>OU343217.1:232285149-232329970 GCA_910596185.1 Chrysanthemum makinoi | reverse complement strand
TAGCACCTTTTAAGACACCAATTATTTGTGAGAAAGCACATATTTTCTAAGTGTTCTCAGATAGACGCGAACTATTTCAAGAGCTTTTAAAATACAACATACCCTTTGATTTGTATTTTAATCGAACTCTTTTAGGTTCTTCATTGTTTCCAAACTTCATTTTTCCTTTAATAGGACGAAGTTATTGAAGATTCCTATCATGAAGGAAAAAAAATATGAGTAATACCGACACTATCAATATCCAAACATAGAAAGATTTAATGTCAGTTACAAAGGTTTTCCTTCTTTCTAGTTTCCAAAACATACACGGATCGTTTCAAGTTTTTAAAGTACAATATACTATAAGAAACTTGGTAACGAAGCTTTGATGCCAATTGTAGAAAACTAGAAGGGGGTTAAATAGTTTTACCAATTAAAACTTCATGGGTTTAACCCGAACGATTTTAGGATCATACTTTATGTCAATTTATTTTGGTGTGTTGGATATTGATAGTTAAATGTGATTAAACTATACTAAGAGATAGAGAAAGAAATACACAACTATAATACAAGTATTTGTATTGGTTCGGCTACAAGGTCACCTTCATTCCCCTACTCCACTCCCCGAGTACCCAACTCGAGAGTTTGTAATCACTACACAACACAAGCTCCTTGGATTCTGGATGGTGGAGAAGCCTCCTCACAACGGTGTTGCTTAAACTAACTAACTTTTTCGCTACTAATAACTAGCTAATAACTATACATAACGATTGTCCTTCACTAACAAGCTAGACTATAGATGGGGTGACCGACCTTCCATATGGGTTTTCCAAATCCTACACTTTATCTCCCCTAAGGCTAGATACCGGGTTATTCACACAAGGTAGAATCAAACCTTCGTCGCCTACACTTTATCCGGTACAAGGCTAGATATCGAGCTCCTTTACAATGGAGGAACTAATCCAACCACCGCTAGTTAACACAACACACCTATGGCATGTCCTTGAGCTTTCAGGAACATCAGCCACAACAATCTCTGAGACACTTATGTGATCTTGTGATGATGATGAAGTCTAGCAACTCATGTCTTCGAGCTTGCAAGTCTTCTACGCTAAACGTCGTAATCTCGCCTTTAAGAGGAACCTGGAAAATCATTAATAGAAGAGCTACATAGATGATCCTTGTATATGAGATTAGAGAAGTAAGAATATAGAGAGAATATGTATCTAAAAGTGGTGAGAAAAAATGAGGAAATGGCCAACTATTTATAGGAAAACAATCCTTCATCACTCGGATCCGCCGAATCCTTTCCCAAAGGGATCAAACAAGTGTTATCTAAGGGATCCGATTATTTGGTAATACCAGTCCGGATTTTGGGTTACAATTATGGGTTTTGGGTTATGGGTTATGTGATGTCATGCATGATGTAATAGAAATCTTGGGTCATGGGTTTTGAACTTTGGGTCGTGGGTTATGAATTGGGTCATGGGTCATGGATTTACCCATTTTGATGTCATACATGATGTCATGCTTACGGTCTATAGGTTTTGGGTCAAGGTCCATGGGTCATGTTTGGGTTATGGATAGTCCTGAGCATTGGAGCTAATGAGACGCGGATTTGAAGAGTTTATTGAAGATATATGATAGTATGCCCATTTTGAAGAATTACGGCGTAACTCTTCTCTCACATTACTGAAGACAAAGTAAAGTTGAAGGCGAAAAACCAACTCAACTGAAGATTGCAGTAACTGGCGAGACTATCTTAGGCGGGATAAGTTTAACTAATTAGGTCAAATGATATTCCTTCGCCGCAAGCTACCGAAGTAAATCTTTCCACAAATATGGCGTAACCATGATTTATTGAAGATACGGCGTAACTTATTCCAGATGTTACGCCGTAACCAACTTTTCGAGCAAACTACAGATATGGATGTCTTAGTAACTCTCAACTCTAGGAAAAGTTACGCCGTAACCGGATCGTATAAATATCGCCCAAAATTCTGGAAGATTTCTTGTGAACATCATTCACTCCACACACAAAAGCAGAGAACATGGATAGGAGGCTAAAAGCAGATCTCAATGAGCATACGGAGCCATCTCCAAGGGAGGAATCACTCCTTAACGATAAGCATTAGCAATTTATCATTTATTTTACTTTCAATTCATGTATTTCATTATGTCAAACATTGAATTGATTGTCTCAGTTAATATGAGCGGCTAACCACCTCTGGTTCTAGCCTAGTTATGATTCCTTAATTGTTTTGTTTATGTTTACATTGCTTCCGTATAATTGTTTCTAGTGTATGCATGCATAGTTTATTGGTAGCTACCCTTGTTTCGGTAGTTTTGAATGTCGGTAGTGTCTAGTTGCTTAAGAGATATGACCAATTGACCCTAAGTAGGTAGACTGAGTGGGAAGGGTAAGAATTTACCAACTGACTACCCTTCTTCGCTTGTGCGATTTGACCAACTGATCACCTACCGTTTGGATGAACTTAAGAAGTTAGGGATGAGTGTTTAAGATGCTAGCGCCGGGCACTCGAATTGTAAATTTAACAAATGGAAAAATGAATCTTTCATGTAGCGAACTTGGAATGACTTAGCTTAGGGGACTAAAACAACTGTATTAATGAGGTCCATTTTCAAGGGCAGATAGCTTGATGTTTGTGGAAACCTTCAGTGGATAGGTTAGGACGAAGTCAACCGACCAAAGGCTCAAAAGATGTCCTAGCGACTTAAACCCCCACTTGAAGCAATTGGAAGTAATTAAACGTGAACTTTGTAACATATTGGATTTCACAAACACATCAAACCATGATCAATAAGAGGCGTACACAATAAGGTTTTAGAGTGAGAAATAGTTAGAGGTTTGGGAACTTAGTGAGAGAAAGTAAAAGTGTTATTATGAGCTCCAACCCTCTACCTTGGGAGGTAGAGGGTATTTATAGTCTTACATAAAACGCCACCTACGGGCTGTGGATCATGCATATAGTGGGTAAAGACCCGTCCGTCCTCCACGGTGATACTTAACTAAATACTACATACCATTAAACAACTACGACTACGAGCTTTCTAACGATTACATGTACTTGAGGTGACCGATACTTTAACTAACGGATTTTCTAATTCCTAACAATCTCCCCCTAAGGGAGGTCACCTCAATTTACATTGAATTCAAATAAATATTACATTAAGATTGCTCTTGGATTCTTGATAATGTTCTTTGCTCTGCAGCCAGTAGTCATTGATTATTCATTTTTGCATTTTTGGTAAATCCAAGTGGAGGTCTTTAACTGATCCACGTGATAATGAGTTTTGAGCCAGCATTGAGATCATCGGCTACCATAAATCTCGACTCTTCCATTGTGGTGTTGACATTATGTGAAGTTGTGACTTTTGGACCGACATGCTCACATACTGGATCATGAAATCTTTTCATCAGAGTAGCGAAGCTTTAGTTGATTCATGATATTTGCGGCGTAGCGAAGCATGGAGTGAAAATATCAGAGTCACTGATGCACTTATCATGATTTCTTTAGAAATGAGTGTGATGAGTGAGCATGCGGCTATGGATTGACCTCTCCATTCGATCAGCGCAAGCGTCGGACGTACACGCATACAACAATTAGCAATAAAGCGCCGAAAGTGTCTTTGATCTCTTTCGTTGAATTGAGGTACACGCCCACGGTTCCCGTTGATCATTACAAGTACGCTTCTGTGATCGTGCATAATTCGAAGAATCTCCTTGACAGGGTTTCGCGGTACTGCTGTTCTCAAACTGGAACGTCTCAAAGAAGACAACATGGAGTGAGTGAACGGCCGAATTTGAGATTCACTAATTGATGAAAAGATTTGAAAAATAATCGAGTCTTGCTCAATAAAGTGTTTTTGCAATACAACGAGGGTTTTGAGAAAAATCAATTATCAATCATAAACACCTTTTATATTTGAAATATTAATACGATCGATGTGCTAAAGAAAAGAATTTTTAAGTACAATGACCGGTTTTTCAAAGGTATCCGTCAATCCATAACTCGAACGGGATTGATTCATAATTTTGAATCACCCAATTGTTTCTGTTCAGTTGTCACATGGTTGATCTATTGGATAGATCTCACATGCCACCTACCAAGAGCTTGTTTGATGTTGGCTCTAGAAGGCTTTCCATCTTCATTGTGAATATGTTTGCATATTACTCAGATGTTCTGGCAATACCACAAGGATAATGCGTAGGACTCTTAAGATATAATCTCTCTTTCCACATTGTGTGAAACAGAGAGTCTTCATTGACAGTGTCCTAATGAGATTTATTTGATGATCTCGTGGCTCTAGACTCAATAGTGCATATTTGGTTCCTATGAGGAGACTAGGGAGAGGGTCTCCTTCTTCAATATCAACAATCTCTAAGAGAAAGTCGATAGATTATGTCGGTTCCCCGTGAGAATGAAACAAGCCCTTTTAAGAGGAACTTGAGTAGCTTGGAAAGTTTTAGTGCAGTGCGTCACTGGGTCCATGATGTCTTGTCTTCAATACCAGTGTTACCTTAGTAAACACCAGTAGCATATGTATTGAACCCGGTTTCTGCCCTAAGGTTGAATAATTGGAGGGTTATTTCTTTTCACCCTTTTCTCATTTTATTTCTTTTTCATTCTTCAACCCCTTCAGTACTTATCGAGACTTCATTACTAGAACCTTGTTGAGTTTGTTCCAGTACTAGCTCTGTCTCAGTGTGCACTCTTCCCATATCTCACTTTTCTCCTTTTTTCATCATACCTAAGGACTCTACACTATCAAGTGGATTGTCCCTGGGTAGATCCCTCCGGCTCTGGCGGGATCGTGGGAACAAATACCTAACCTAACCATCCTTATATCACCATACATAAAGTAAATTTGGTCGGTGTATTTGGTATTGTTCATCTGCCATTGGAACCAATTGAAAACCATTTGAAAATCAATCTTGATACTTGTGATATATTATCAAAGCATTTTGTACCTGAATTGTTAAGGGTATTTTTGGAAAGGATGTGGTTTTCAAAAAGTTGCTCCCCCTCAATATGTGCGTAGAGATTTAAAAGTGTTTTGCACATATTAGGGAAAATCTGCACATTTGAAATAAATCAATCACGTTTCAATCCTTTTTGGTTTGAAATAGATGCTCCCCCTCAACATGTGCATGGAAAATTTGAAATCGTTTGGCACATGTGGGAAGGAGAGCTTGTAAATCATTATACACCATTTAATGAATTATCAGTTTAAATCCAATTTAAATCATAAATTCTCCCCCGATCACAATTTTCAAATCATTTGAGATTTGTGATCTCTGGAGATTTAAATTGATTTTGAAAGCTTTTGAGGAGAATTGTGACTTGCATATGAAAAAAATTTACCGATAAGGATCAAATTTGAGACTTTAAATTCCAAAGATTAAACATGCATGAGTATCTTTTTGAAAACAATTGTATGACAAATAACCTTTTGATTTAATTGAAATCATTCTCCCCTTCAATAAATGACATAAGTTGTTGATTGAGAGATAAAAATTTTGACAAATAAGTCCAGATGATTTTCCAAAATTGAGTCCAAGTTATTTATCAAAGCTATTAGTTTTCATTAGATAGCAAATATTTGTTTAAAGAATCAGAGCATGAGATTTAAAAAATAAGATAACGTATGACTCTGTTCTTTCTATAAAAACAGGTTATAGACTGAAATGACTATAAGCCTTTGTTTCACTTTCTCTCAAAACATTTTTTTTAAACAAATTATGTACATTCGAAGAACATCTAAAAACCCGTGACATTCTTTGAATGTCAACACAAAGTCCGTAGATGATATCGAACAAGGAAAATATGACAAAATAACAATTTTTTGGGATTTTTCAAGATTTTCAAATTTTTTATGGATTTTGAAAATTTTATATTTTTCTATTTGCTTTTTGTTGGTTTTGAAATTTTGTATTTTGGTTTTTGAATAACTATTTACAATAGATAGATGAAGAAAACCTTTTACTCCTCTTCTTCCTCTTAAAGACGTTTAAGTGTTTCCGGCTGTAGACTTTTTAGACCAAGTCATGGGAGGATAAACTCAAAACGTTCTCTAGGAAGAGCTTTGGTGAAGATGTATGCTAACTGGTATTCAGTCCTCACAAAATAAAGTTCCACCACACCGTTTTCAACTTGCTCCCTATTGAAATGATGTCGAATGTCGATGTGCTTTGCTCTTGAGTGTTGTACATTGTTGCATGAGAGAGCAATGGCACTTTTGTTATCACAATACAGAGGGATTTTGTTTAATTCAAAGCCATAGTCAGATAATTGGGATCTCATCCATAGGATTTGAGCACAACAAGATGACATGGCTATGTATTCATCCTTTGTAGAGGATATCGAAGTACTCATTTGTTTCTTAGAAGACCAGCTCACAAGCTTATCACCCAAACGAGCACCTCCGACGTGCTTCAACGTGTATCTTGACATCCTGCATGATCAGCATCTGCATAGGCTGTTAGTGACATACCGGTGTCCTTCGGGTACCAAAGTCTCATATTGATGGTTCCTTGGAGATACCGAAAGACCCGTTTAACCGCTTCAAGGTGCTTTTTGGTAGGCTTAGCCTGGTATCTAGCACACATGCAAATAGTGAACGAATGTATCGGTCTCTGGCTGTGAGGTACATTAGGGATCCAATCATACTACGATATTTCGTTTGGTCTACCATGATCCCTGAGTGGTCCTCATCCAGTTTAGTACGCTCTATCATGGGAGTGTCAACAGGATCACAAGAATCAAATCCAAATTTCTTTAAAATCTCATTTGCATATTTAGATTGATTTATAAAAATGCCCCTGGGACTTTGTGAAATTTGTAATCCCAAGAAAAATGACATTTGTCCCATCATTGACATTTGAAATTTGGAACCCATTTCATTTGAAAAACGGTCACATTCATTAGGGTCAGTCGATGCAAAAATAATATCATCAACATAGATTTGAACGTGAATTAAATGTTTGCCTGACTTTCCGGTGAACAATGTCGGATCAACTGCTCCTTTGTTGAATCCAGTAGATAGAAGAAACTTTGATAGCGTGTCATACCATGCCCTTGGAGCTTGCTTCAAACGATAGACATGAGTAGGATGCTCTGGATTCACAAATCCTTCAGGTTGGCTAACGTATACGACTTCTTTAAGATCTCCGTTAAGAAAAGCCGTCTTTACATCCATCTGATAGACTACCATGTTCTTACTTGCAGCATTAGCCAAGAATATTCTGATTGCCTCGATACGAGCAACTGGAGCAAATGATTCTTCAAAGTCAATACCCTCCTCTTAACGGTATCCTTTTGCAACCAATCGAGCCTTGTTCTTTAAAACATCACCATGCTCATCAAGTTTTACTTTGAAGATCCACTTTAGAGCAATGATCATAGCACATTCAGGAGCAGGTACTAATTCCCATACATCTAGTCGATCAAACTCATGAATTTCTTCTTGCATGGCATTGAACCAGCTGTCTTCATTCATTGCAGTTTTAACATCTTTTGGTTCGATCTTAGAGAGTACAGAGTTGAAGAAGCACCATAAGGCATCGGTTGCAAGTTGTTTACGAGTGGATACTGGACGAGAGAGGTTTCCAATGATGTTGTCCAATGGATGATCATGTGTCCATTTTCTAAGGTGTTCGTGTGGTTGTTGTTGAGGAACTGAAGTAGCAGAGTCGATTTCTTCTGATGAAGATAGTTCTGATGATGATTCAGGGGCAAATATGTTTTCAAAGGGGGCTTCTTCAGGAGTAGCAAAGGGATTCTCTCCATCAAGGGTGCCCGAAACAATTCCATGATGCACACTCGATGATTGATGATTTGTTGATGAGACAGAGTGATCGGCAGCGCTTCTGACTTAACGACGTAGAAACTGAATAACTTCATTGACAGGGATAGAAGCAGCCTCTGTTGATGGAATTGACAGATCATTAGCAATTGGCTCATAGTGTTCATCAAACATTGGATCAAACAGTTTCTTCAAGTCATCTTCTGAAGGAGGTACATAAGGAGTGTCTGGTGAAGGATCTAGTACAAGAGTAGAACTGATGGGACTACTTGATGAAGGTTGAGATGCGGGTCCAGAACTGGGTTGTCCTGGAACCATTTGACCGGACAGCTCATCGAACGTAACGTGAATTGTTTCCATGATATTTCGGGTTCTGTTGTTGTAGATTCGGTATCCTTTTCTGCTTGGTGCATATCCTACAAATACTCCAATGTCCGCTTTAGCTTTGAGTTTGCCTAAGTTTTGACCCTCATTAGTCGGATAACACAATGCACCAAACACACGAAGGAATGAATGATTATGTTTTCGATTGTGGACAACTTCATATGGAGTTTTTCCATGAGATGTGTGAATTAGGGATCGATTTTGAGTGTAGCATGCAGTGGCAATGGCTTCAGCCCAGAGAAACATTGGAACCTTTGAGTAAATCAGCATTGTCCTTGCGGCTTCCACAAGAGTTCGATTTTGTCTTTCAACTACACCGTTCTATTGAGGAGTTCGTGGAACACTTCTTTGATGACTGATTCCAACACTTTCATATAACTCACTAAGTTCTTTATTAACAAACTCAGTTCCATTGTCTGTTGAATGATTCGACAGTTTTATTAAGTCGAACCTGCAGCTATTTGATAAGTTTGATAACGATATCCAAGTTTCATCCTTTGTCCTTAAGAACTTAACCCAAGTAAATCGAGAGTAATCATCAACCACAACTAACACATATTTCTTCCCGAAAATGTTCTGCACTCTCATGGGTCCACATAAATCCATGTGAATGGTATGAAGAAATTCCATAACTGAGTTTGTAGGTTTGGGTTTGTGGGCATACTTCTTGCTTTTTCCCAATTGGCATGCTGAACAAAGATGATCCTTTTCATATTTTAGTCTAGGTAAGCCTATAACTAAGTCATTTCTGGAAAGATCATTTATGGTACCGAAGTTCAAGTGATTGAGACGACGATGCCATAACCATGACTTTGTTTTTGAAGCCTTTGACAACAAGCAGATTGGAGAAGACTTCATCATGTCTTCGATAGAGATGGTGTATAGATTTGAGCCTCGTGTTCCTCTTAAAAGTTCCACACCGTCAAGTTCTCTAACGAAACAAGTATGTTTTCTAAAAGCCACCTCTAGATCAGAATCACAGAATTGTCCAACGAAAAATTATGACCAAGACCTTCTACATAGTATACCCCGGAGATTACACTATTACCAACAACATAGTCTCCATAACCCATAATTGCACCGAAATGATCGTTCCCGAATCTAAGTCCGATAAATTTACTCACGAAGTTCATGAGCCGCGACCGGTCTCCAGTCACATGCTTGGAAGCCCTGAGTCCAGGTACCACAGAATGATTTGAACGATCTGCAGTTGAACACAGACAAGAATGGATAACTGGATAATTGGGATCCCCATGCAAGAATGGGTTCCATTTGGTTAGTAACAGTTATTGGAACACCCACATCAGAAGCAGAAACAATGAAATCATTAGGGTTAGATGTTGTGCTAGTGTGCGGATTAGACCTATTCAAAGTATGTTCACTTCTTAAAGGAATAGTTCTACCAGTAGGCATCCATTTCCTAATGGGCATTGGTCTAGATAATCTAGGGCACAACTCATTAAGATTAAATTTCCGTCCAGTTGGTATCCACTGATAACCTAAATTACTGAGTTTTCTCCCTGTGGGTTTCCACTGTTTTCTAACCTTCTTCCACCATTGCTTTTTAGTCCTCTTAACATGTTTGATGGCCTTCATAGTTTTAACTGGACTTTTTGCAACATTAATCACATCATTCATTCCACAATCATGATTAGTAACAGAAATCAAGCAGTCATCATTACATGGTTTGCGGATAGTAGCAGAATTGAATTAATTACGATACGCTTATAGCTAATACTAGAATCAACACGATTCGTTTTATTCAACTCAAACTTAGTGTTCCTAGGGTGGTCTTCTACTCTCTTCCAATGCACATTGTTAGCTTGCGAGGTCCTATCTTTCTTTTTATTGCCTGAAGGCTTTGACACACTTGCTTTTGTGTCACGATTACTCCGTAGAGGGAATTATGGGAACATTAGTTGGTTGAGCTACTTTTTTTATTCCTGAACTAGACGTGCAGGGATCTGAACTACTTGAAGGCACTTTAGAGTTCACTTTCTGAATACTAGGCATAGAACAAGGCATCACAACTTTATCTTTTGCACCTAAGGATTTAGGACACGTTGCTTTTAAACATTCTAACAGCTCCTGAGATCGTTTGGCCTGAATGCAAGCAAACCTAATTTCTCTATCAAGTGGCTTATTTATGAAATCCTCTTCTACAATCTCACGGAGACATTATAGACTATCCTTAAGGTGAGCGAAATAGTTATGAAACACAAGTTCGTTATTTCTAAGATTAGGAGGAATGTATTTACTTGATCCAAATATATTTGCAGTCTGCAGATGACTTTGATGCAACATTCTCATTAAAGACAAGTGGCATTTTCCCTTTTTCCTGACTCCCCAGATTCTTAATTTCCTTTTGTAAAGATGTTATTTTTTCGTTGTTCTTGTCACGAGTGACTTTCATTGAATCATATAACTCTTTAAAGTATCGTTTAACCTTTTCATTTTCTTCTAGAAAACTCTCATTTTCCTTTTGTAAAACATTAACCAAGTTTTGAAGATGAAACGTTTGAGAATACTGAGAATCTAAAGGAGGAGGCATTTGGGATCCAGTCACATTGTTCTTTTCACCCTTCAATTGTGAAATTTGGGCTTTCAACTTTCTGATCGTGTTACAATGAGTTTGAATCTGTTCGTCACGTTTGTTTATTTCAAAAAGTGCATCAAACTCTGGAACATTTGAGGATGTCTTGATGTTTGAGGTTTTGACATTTTCTTTAAGATGTTGATATTTTAGTTGCAAATTAAAATGTTCAACTTCTAGCTTAGAAAACTGTTTTACCAAATTATCGTGATCATCCTGATCAATTTTCTCATTCAGTTCTGAGTTTTTGTTTTCAAGCTCAATGACACAATCATGGAAAACTTTCAAGGCAACAGTTAATTCATGAAATTAAGAGGCAGTAATAGAATGCTTAGTAACAGTATAAAACACATCTTGAGCCACACAACTTAATACTAAGTTCTCATTTAAGATATGCAAGTTCTTCCTTTCAATTTAATTATATTTGAGTTCCCGTTCATAATCATTTACCTCAACAATCATTGCATCAAATTCCTTTTCCATGTCTTTGATATCTGAGTTAATCCCTTTTTGAAGACTTTCAAATTGACCTTTTAATTGTTTAAAGAAAGGCATGACCTCAGTTAAATAGCTTTCTTTAGTTTGCTTGAAACCCCTTTCCCCTTCAGTTATCCCTGTAGGTGTGATTCTCTTCTTACATGTTTTCTCAAAATCAACAAATAGTTGATAAACAAACATATAAATTGATTAAGGTCTTGCTATTAGTGGCAATAGTTCTAGGAACTAAGTGCATTGGTATATTTGGAGGATACACAGTAGCTGCAGGCATTTTCCTAAGGGGAGTGTTTGTTTCAACAAGTACATTAACCTTTTGTTTATCCATATCTTTCTTCCAAAAAATCTGTTCTGGGGTTAATTGAGTTTGAGGCTTAAACATGTTCAGGGAGATCCAATTTTCCTTAGTGTAATCATGGGGTTTGATCGTTATGTTATTCTTTTTACACGCAAGATCGTTAAGCTTCTTATCCATTTTCTCCCTAGATGCATCATTTAATTTTCTATCCTCTTCCATGCTTCCAATACATGATGGTGTTTGCCTAGGCTTAAGAATCTCATTGCCATCATATAGTACCTTATGAGCAGCTCTAGCCTTTTTACCTACCCCGGGATTTGGTTCCTCAACAAGGGGAATACTATGCTTATCACTTAAGACTCTATGCTTAGTGATCATGTGAGCAGTCTGAATGGTATTCCCTTGTACGTACAACTTATTTTCAAGCTTATTTTTTAAAGTTTTTAGATTAGAAAAATCATTCAAGAGTTTGGATTCCTTAGCATTAAATTCTTGTTTAAGCACTTTAACATTATCTTGAAGCTCTTGCTTTTGCTTAACAGTTTTAGAAAGCTTTTCTTGTAAGGAGTTTAACTCTTGTTTTAACACTTCTTCTCTAAAATTACTTTTTCTAATAACTGTACGCATTTGGTCATCCATCTCCTGCTCACGGGTAGTTAACTCAAACTTAGCACGTTGTTCATAAATAGCAACTTGTTCTTTATAGGCATTCAGTTCAGAGATAACAGAACCATCAGGAGCACATGCAGTGTATTCATCAAAAACATAGTTATCTTTTACTGTAGAAGATGCATCACTTGGTACAATCTCATTTTCACTTTGCGTCACATATTGATCATAAGAGACAATATTGCTATTACCCTCATTATCAATATCCGATTCATAAGTTTCAAGAGATTGTACTTCATTATGAATCTTTTGCTCATCAACTTCATCGTATAGTTTTAATACCTCTGAAATGATTGATTCTTTGGATGGACCAACCTGTTGTGGTGATGAGATCTTTGGAGAGACCATAGGTGAGATGCTAGCCATGAAGATTGTGCAAGTGAGGTTCATCATCGACATCTGAGTCATATGCATCACAATCAGCTACTTGAAATGCATTTGGATGATTATATCCCATGCCCTGCACGCGGCCGCTCATCCACATCAAGCATCATATGTCTTGGCATTTTCAACAAGAAACAACAACTCCTCTTCATCCAAAGTTGCTCCATTATCCTGAGCTTGCACAAGCAACATCTTGTCTCCGAAGTATTCGCATTCTGGGCGTTTTGGAGATGTGCAGTTCCTCGCAATATGTCCCTCACCACCACAGTTGTAGCATTTGATTGGCTTTGCTTGTCCTTGATTGGCATTTCTTCTACGATTCTGATTAGCCATATATCCTCCACCAACTCCTCCTCTTCCCAATCATATGAAGCAGATGAATCTCCTCAGCATCTCAACGGTCGGACTGTTGGCCACAATATGCCCGAATCTTGGTAGTAGTTTCACCGCATGACTAAAGTACGCCGGTCATACTTCTTCTGCTCATACGTCTTCCAAGTGTCCACCAGTTGAATCTCGTCTCCATCTTTATCCTCACGGTTGATTCGTCCAGTTCCCTCAAAGAAGATATCTTGATGTCTCCAGCGTTGCGGTTGGTGCGGCTTCGCTTCACGACCCTCTCCAAACCGAAAGCGTTGTAGCAACAAAGTGGTCGGTACCATCACCTTCGACTCCACGAGTAGTCTTCATCTTAACGATCGATAAAGGAATGCGCGAAGATAGAATAACAAAACGCGAAAAGAATAAGGTTGAATCAGCGAAGAGAAAAGAACATCGAAGTCAAACTTGGAAGAAAATCAAAAGAATCGGAAAAGATCGAAACAAACGGAAGCCTAATGTCTACCCAAGTCCTCACAGTTCAAACCTAAGCTCTACGGGTCAAATCCTAGGGTCCATATGTCACGTGTCCCGACTACAAGTCAAACTGGGCTCGATACCATAATTGTAACACCCCAACCCGATAAGGGTAGAAGTATCACAGTATGGTGTCATATCAGAACATACATAATGAACATAAATCAAACAACGGAAGCCTTATAATAAATCTCAAGAGAATTTCAAGTCAACAGACTTATCAATACATAAATACAAAGGAAAAACTCCGAAATGAAAATATAATAACAAAATCAAATGAAGTCTAAGATGACTAGGCTTGGTCTTTATATCAGCTCATCTCTCAATCCCAAACAATCCCCAGCTTCTAGCTTATGTACCGCCACAGAAAAGAAATGCGGCTGAGCTTAAAAAGCCCGGTGAAGAGATATAACGATACAATAATAATAAAACTGAACGAGAACAAAGTAAGGAAAGTCTGCAATAAATGTATATCAAAGGAAAAGGGTAGGGTAAAAGGGAAGTCAAGTAATCCACCACGAGCCAGTAACAAATCATATCATATCATAACAATCATAGTAGCCAGTAGTATCCAATAGTAACCATAACAGATATAACAGACATGGAGTGATCAGCTCCCAGATTGTGAAGACGCGTATTACCGACATCATTCACCGACAAATCATAACATATCGATAACGTAACAAATCTAGGATGCATCCATACCCCAGAGCAGATAGTGGCCATACAATATATATCGAGCTCATAATCGATAACGAAAGGGTGATTGTGTAACATCACTCATTACTAGAGTCATGTCATTGGTGCATCAATGACACGGACATGGAACCCCCATGCCTAGTGATAGCTCGGGTCTCAAACTGACAGGTCAAAGCAAAAAGGTCCACAGTATATAATATGTAAGTCATCATAATCAGAGGTCAATATCATTAGTTCACAATTCAGAGGTTCATAGCAATAGTCCAATATTAAAGGTTCAGTATCAAGGTTCAGAAACAGTGGTTCAGTAACATTAGTTCAATAACAGAGGTCCAATAACAGAGGTTCAATAACAGAGGGTCAATAACAGTTGTTCAATATCAGAGGTTCAATATCAGAGCAAAGGGTCAAGAGATCAGAGATGCAAAGAGATCATGAGAAATCCCTACTGAAAAGGGATAGAATATCTGTACCTTAACGCCAATGAAAGGAAAGCAAACGAATGAATGAACACGAAGACACAACGTCACGTCTCCTTCAACGAATCTACATGGATTACGATTGGTTTAATACTTATTAGCTCATTTAAGTCATAACGAATTAATCGTATTAATATTTTTAGAGTTATAAGCGTATTCTCATTTTTAGTAATGGACGGAATTAAAATACTTTAGGGTAATAATCATTAATTAGCCAAACTTAAGGGTTACAATTGATAAATGGCAAAATTAAATGTTTAATATGACAAATATCCTATTTTAAAGCTTTATTAGATCATACTTCAAAGTATAGGGTTCGCATGGTAAATATCTCAAAGTTTAGGGTTTACAATGTAAATAATTAAAAAAATAAGTTTAAAACATATTTTATCAATGTTTCAAAGTTTTAAATGCCAAAAGGATAAACTATAAGACTTAATGTTATCAATATAATAATTTAGGGTGTATTGTGTCATTTCAATATAGTTCAAGGTTTGCATGCGACAATATATAAAGATGAGGGTTAAAAGTGAAATATTTTATAAACACAAACATTCAAAATTAAGTGACTCTTCGTACAGTACTAGGCTTCTTGTTATTCTTCCTCTTTTCTTTTTTTTTTACCCGACATGCCAACTTCAACCTCGATCGCGGTTCAAATGGCTAACATCTATGACCAAGTAAAAAAATACCTTATGAATCACCCCCGACTCGACTCTCCCGACACACTTTCAAAACTCCAAACGACCCAACAGTTTTTCCCGCGATCACCCTCGAAAACACCTCATTTAACTCATTATAATTATTTTGATTCGACACAAGTGAAAGGGACGTATGGCTTGTGCATGGTTTCAAAACAGTTTTATTCTAAGTATTATATATCAATTCCATTTTGACACTAACCAAGGATAGTAATATGAATTTATGTAACAGAAAGGGTCATCATTTTATGTGTTTTCAGTAAGGCATGAACCTGAGGTTCTAAGGCACAAAACCTCACGACAACATATACATAAATCATCATCTAGTGGTTTTATTGTAGTGCATATAAGGCTCATTTTGATTATTCATGTACCATACTTTACTTAGACTTTATGCGCATGTAAACATCAGATTCCATGGACCAGTTATACGACAATTACATAGAGTCCCATCTATGATTTCATGTAACCATTCATGATTAACTCTAGCTTTCTTTAACCATTTGTGTAACATTTTATTTAGGCTCAAAACATGCATATGGTGGACATATGCCACGACCGAAATCCGAAAAGAAAACAAGGGGAAGACGAGATCATGAGGGTACCTTGTAGCGTGAGGAAGAGCAATGAAACAATGAAAAACAACCAACCAAGCACCCTCTAGTTTTTCCTAACCCACCGGCAATGTAAGCAACTCCCAACCAAAACCAGTCCAACCGTCGCACTTACACGCGTGATTTCAGCCCTAAACTCCTCTTGGAACCGGTTGTTGTCGAGAAAATATGAGGGAAGGAGAAGGATATATGTTGCCGTCACCATGGAAAGGAGGGAGCTAGGGTTCTCCTTTTTATTTTTAGATGAACATTGAATGAGATATGGTGAGTTTTAAAAGAGATTTGAGCGTGAAAAGGGGCCCAAGAAATCAGGGATGGCGTTTTTAATGGGATCCGATAATTAGGGAATCACAAAAACCAATTTACCTATTTAATTTGCCTTCCAAAATAACTTGTACATTTTTTTATTTATCTTGTCTAGTAAAAGGTCCATGTAACATCCTTATGTGTTATATATCATTTGAGAGTTACTATAAGTTTTATTTCTTCCATTATTTTTGGTTATCATAAGTACTTAACGTCATAATCAAGCTGATTTTATTTTACGGATTTTTACTTGAGGGGTATAATAGTCTTTTTAACGCGTTCACGATTTTAGGGTTTTACATTATCCCAAACTGCCTTAGCTTCAGTTTTGTGATTGATCAGCTTGTAAATGTCCTTAGGTAAACCCTGAAGTATGATGTTGGAAGCCCTGATGTCTGCATCGTATCTCTTCTTCTCCTTATCAGTCAGTTCATCATACATTTTAGGTCTGTCCAATCGGTCTAATATCACCAAGCCATCGTAGCAGTATCAAGTATGTCTCTCGGTTGTCTCGGCTTGATACGGTCCTTCATCAATTGACTTGAGAATGTTAACTCCATTTTCTTTTCCCAAACAGTACAACCTAATTCGTTGAGCCCATGAGTCATAGTCAATTATGTCAAGCATGGGTGGACGAGTGTCGATCCATCTTCTTAAACGCCCTCAGCTACGGAGAGATGATTGTAGGCACGTTGGTAGACATGTTTACGAATTCACGGATTTTATAACTCTCTGATTAAACCGGGAAATAGATTCTTTCACGGGATTTTACTAAATCAAGAGAAACCCGTATTTAGAAACAAATACCAACCAAGTCGCTATAACTCTTGAACCAAGTCGCTAAGTCACCAAGTCGCTAAGTAACAACTTGCTAAACCTCAAGTCGCTAGGAACAAGTCGCTAAGACCCAAGTCGCTAAACACAAGTAGCTAAAACACCAAATCGCTAAGCAGACAAGTCGCTAAAGAACAACTCGCTAAGTATCCAAGTCGCTGAACACAAGTCGCTAAAGTACCAAATCGCTAAGCAGACAAGTCGCTAAAGAACAACTCGCTAAGAACAATAAGGACAAGTCGCTAAAAATAAAAGAGACAAGTCGCTACGCCAACCAAGTCGCTAGCTGAAGTGGAACCTCCACTACGTTGTACTGTTTGTCGGCTTGTCTCAATAGACAAGTCGCTAGGCTCAAGTCGCTGGAAATTAACACAGCAAGTCGCTACCAAGAAAACAACTCCGAGACTCAAGTCGCTAGGTAGAAAAACTTAAAGACAACACTTTTCAATCCAAAACAAGCCCAACCACAGTGATTCAAGCTTTCCAAATCAAAACCCAAGCACTTACAATGATTCTAAACACAAAAGTACACTCAAAATTCAAACTTTAACACAAGAAATGATCCAAATGATGCAAAAACCACTAAACTTTTTCAAACCCAAAAACCATATAAAACCACTAGAAATCCAAGGATATGTAAGAGAGATGATCAAACCATGGCTCTTGATACCAATTGTAACATATTGGATTTCACAAACACATCAAACCATGATCAATAAGAGGCGTACACAATAAGGTTTTAGAGTGAGAAATAGTTAGAGGTTTGGGAACTTAGTGAGAGAAAGTAAAAGTGTTATTATGAGCTCCAACCCTCTACCTTGGGAGGTAGAGGGTATTTATAGTCTTACATAAAACGCCACCTACGGGCTGTGGATCAGGCATATAGTGGGTAAAGACCCGTCCGTCCTCCACGGTGATACTTAACTAAATACTACATGCCATTAAACAACTACGACCACGAGCTTTCTAACGATTACATGTACTTGAGGTGACCGATACTTTAACTAACGGATTTTCTAATTCCTAACAAACTTAACATGATAGGATGAGTTACTAGGTTAGCGCACTTCTCTTCTATTGATCACAACCCTCGCCTTTATTTGCTTTCTTGCATTTCTTGCTTTAGTAGTTAATTAATCATTTCAATCTTAAAACTAATTAAAATCTGTGACACCTAGACTTAATTAGAATCCGCTCACATAGCTCTTGGAACGACCTCGGTTTTACCGAATACTACACTACACACGATCGAGTACACTTCCGGTTAGTGCATTAGGGTAGACCATAGGTATAACGAGACACTTATAAATATTAAAACCTGGTCAGTAAAACCTGCATCAAGTTTTTGCCGGGGAGTTATATTAGGATTTTCGTTAAGTCTTTCATTTTTGTTTTGTTTTGAATTTTCTCAATTTCTCACGATCTCTTTTCAAGTTTCAGGTACCATGGAAGTTGTTAACATTGATGACCTCACTCTTGAGGAATATTTGGCGTTGACAAGAGAAGAACAAGGGTCGGGGCTCGTAAGACCGGCGATTGGAGCTAATGTCCGTTTCGAGATTAAAGAGCAGTTTATGAGGGAGCTTCGTGCTAACCCTTTTTCAGGATATAGGGACGAAGATGCGTATGAACACGTTGAGAATGTCTTGTACATTGCAAGCCTTTTCAACATTCCTGGTGTTTCTCATGACGCTGCTATGCTCCGTGTATTCCCCATGACTCTTACTGGGGGAGCAAGAAGATGGATCGAAAGATTGCCCACCGGGGCAGTTTATACATGGGCTCTACTAAAAAAGCATTTCATCCAAAGATATTGTCCTCCGTCAAAGATATCTAATCAGCTCATGGAGATCCATAATTTCAAACAAGATGACGATGAAACGTTGTATCAAGCTTGGGACAGAAACAACGATCTCCTTTACAATTGTCCAACTCATGACCTGAACAGCCAGCAAAAGGTCAACATCTTTTACAAAGGTATCAACGTAACTACAAGACAAATGCTGGACTACCAAGGACCAATCCCGAGCATGACTCCTACTATTGCCATTGAAGCCATCCAAAAAATGGCCGATCATTCTCAAAAGTGGCACGATGGAGGAAGCAAGAGAAGCCTATGCGGAAATCTTGATGGAATTGCCGCCATCACTAACAAGCTCGAAAATCTTGGTCGGGACATGCTCAAGCTCAGAGAATGTGTTCATGCCATCCAAATAGGTTGTGAAAGCTGTGGAGGAGGACATCTCACCAAAAATTGTCCTTTCATTGACGAAGATAGCAAGTTTGAAGAAGTTAAATATGGTGAAAATCGACCGTTTCAAGGGAATATAGAAACGGTAATGGCTATCGTGGAGGACCTCCCCCATATTATGATCGTGGAAATTTTAGTGAAAGAAGAGCTAACTTGGAGGAAACAATCAGCAAGTACCTCGAAGATTTAACTAAGAGCCAGAAGGAGCAAGAATAATGGCTGAAAAACTTCCAAGATAATACAAACAAAAGCCTTTCTAGCCACGACGAATCGCTGAGAAACTTGGAAACCATGATTGGGAAGCTTATCGACGAGGTACAAAGAAGAAATGAGGAACAAAAAAACAAATCAACAGCATGTAAGGCCGTGTTTTCTGAAAATGACAAATCCGCCGATGAGTCTAACATAAATGAAGATAATGATGTTAATGACAGAAGAGAGTTACGCCGTAACTAAACATCAGAGTTACGGCGTAACTGGGATACGAGGTCTGACAAGTTTCCCGATTTAGACGAATATAAAAGGAAGAATCATTGGTGTAAGGCTATGGCAATTGATAATGGAAAGTGGCATGATCTATGGGCTTCATGCGACCCTCGGAACGAAATCTGCGATGGAGGGGTCGATAAGGAAAGGGTTAATGATAACAGATACATGTGGACTGCACTTAACGATGAAGAAATATTAGCTAAATTCTCAATCAATGAAGAGGAGGAACCACCTATCAAGCACTGCTGCGATCCCCTAATGATCACTGAAGACGGGTCCACACGAGCTTGGCCAATATGTAATCCCTTTCGTAAGTATTGCAACGGGGGTAGCAATATGAAGGACGAAGTATGGATATGCCCTCATGAGTTAGAAAGGCACGACGTTGATTTCGAAGATCTATCCTTCAGTGATTGGTATTCGGTAAGATTTGGGGAAGCGATCATTAATACCAGTTTATTAAGGAAATTGAAGCTCAATTATGAAGAACAAACTCTTCAAAGAAAGTCCGTAGATGAAAAGCCAATCAACGATGAGACCTCCTGCAAGGGTATTCCTTCAAGCAACAACAATGACAAATTAGCTCGAAGTCATTGGAGTGAGAAGATAAAAACCCCTGGCAAAGTTTTTTAGGCATCTTGCAACCCTTTTGATGATGAATGTAACGGGGGAACCAGTATAGAAAGATTTGGGGAAGATGAATTCTTATGGACCTCAACCAATGATGCGGAAAGAACAGAATTACCTTGGCTAGACAATTTGGGATTTGACAATTGGGTCAAAATCAAATATGGGAAGGTAGTTGCATTGACTAAGGAGAAGATCTGGAAAGGATGTATGAGTAAAGAAGACCCGAGCGAAGAAGTTCCAAATGACATAAGTGAAGTATTGGATGAAGATATCAAAGATTCGACAGGAAATAAGAAAGAAGAATGCAAACGGGTGCTTGTGGAAGATTTACTCGATGATAAATTGTTTAAAGGTACTGAGTCCGACGATGATGATATAGAGGGGATTTTGGATTACCTTGAACTACAAGGTGAAGATGGGTTCACTGACCCCGACGATGAAGCACATGAGCAAAGAAGGTGCAAACTTCTTGGCATTCCATATAAGAGGCCGCCTCCAATTATAGCTGAAAAGTATGAATTTACAAGATACCATTTGGGGCCGGACAAAAAGTTTTGTAAAATTCAGAAGATCGAGACTAAGGAATATCTCCGCACCGCTATAAATGTTGCTTGGGTCAGATATAATTTGATGAAGGATATGGAGGAAGTTGGCCAAGTCCAAAGGCCACCATAAAGCCCCATGGCTTTGAGTCTAACTTAAAGACTCGTAAATAAAGAAAAGTGTTCTTTCGGGAGACAACCCGAATTATCCCTTTCATTTGTTTTATTTCCATTTATGTTGGGTTTTGTGTTTTAACCATTTTTGCAGGAAATCGGAGGAAGTTGCTGCAGCATGCTGAATGGGGACCTGATCTGTCCACAATTACGGCGTAACTCATTCTTATGGTTACGCCGTAACATACCTTTTGCAGTAGTTCTCCCTAGAGCATTACTAATTATAGCGTAATCTTATTCAATGGTTACGCCGTAGCTACACTCCTGTAGCGTCTGCCAGGTTTTGCAATAATTACGGCGTAACTCCTTATGGGAGTTACAACGTAACTATCCTATGTAATAATTCTTTATTTTGAAACGCAATAACCTTGTATTAGTTTTTAAATGAACTTTGTGGGTATGTTCCATGTAAGCCCTCACGAGACTACACTCGTCCACTAGGGACACCAAGTGGTTTAAAAGGCTTGTTGCATACGCTAAATGCAACCGTGATTCCTACGAAAGTGAGTTAGGTTTCTTTTCATTTTTCTTTTTCTTTTTTTTAGAATTATGCTTGTTGGTAGTATCATTTCAGGGAATGAAGTTTGCTCGTGGATGCTTATGCGAAGGCATGATTCTTTTCGTGGGCCTTCTTTCTTTTTGGAGCAAATTTTAGGGAAGTTCTCGCTCTAATTCTACTTTTCTCTTCACCTTTATTTAACGTTTAGTACAAAAGGGACTTTGTACATTTCAAGTGGGGGGACGGGAGTAGAATTATCTCTTGAACTTTATTTTGCCCTCATTTTTCTAGTTCATTTTGAAAAATTATGCCATTTTTAAAATTTTGACATGTTTTTCTTAACATAACTAGATTAGACCTTAGCCGAGCACATTATAACCCTTGATATTATATGGTGAGATTAGCCTTATCCGTTTCCAAATATTTACCCCAAATCAACCAAATTATGAGTGTGCCGGTAGCTTGTAAACTTTAGAACTTGGCCTTTGCATCATTTCGAGACCATAGACGAGGTATGTTGAGTTACCTTAATGTATTTGGACATTTTCAGTTTAAGAAGGCAATATTATAGGATTATCACCCCAAATAGCCTATCATTGTGTGTCTATCGATTAGTCACCTCGACTTCTCGACCCCCATGTTAAACCCTTTTGTTGCACTTACCTTTAGTGCAAGATACCCCTAGATACACCCATTTGAGCCATTCCTTTCATTTTGTCACCCAACATATTGTTTCGTTACACCCATACACCTTAGCCTTCCCTATAGTCTTTATTTGTGATTGGGAAGTCATTGTTTGCCTAAGTTCAAGGTTCAAGTGGAAAGGTTCGGGAATCACGCTTTCGTCGACGCCATATTTTTGAAGATCATTGAAGACCTCCCAAATTCTCATATTGTTCATCTTAAGTGGGGGGATGCTATGTTTAGTTGTTAGTTATGAAAAAAAAAAATGAAGTGATTAAAAAATAAAAAAATAAAAAAAATAGTTATAGTTATTGATTGTAAAGTGCGAAGTTATAAGCACTATGTTTATGAGCTCATTATATATTTAGTATCGAGGAGGCCACCTCGGTCACATTTAAAGAATGGAGTTGGTAATTGGGCCAACAGTTGAAGGAAAGGTAATGTGCCTATCATGACGTCCTCTAATGGCACATCTACTTGGTATATCATGATCCGGTTTCTTAACTTCGAAACTTGAACTTTGGATGAACGGTAAGCGGTGATGACTTGGTTATAGATTTAGACTATTTGCTTGATTTTATTTTACACCAATTATATCCCATGTCTTATCCTACCCTTTAGTCATGAAGCGTGTTTAGGTGATGCAGCGAGCAATCTTTGGTGTCTTGGCCATGGATTTGGTCATGTATTATTGATTTTGTCCACTTCGCCGTGACATGTTAGTAATGATGACTCACCCTTAACCTTTGTCGTATCTACCCATATTTTCTTCAAAAATTGTTTAGTCCTTAACTCTAGTGGTGGAGATTTGTGTAACCGCCGAGCTTATGATAGAATACATGCTATGACTGTGCATTGAATGATCACCCCGAAATTGACACTTAGAATAGTTGAGAGATTTGAGTGTTTTGTTCCCATTTCGTGATGTGTTTGGCTTTGTTTTATTCTAGCATAAGGGATTTGTAAACTTATATTTTTCAGGTAATGGGAGATATCTTTTAGGAATCTATCTAATAAGGTCTACTTGAGGGCAAGTAGAGTTCAAGGTGGGGGATATTTGATAACATCAAATAGTTCAATATAAGTGTCAATTTCCCATAATGCTCGTATTTTATATCATTTATATGGATTTACGCTTGTTTTCCTCTATATTTCACTTTCAGGTAAATTACGAGCATTAGAGCTAATGAGACGTGGATTTGGAGAGTTTATTGAAAATATATGATAGTATGCCCATTTTGAAGTAATTACGCAAGTAACTCTTCTCTCACATTACTGCCGTAACAGTAAGCGTGACTCAGCAAACCAACTCAACTGAAGATTACGGCGTAAGTCCATCTTATGATTACGCCGTAACTAATTAGGTCAAATGATGTTCCACGCCAAGTACAAGTTACTGTGTAACTCTTTACACAAATATGGCATAACCATGATTTATTGAAGATACGGCGTAACTCATTCCAGATGTTACGCTGTAACAAGCTTTTCTAGAGCAAACTACGAAGATATGGATGTTACGGCGTAACTCTCAACTTAAGTTACACCGTAACCAGATCTGGCCTATAAATACCGCCCAAAATTATGCATTTCTCATCATTCACTCCACACACAAAAGCATAGAATGTGGTAGGAGGCTGAAGGCAGATCTCAAGGAGCATACGGAGCCATCTCCAAGGGAGGAATCACTCCCTAACGATAAGCATTAGCATTTTATCATTTCTTTACTTTCAATTCATGTATTTCGTAATGTTAAACATTGAATTGATTGTTTCAGCTAATATGAGCGGCTAAGCACCTTTGGTGCTAGCCTAGTTATGATTCCTTAATTATTTTGTTTATGTTTACATTGCTTCCGTATAATTGTTTCTAGTGTGTGCATGCATAGTTTGTTGGTAACTACCCTTGTTTTGGTAGTTTTGAATGGCATGAGTGTCTAGTTGCTTAGGAGATATGACCAACTGACCTAAGTAGGTAGACTGAGTGGGAAGGGTAAGAATTGACCCGACGACCCTTCTTCGCCAGTCGATTTGACCAACGATCACCTACCGTTTGGATGAACTTAAGAAGTTAGGGATGAGTGTTTAAGATGCTAAGCCGCCGCACTCATTGTTATGAATCTTGCATGTAGCGGAACTTAATGACTTGGCTTAGGGGACTAAAACAACTGGACTTTCAAGGGTAGTAGCTTGATGTCCTGTGAAACCTTTGTGATAGTTAGGACGAACCTGACCAAATGTTGTCCTAGCTTTGACTTAAACCCCCACCAAGCAATTGGAAGTAATCGCGTAAACGAACTTAACATGATAGGATGAGTAACTAGGTTAGCACACTTCTCCTCTATTGATCACAACCCTCGCCTTTATTTGCTTTCTTGCATTAGTAGTTAATTAATCATTTCAATCTTAAAACCAATTAAAATCTGTGACACCTAGACTTAAATAGAATCCGCTCACATAGCTCTTGGGACGACCTCGGTTTTACCGAATACTACACTACACACGATCGGGTACACTGCCCTTTAATGCATTAGGGTAGACCATAGGTATAACGAGACACTTATAAATATTAAAACCTGGTCAGTAAAACTTGCATCAGTAAGTAACCAAAGTTACTTATACATGTTTTATAAAAATGGTTTTGGTTTTATGTAAACTATTTAACTAAACATGTTTAATGGTTTATTTGTTTAGTGAAATGAGTTAGTAAACTATTGGCTCAAAACTTTACGTATTTTATTTATTTCATTAAAATGATTTTACGATTGTTATCGACAAAACATAAGAAGATCGTAAAATATAAATAAATGTTTTTACGATTTATTTGTATTAACACGCATATATTTATGTGAAAGATTTGGTCGTCCAAATTGACCGGAATAACAGTGGTTGTTTCTTTCCTTTTAATGAGTGGACCTAGACCGTTGTTTCCTTGTATTGGGGAGACTCACAAAAACCTTTCTCTCTTCGACAAAAGGCTAAACTAGACATGGTCCAAACAATCACTTATATCAAAAAAAAGAAACACCCCTACCCATTTACCTTAGTGCTAGGTGCACTACAATACAAATAAACCGTTCTTGGTGTGTCACCTAAGCATCAATCCAATAATACATCAATAACTAAAACACACTCTTTAGCAATAACACCCGATAACTGTTATTGGTGCATGTGAGTCTAATAACACATCACAAAAATACCCCACTCACTTATAAAAAAAAAGGAAAAAAAACCCAACAAAGCTCATGGGTGAAACCACGAATGACTATGCAATAGCACCAAAGGTGGTGTAGTATGGCATGTTGTTGAAGCAAAAAAAATCTCAATGACACGCCATTGGGACTGTGTACCATGCTTTCTTATGCACACTTTTGTTGTTTTTAATTAATACAGACCAATTAATGCTAGATAGTGATAGTTATACTTGTATTTTCTCTGTTTCAGTGGCATGTAGAAATCACGTTTGGTAATTTGGTTAACAAAGTAAAAGGGAAATGATTTGTATATTTCGTTTTTTGATTGAGAGTTGAGACACTCAATAATACGCATTAAACTGTTATACTATGTATATATACAGCTTTAACCTGTTATACATATGATTGTGCAAATCAGAAGATAATGTGTGCAAATTATGTCAAAGTAAAAAGGTAAAAAAGAAGTTTGACTCCATGCTACCAAAAACATAAAAACGGTTAAAAAATGAACAACACTTCGCTTCCTTGGGGGTATAAATCAAAACAATTCATTTTCTTCCATCTTTCACACACACACACACAGACACACACTGAGATCAAAAGATCCCGATCCAACAAACCACCGCCGTACCTGAACCAACAAACTCACCGGTAACATCCCCTTCTCTCCGATCTACCGGTTAGCTACCACAATCACTTTATATAATCACCTGATCTGTTTTTATTTACATTTACAGGTTTAAATCAGTCAATTCAGTCTACATTGATCTACAACACGCTTCAAAATGGTAATTTTTGTTAGATTTGTGATTAATTGATGGATTTTTGGATCATATTTGTTCTTGATTGTTAAATTGTGGTTTTTGGTTAAATTTGCTTTTGTAGGTTGTGTTAGCAGCGTCGATTATCAGTAAATCTGGCAAAGGTCAGTTTCATTTCATAAATTTTACTTTATATAATATGTGTATATGATTATGAAATGTGATTGATTTTTGTGGATTTTATGTAGATGTGAGAGTAGAAAGTTTTACAAGTTATGATGATATCGCCGATCTAAGTGAAGTAAAAAAAAATGACACTTGCTAAGTTAGCAATGTTTTTCATCTTGCACTTAGATCCGATACAAGGGGTGTTTGGCATTGCATAGTTTTGGTTTATGCATAGGGAGTTAAGTACATTGAGATGTGTTAAACTTGTGATGATGTCACGGATCTAAGCGTTAATTTTTTCAATAGACTTTAATCCCTAATTTAATAATTACGCTCATTTGTTTAAGGGGGTTTTGATAAGCCAAAATTTTGTGGCTTGTTTGAGGAGGGGTGGGCTTATATAAGGATTTTATATAAAAAGACTTTAATCCCTAATTTAATAATTACACTCATTTAATGTTCATGTACTTTTTTTTTTGGGTCATTTTACCTTATTAGTTATGATAAGCTAAGCCAAACACTTAGCGAGGGCTTATGAGCTTATGATATATATGCAATAAGCCGCTTATATAACATAAGCATACGCCTAATTCATAAGCTTAGCCAAACAAGCCCTAAGCTACCGGCATTTTTGTGTTTGTGGCTTAGATTGTTGGATATGGCACTCGACATGTAATTTGTAGGATTTGATATTTGTTATCTTGGTTTGTATATGATGTATTTGGGGTGAGGGGCAGCCTACTTAAGGTGGTTTGAGTCGTTAAGATATTTATTCTTAGTGTTTTATTTTTTTAACACTTGAATAAATACGTTTTACACACGAGGATTTCCTATGAGAAGGTTATTGTACCAAACCACTATAAGTATGATAGAAGCTTTGTTCTTCATAGTGCATAAATTCCCAATTTTTTTGGTTTAGATGATTGGATACATCCCTTTTGTGATTTGTAGGATTTGATGTATGTCGTTGTAGTCTGTATATGATACATATAGTTATCCGAGGCAAGGTGCATCCTACCTTAAGGTGGTCTGAGCCTTTAGAGGTGTATTGCTAGTGTGTTAACAATGGAATAAATACGTTTTAAGCCCAAGTATTCCCATGAAAAGGTTATTGTTTCAAACCACTATAAGTTGATGCACCTCATTTGAGTAAGAAAAATAGAAGGTTTATTTTTTACAGTGCATAAGTTCCCAGTTTGCATGTGTCTTGAGCTTAAACCTACAAGGTTTTGCTCTCTACGAGGCTGTTGCCTAGCTCTAAGCAGCACCCAATCGAGCACATTAATTTGCTGCGATTTTATGTATGTTTTTGACAGCAAGTTTAAGCCACTCACCACATCCACTTTAGTGATGTGTGTTAACAAACATTAAATGCTATTGCTTGCTGTTTGCCGGTTTTTTGTTGTTCTTTATCGCTTTTTACCATAAAAGTTGTCTGATAATTAACATTCTTAATAATACTCTCATTGGATGTTGTTAACTAATACATATAAATTTTTACAGCACTTGTTTCGAGGCAGTTTGTCGACATGTCTCGAATTAGAATCGAGGGGCTTCTTGCAGCTTTTCCTAAGTTGGTTGGAAGTGGGAAACAGCATACCTATGTTGAGACAGAGAATGTGCGCTATGTGTACCAGCCAATTGAGGGCTTATATCTCTTACTTGTGACTAACAAGCAAAGCAATATTCTTGACGATCTCGATACGCTGAGGCTTCTGTCTAAAGTGGTATCCTTTTTTTCTGCATTAATTTTTTTGATGCAACTGATGTGCATTAGACTAAAATTTGAATTGTATTTATTGATAAATTATTTTACCCCACTTCACCATTTTGCGAAAGCTGCATTAGAGTAGAAAGTACACCTTAATCTAAATATTAATGCATCTGTGTCTTGTTAATGTCATATATCTATTGATAAATTATTCTACCACACTTTACTATTTCAGTAAACATGCATTAGAGCAGAAAATTTGTTGTATTTGAAAATTAAGGCGTTTGTATCCTGTTGAGCCATTTGTCTATTATGTCAAAGACAATCATACACCAGTACAGTGTGGTTCTTGATCTTCTATTTAGGGCTTTCAGAATTTCTTGAAAAAATTGTGTTCCAATAGTTGATGTGGTTATTGCATACCAGGCAATGCAACATATATTGTTTACTATCTTTTTCAAAGATGTGATTATTTTCATAATTCAGTTAAATCTTTTAAATATAATATTTTGTAAACCAACTAATAGGTGTAACTTTTCTTTATTCAATGCATACTGCATGCATATCGTAGTCATTGCCATAATGTGGGAAATATTTTTCTATTTCATCGATCGCATAAGAGGTTCAGACAGCTTGTTTCCTTAACTATGTATAGGTCCCTGAGTTTTGTACCTCTCTGGATGAAGAAGGCATTTGCAAGTATGCTTTTGAGCTGATTTTTGCATTTGACGAAGTCATTTCCCTTGGGCACAAGGAGAATGTGACTGTTGCCCAGGTGAAGCAATACTGTGAGATGGAGAGTCATGAGGAAAGATTACACAAACTGGTAATGCAGAGCAAAATTAATGAAACCAAGGATGTTATGAAGCGTAAAGCAAATGAAATCGATAAAAGCAGGGTAAGTTGATTATGCTCAATGTTACCTAAATTATTCTCTAATCTTCATATATTCTTCTGCTTCCTAATTATGCTATAATGAATCTTTGCGTGGTTCATGCAGATTGAAAGGGGTAAAATGGACAAAGGTGGCTTTTCATCTATACAATCAATGGGTTCCATGGGTTCAATGGGAAGATTGGACAGTGGTTTTGGTAATGATTCGGGTATAACCACTGGTAATAACTTTGGAAGTGGTTCTGGATTTGGGCTAACCTCTGATGTCGACTCCTTTTCAAGCAAGTCTAAAGGTTGGTGCTTTTTCTTATTTGTACGCCCAGTGGAACTTAACAATCGTAGTTCTTAGATTTCTTATGCCAGTGATTGTCTGATTACTGTCTCTTGGAGTCATGGATAATTAGTTTCTAGTGTTTGGTTATGCTGAAACGAATCAACGATTGATGATTATCTAGTTATTTAGGGGTCAAATAATATTGTCTGGATATCTCTTGGGAGCTGCTACAAAAATATTTCTGGCTATCTAATTATTTATTGGTCATTTTACATGCAGATCTTTCAGTAGACTGATTTTTGCCAAAAAAATCTAACCAATCACTAAGTGCTGTATGTAAATTATATTAGGTCGTCCAAGTGCAGCTGTTAGTGCTCCAAGTAAAGGGATGGGTATGAAGCTAGGTAAATCACAAAAGGCAAACCAGTTTCTGGAATCACTGAAGGCCGAAGGTGAAGTTATTGTGGAAGATGTCAGACCAAGTGCTAATTCAAGCAGATCAGCTGCTCCACCACCTACTGATCCTATCACCTTGACAACTGAAGAGAAGCTTAATGTGACACTTAAGAGGGATGGTGGTGTCAGTAACTTTGATGTGCAGGGAACCTTGTCTCTCCAAGTTCTTAACCAGGATGATGGGTTCATCCAAGTTCAGGTTTGCATCCTACGGCTCCCTTCCTCCATCGGCATTCATGTTATGTGTATGTTCTTTCTAACGAAGGTGGCAAGATGAGCGGGTCGGGAGGGTTTTGACAACCCGTTTGGGTCTAAACAGGGTGGGTTTGGCTGACCTGCTTACACGTTTTTCATATATAATCGTGTTTATAAGTGCTAGATGTGTAAGTTACGGTTAGAAAACAATACTGTTATAGTGTTATGATATTACTTTAGAGTTTAGATATATAAATACAACACTTTTGAAGGTTGGTCCATCCTAGGTTTAAAAATGCGTGCATCATTGCGCAAATTTCACGCATCATTGCATTGCATTTGAAATTTCGCATCATGGTATCTAATGCGAGGCCATCTCAGATTGCGCTCGCAATTGACCGCAACTTATCGCATTTATGTAATGCTAGCAATAGTCGCAATTAGCGCAATTTGGATTTTAGGCTTATTTGTAAAAATAAAACCATTTATACGAAGCTTAACTATTTTAATAAGGACCTTAGTAAATGACGTCCATAAAAACACACATTGACGGCCATACTTCTGTTGCGCGATTCAAGTTGTATACTCATATGTTCTTCTTTGATTGTAATAATCACATATGTTATATCATTAGGTATAAAATGAGTTAATTTCTTTGATTCAACGCTAGAACTTATATCTTGTTCAACTTTGACAACTTTATAATAGTGACTTTTGCTATTGACTTAATAATGAGTAAATTATGATTCTTTGTTACTAATATTTCTTGTAACTGGTAAATTAGTAATTTATTAATAAGTTTATTGCATTTACTTGGTACTTGGTAGAAATATACTGTGTATAAATATATGTATCTTTATTTTTTTTACTACTAAACGCATCGCGTCTAAATTGCGCTCGCATTCGCATCACGCATCACGCATCGGCCTCTAGGACCTTGAGCGCATCGTATCGCAAAACGCAATTTTAAACCAAGGGTCCATCCTCTTTTTAGCTAATTTTTTTTACTTTCACCCATATGAGAATGAGATAAACCCAATCCAAATCGACCGTACATCAAATAAATGGGCAAAATTGCCACTGCTATGTCTCTAGTCCCTCTATCTGTTGAAGGTAGTAAGCAAAAATCAGTTGCATACCTTTTTTTATCCTTAAGTCCTTAACTAGGTTTACTATTCAAGATCAACAACTGCCGATTTTTTTTTCATACAACACCTTCTTGGTCGAGTTCCATCTGGTGTTCTGGCTCTTTAGGGGAAATACCATATTGATACCTGTACTATTAGTTGAGGTTTTCACTTTATTGCCATGTTTTAGGCACATGACTTTTGTTCAACTAACCAAGGATTCATGGACCTTAGCTGACAATCATTTGCAACCTGTTGGGCTGAAAGTTTATCCTGGAGATGAAATTAGCGAAGTGATGATTTTGAATATTATTATAAGCTGTTTAATAAACCCATATTCTGAGAGATTCTGTTGTCTTGGTCAAAACTTAATTTGAACACTGACTTATGTTACTCAATTAAAATACATTTATTTTTCTAAACATAATTTTGGATTGAACCTTTTGACGACCTCTGTTACATATATTAAGCTTAATGCTGAACCTTCATAGTTGATTTATTACTTCCTTGCTTTAAGATATGTTTGTATTGCTTTGATTTTCAGATTGAGAGTGGGGATAATCCAGAAATTAAATTCAAGACACATCCTAACATCAACAAAGAGTTGTTCAACAATGAAAGTATTCTGGGGTCCAAGGATCCTAATCGTCCATTTCCTGCTGGTCAGTCTGGCGATGGTCTTGGTCTCCTGAAGTGGAGATTGCAAAGTAAATATGAGTCTGATGTGCCACTGACAAGTAAGTGTTACTTAATGCCATTAAATTCTATCTGGGATAAGTTGAGTGTATTTTTACCCTAATTCCTATTTTTAATTTTCAGTTAACTGCTGGCCTTCTGTTTCTGGAAACGAAACCTATGTTAGCATCGAGTATGATGCTTCATCAATGTTTGATTTACAAAATGTAGTTATCTCGGTTCCTCTTCCGGCTCTCAGAGAGGCACCAACTGTAAAGCAAATTGATGGGGAATGGAGGTGAAGTTCTCACCTTTCTTGTGATATTTTGTTTGGTTCTGTTTTGAATTTTTGATTATAGAAGTTGGGAGCAGTGTGGTGAACACAGATCAATTAACAATATCAGAGTATCTAGTGAATGAAGTTCCCTATTTTATAGCTTCCTGTTTAATATAAATCCAGTGCTAGATTTGAATGCCAACGACGATTGGCAGGGCAGCTAGTTTTTAAAGAGTTGACCAAATCCACCATATGTCTGATGTGGGGGTGGGATGAGAATTAGTGAACTAAATCTTTGTTAAAAAAAAATTAGCACGTTGGTTAGGGGTGTCTGGGTTTGCAATTCTACACTGTTTATGTGCTTATTGCGTTTTTATACATGAAACAAGTATCTTGGGTTTTTGGAATTAGTTATGCAAAGTGCTAACATGATTAATTGTGAGTGGAGTACGTTGTCTTGAACAAACAGCTTGCTGTCGCTTTTGCTAAGCGGATAAGTAGTTCTCATACGCAAATATTTAATCTACTAAGATGCTATAAGAGTAGATTTTGTGAAGTCTTCAACTCAAATGCCCATGTTTGGAGATTGAAGGATTTGTACTTTTTTTTTTGTGAGTGCTATAAGTTTCTGAAGTGAACTTGAATGAGGCTGCATTAAAACCCTTTAGCATTTTAATGTTATCATGATGAGCTAATGAACATGTTGGAAAATAAAATGTCACTTTGCTGGGTGCTCAAACAGTTCATTTTTCTTTCAAATGCAGGTACGACTCAAGAAACTCGATATTGGAGTGGTCTTTACTTCTCATCGATGACTCAAACCGAACGTAAGTGGAGAATCCATCTTTTCAGTTTCTCATTATATTTTCTGCGCCAACACATGTGATTTTATTTGAGATTAATATTTTGACATAATGACCACTATGTAGTGGTTCGATGGAGTTTGTTGTTCCTCCTGCTGATACCTCAGCCTTCTTCCCCATATCTGTGCGTTTCTCTGCAACAAGTACTTTCAGCAACATGAAGGTATATGTCGTGCACCCAGACCCCCTTTAGTATGGCGGTTTCATTTGCTCCTTTTTAATAAAGTAAACTAATTACAAATTACGTGATTACTGTTATGTTGCAGGTTGTGAGTATCCTCCCACTAAAAGATGGAGCTGCTCCAAAGTTTGCACAGAGGACACAGTTGGTCACAGAAAGCTACCAGGTTGTTTGATTGGAGTGGTTACTTGTATGAAGCATAAACCTGTCTCATAGTTTATTAAGTGTCGGATCTCACAGTTATGCATGCTATAATTGTAGTTTCACTGTTGTCGTTATACTATAATGTCTGTTTTTGGTCTGTTTTTAATAGCAAATTGAGTGCATATTGGGGAAAAAACTTTAATCGAAGTAGTTGGATTTTGGTATTTTGTAGACTGAAGGGATTTATAATGTAAAATGAACTTTGTCCCCTTTCGTAAAGTATTTGGCGTTGGGTGACAGTTTTTGATGACAGTGGAAGCTCTCCCTGTTAGACCCATTGTTTGGTTTTGAGATTGGTCTTGCTATAAATTGGTAAATGTCTTTTTTTTTAATTAATTGTTTCTTGATATATGGCAATGCATCAAATCATATTGAATCTGGGGAAAAACGTTCTACTTTCTTATACTGTTTTAAGACAATATACTTGGCAGAACGATAGTTTTTTTTCTTTCTTTCTTTCTACGAAATGTGGATTGCTTCGGTTATGCAATGACCTGCTTTGAAAACTGGGTCTGAAAACCATTCTTATTTGATACATTGCTGTGGCTGACAAATAACTTGTATTCTGAAGCAACTTGGTCTTGAATAAGGGAAAACCATATATGCTACCAGAGGTTCAGATCATGTGCTCAACCAAACAAATGTTTTGCTATTATATCTATTAGCAGGGACAATCTATACCCATTAAATGTGTTATGTTGAACTTATACCTGATTAAGGGAAATGGTTGGGAGGCCAATTTTGTGCAGAATAGAGACTAGCTTTTGCACAAACCAATAAACTAATGTCGAGAGTTTTAAGCACGAAAATATGCATGCCTTTTGGTGTCTCAAGTCTCAACCATTTCTCATAAATAAAACGGACCCTCAAGAACATCAAGACAACACCTGGCACAATCCCAAACAATAATGGTGTTGTTCCATGCAATGAAAAATCACAACATGAGAATGATTGTTGTCTAATGATTTTGATGCGACTATATAAATCATATCAAGAAACTCGACAAAAACATGCACATGTGAGAGATAAAAGAACCGATGAACGTGAATCTTATGCTTCATATTATCATCAGGAAACCGAAGAAAAATGAGAAGCATGAGCAACTGGGTCGCTTTTGTGTTTTTTTCTTAGAACAGATCATGTCGTTTTTCTGTCATTATGCATCTAGTTTGGTTGCTTCTATGTGGACAAAATTAGAAACATGATTCTGCCCTATCCTTCTATAAGAACACACACATCAATACGGGTAAGGTATCCGACTTTTAACCCACTCAGTCCATAAGATCTAACTGCACAAATCACGTACGTTTAAATCTGATAAAACTCTTGGTTAACCCCTTACAAAAAATTACATGAACCGTAACATTGTACTCCGTAATAAGCACTGAGAGTACATATATAAAATACCTTAATATCTTTTATTGAAAATCTCTCTAATAAATCCAAATCGGCTAAAAAACATGATTATACGAACTCTTCGAGTTTCAAATCCAACACATTGTATGAGTACAAAACGTCATGGTCGTAGGGTGGTCAGCAGAACATAAGGAAGTTTCGTGTCTTGTTGTATATGAATAGGCAAAGTCATGAACAGGACCATTGTAGCCCAAAGCCCCAAATTATATATGTGGTTAAAAAATAATGGTCCCATGACTCATGACAACTACAGAAGTTTTTATTCATAAATATATAAACGTATTCAATTATGTTTCTAATAACTAGAAAATTTTAATCTGCTTAACGTCAACTGTCGACATACAAAATGGTCTTTACCATTCTTTCAAAGTGTGGTGTTTTGGGTGGTGTCATGAGAAAAATGATGGCACCTCATCAATTTTTGACCATGGCATCACTTTTTTTTCACACCAAATACCGGCTACGCATGCCAGGAAGTGATGCCTGCCATGAAGTAAAAGTAATGTCAATTGGAATTCAAGCGATAGAAGTGAACATACTTTGAATAGGACAAATGCTCTGGATTCCTCAAATGTCAATGATGGGACAAATGTCATTTTTCTTGGGATTACAAATTTCACAAAATCCCGGAGGCATTTTTATTAATCAATCTAAATATTAAACGAGATTTGAAAGAATGGATTGATTCTTGTGACTCTGTTGACACTCCCATGATTGAGCGTACTAAACTGGATGAGGACCACTCAGGGATCATGGTAGACCAAACGAAATATCGTAGTATGATTGGATCCCTGATGTACCTCACAGCTAGTAGACCAGACATCTTATTCGCTATTTGCATGTGTCTAGATACCGCAAAGCCTACCAAAAAGCACCTTGAAGCGGTTAAACGGGTCTTTCGGTATCTCCAAGGAACTATCAACATGGGACTTTGGTACCCGAAGGACACCGGTATGTCAATAACAGCCTATGCAGATGCTGATCAAGCAGGATGTCAAGATACACGTCGAAGTACGTCTGGAGGTGCTCAATTTTTTGGTGATAAGCTTGTGAGCTGGTCTTCAAAGAAGAAAATGAGTACTTCTATTTCCTCTACAGAGGCTGAATACATAGCCATGTCATCTTGTTGTGCTCAAATCCTATGGATGAGATCCCAATTATCTGACTATGGCTTTGAATTCAACAAAATCCCTCTGTACTGTGATAATAAAAGTGCTATTGCTCTCTCATGCAACAACGTACAACACTCAAGAGCAAAGCACATCGACATTCGACATCATTTCATCAGGGAGCAAGTTGAAAACGGTGTGGTGGAACTATACTTTGTGAGGACTGAATACCAGTTAGCAGACATCTTCACCAAAGCTCTTCCTAGAGAACGTTTTTGAGTTTATCCTTCCACGACTTGGTCTTAAGAGCCTACAAACAGAAACACTCAAACGTCTTCAAGAGGAAGAAGAGGAGTAAAAGGTTTTCCTTCATCTATCTCTTGTAAATATCTATTCGAAAAAAAAATACAAAATTACAAACCTTCAAAAGCAAATAGAAAATAGAAAACTTTCAAAAAAATCCAAAAATTTGTCCTTGTCATGTTTTCCCTTCTTCCTCGATTCGATATCTCTACGGTCTTTGTGATGTCATTCAAAAAATGACACGGGACTTTAGATGTTATTCGAATGTTAAAAAAAAAAAAAAAAAAAAAAATTTGAGAGAAAGAATTTTTTTTTAAGAAAGTAAAACAATGGTTTATTGTCATTTCAGGCAGTAACCCGCTCTTCAATGAAAGAACAGAGCAATGCTTTATCTTGGTTTTCAAATCTCTTGCTCTGATTCTATAAACAATAACTTACTATCTATTGAAAACTAATTGCTTTGAAAATAACTCGACTCTATTTTTGAAAATCATCTTGACTTAACTTTTGTCAAAATATCTATCTCTCAATCAACAACTTATGTCATTGATTGAGGGGAGAATGATTTCAATTAAATCAAAAAGGTTATTTGTCATACAATTGTTTGTCAAAAGATAATCATGCATGTTTAATCAATGGAGTTTAAAGTCTCAAAATCCGATCCGTCTCAGTTAAAACGTTTCATATAATCAGTCACAATTCTCCTTAAAAGCTTTCAAAATCAATTTAAATCTACAGAGATCACAAATCTCAAATGATTTGATAATTGTGATCGGGGGAGAATTTGTGATTTAAATTGGATTTCATCTGATAATTCGGTAAATGGTTTTATAAGGATGTACAAGCTCTTCTTCCCACATGTGCCAAACGATTTCAAATTTCCATGCACATGTTGAGGGGTAGCATCTATCTTAAATCACTATGATTTGAAAAACGGATCAATTTATTTCAATGTGCAGTCTTTTCCTAATATGTGCAAAACATCTTTCAAATTTATATGCACATATTGAGGGGGAGCAACTATTTTGAAAACCATATTCTTCATATAACTACTCTTAGATGCAAGCCAATCCCTCAAAGATGAAAATTATTTCCATTACAAAATGATGCGTGATGCACATGTTGAGGGGAGCTCTGTTTCTAAAATTATCAAAAACAATTCAAGTACAAAATGCTTTGATAATATATCACAAGTATCTGGATTGATTTTCAAATGGTTTTCAATTGGTTCCAATGGCATATGAACAATACCAAATAGACCGACCAACTTTACTTTATGTATGGTGATATAAGGTTGATAAGGTTCATATTTGTCCCATGATCCGCTAGAACCGAGGGATCTACCCAGGGACAATCCACTATATAGTGTAGAAGTCTTTAGGTATTGAAAAAAAGGAGAAAAGTGAGATATGGGAAGAGTGCGGACTGAGATAGAGCTAGAACTGGGATAAACCCAACAAGGTTCTAGTTATGAAGTCTTGGTAAGCACTGAAGGGGTTGAAGAATGAAAAAGAATGGAATGAGAAAAGGGTGAAAACAAATAGCCCTCCATTTATTCAACCTTAGGGCAGAAACCGGGTTCAATTCATATGCTACTGGTAGTTACCAAGGTAACGTCGGTATTGAAGACAAGACGTCATGGACCCAGTGACGCACTGCACTACAACTTCCCAAACCACTCAAGTTCCTCTTAAAAGGACTTGTTTCATTCTTACGGAGAACCGACATAATCTCGTACTTTCTCTTAGAGATAGTTGGTATTGAAGAAGGAGACCCCTCCCATAGTCTCCGGCATAGGAACCAAATATGCATAATTGAGTCTAGAGCCACGAGATCATCAATAAATCTCATTAGGACACTTTCAATGAAGACTCTCTGTTTCACACAATGTGGAAAAAGAGATTATATCTTATGAGTCCTACGCATTATCCTTGTGGTATTGCTAGAACATCTGAGTGATATGCATACATATTCACCATGAAGATGGAAAGCCTTCTGGAGCCAACATCAAACAAGCTCCTGGTGGGTGGCATGTGAGATCTATCCAATAGATCAACCATGTGACAACTGAACAGAAACAATGGGGTGATTCAATCTTTTGAATCAATCCTGGTTCAGGTTATGGATTGACGGATACCTTTGAAAAACCGGTCGTTGTGCTTAAAAAAAAACTCTTTTCTTTAGCACATCGACTGCGTACAAATATTTCAAAATAAAAGGTGTTTATGATTGATAATTTATTTTCATTAAAACCTTCGTTGTATTGCAAAAACAATTTCTATTGAGCGATACACGATTGTTTTTCAAATCTTTTTTTATCAATCAGTGAATCTCAATTCGCTGGTTCACTCGCTCCGTGTTGTCTTCTTTGAGATGTTCCGGTTTGAGAACGGCTAGAGCAGCTGCGAAACCCTGTCAAGGAAATTCTTCGGAATTATACCTGATCACACGCAGCACTTGTACTGATCAACGGGGAACCGTGGGCCGTGTAGCTCAATTCAATAAAAGTGATCAAAGACACTCTTGTGTGATTTATTGCTAACTGTTTTATGCAGGAACACCCGACTTGCATCTGATCAGAATGAGCGGTCAATTCATAGCCGCATGCTCACACAACACCTTCATATCTAAAGAAATCATGATTAGTGCATCAATGACTCTGATATTTTTCACTCCATGCTTCGCTACGCTACTACGCCAATATCATGAATCAACGAAAGCTTCCGCTATTCTGATGAAAATACATCATGATCCAAAATGTGAGCATGTCGGTCCAAAAGTCACAACATAACATAATATCAACACCACAAAGGATGATTCAGAGATTTAATATGGCTGATGATCTCAAAGCCGGCTCAAATCGTATCACGTGATCGTCAAAAGACCTCCACTCAGATTATCCAAACATGCAATAAATGAAGAATCAAAGACTACGAGCTACAGAACAAAGAACATGAACAAGAATCCAAGAACAATCTCAATGTAATATCTGTTTGTATTTTATGTAATTTGAGGTGACCTCCCTTAGGAGGAGATTGTTAGGATTAAGTAAATCCAGGTATTAAAGTGTCGGTCACCTCAAGTATTTGTAATCGGTAGAAAGCTCGTAGTCATAGTTATTTAATGTTAAGTAGTATTTAGTTAAGTAATACTGTGGAGGACGGACGGGTCTTTACCCACTGTATGCCTGATCTATAGCCCGTTAGGTGGCGTTTTGTGTTTAGACTATAAATACTCTCTACCCACCAAGGTAGAGAGTTGGAGCTCATAATAAAATTTCTCTTTCTCTCACTAAAGTTCCCAAATCTCTAACTTTCTCTCTCTAGAAGATCATCTTATACGCCTACTTGTGTTTGTGTTATGATCTGTATGTGAAATACAATATGTTACAACTTAGTTCTTTGCCAAGAAGAACCTCAAATGGTGACTTCCACTGTAAAAGCTTAACTGGAATCTTATTGATTAAGTAAGTAGCAGCTAAAATGCAGTCTCCCAAAAACTTAATAGGCAACCCTGCATGAACTCTAATTTCTCTTGCAGTCTCTAACAGATGCATGTGTTTTCTTTGAAATATTCCATTTTGCTGTGGAGTATATGCCACTGACTTTTGATGGATAATACCTTTAGACTGAAACAATTCTAAACATGCTCTATTGATTACCTCAATGCCAATATCAGTCCTTTTTCCTTGAAAATGGTTCTTTACATAAGTAAAAATATTAGATAATAAAGCAAGTATTTAGTCCTTTGAATGTATCAAGTAAGTCTATGTTGCCCTAGTTTTGTCATCCACTATGGTAAAGAAGTAATGGGCTTCATTCAAAGCAGTGTTTCTATAAGGGCCCCTAAGTCCATATGCAACAAATAAAAAGGATTGCTTGCAAGTGTATGACTAACAGGAAAAGGTAATCTATGATGTTTAGACATCATACAAATTTCACAAGAAAAAGTGGATACATCAAGGTTCTTACAAGCAGGAATATGAACTATCATGGACATAGAAGTGTGTGCAAGTCTAGCATGAAAAGTATGAGTATCAACATTGATATCAGTATTGACAACATTGCTAAAAGCAGTTTTATTTAAGCTAAAAGAAGGAAGTAAATGTTTATCAGAATCATGAAATGCAGAGACTTCAGCAGAGAAAAGAACAAGGTCTGTGATAGGTTTTCAAATGTATAGAAATTGTGATCCCTTGCCAACTGCAACTATTTTCTTAGTTGTAAGGTACTGAAACATGAAAGTAGTAGAAAAGAATTGCGCAGTTAGGTTTTTGTTTTGGATTAACTTCCCTACTAAGAGTAAATTTAGCTAAAATTCTAGTAAATAAAAAAATATGATAATATCATATGTGGTGTTAAAGCAACTTCACCAACAATTGTGACCTTTATTGATTTTCCATTAAGTAAATGGACGATGATAGGGTATTTTAATTTTCTGGTGGAAATGAAGAGTTTAAGATGAGGTGACATGTGATTAGAAGCCTCTGTGTCACTTACCCAATCTACTTCTATATTTATTAATGGATGACAAAATAAAGCAAAAGAAGAACTGAAACAGGACAATATACCTGCATGATGAGATCTGATTGCCATATTCCTAGCAACATTACCATCCTCCATTGGGATCCTTCCTTTGAACATCTTCATCATCTCTTGACACACATCAAAAACCAACCTTTGATCCACATTACCAATACCATTCACACCTATTTCATTTTCACAACCCATGTTAAATGGTGAATCTCCAGTCATCACTTCTACCAAACCAGAACTCACATGAGCTGCCATCTTTGTCCCTTTCTTGTCCTTCTTACCTTTGTACTAGTCAGGATATCCAATACTCTTAAAACACTGCTCATAAACATTCCCTTCTTGACCACAACCAGTACATACCTTCTTTTGTTCATACCTATTATGCTTTAAATCCTTCTTAACATTGTTATTTCTACTGTTCCTTTGATTGTTAGCAAATAAAGAAGATGGTTCAAAAGTGTAACTGGTGACTTGTTTCTGTTTCTCTATATGCTGTACTATGTAGTATACCTTATTCACATTAGGCAAAAGATCCACTACCAAAATTTGACTCCTAACTGACTCATACACATCATTTAGTTTCATTAAGAATTGAATCAATTTTAAATGGCTATCCCTTTCAAGAAACTTATCATTCACAACAATGTTACAATCAAGCATCTTTCCATAGTTAAAAATAGGCAATCCATTCAAATTCTGCAGTTCATCCCAACACCTCTTCAACTTAGTGAAAAAGGAAGCAGTACTGAGATTATCTTGTGTTATCTTGCTTAACTCTCTTTCAAGTTGATAGATCAAGGGACCTTTGCTCTGCCCATACCTCTCTGCAATCTATTTCCAAAGCTCACAAGCTGATTGTACATACAAGAAAGCATCTGACAGTTCTGTAACCATGTAATTCAAGATCCAACATGTCACCATATAGTCACATCTTATTCATCTTTTCAAATTCACATCATTCATAGCAGGTTTTACACATGAGCCATCAATAAAACTAAGCTTCAACTCCGCTGATGCAGGTTTTACTGACCAGGTTTTAATATTTATAAAGTCTCGTTATACCTATGGTCTACCCTAATGCACTAACGGACAGTGTACCTGGTCGTGTGTAGTGTAGTATTCGGTAAAACCGAGGTCGTCCCAAGAGCTATGTGTGCGGATTTTAACTAAGTCTAGGTGTCATAGATTTTAAGGTTGAAATTGTAGAAAACTAGAAGGGGGTTGAATAGTTTACCGATTAAAAACTTTTTTTTGAAACTTATTGAAAGATCAATTGATATTGATCTTAGATATGTTAGTGAAATATGTAAACAATATATAAAGAGTAAGTAAGGAAAGAAACAATCAAACCACAACAAGTTGTTTATAGTGGTTCGGTCTACAAGGACACTTTTTCCTTGCCCTACTCCACTCCCCGAGTCTCACACTCGAGAGTTTAACTTGTCAACAAGCTCCTTATCATTCCGGAGGAGAAACCTTTACACTTCGCTTACACTATTTCCCATTACACTAAGCTAAATGTCGAAGTTCTTTGCAAGGTTACAACCTCCCTCCCACACAATGTATTTAAGGACTAAAATACTAACCACTCACACTCACAAGATTATGATAGTTTGGTACAACAATATGAATCAACACAAGATCACAACACCAAACAAACAAGACTTCCAACTCCTCGTTGAAGCTTGAATGTGACTTGATCTTCTTTGCTACAAAAGAGATCACTAATATGATATGAAACTGAGTTAGAAAGGTTAGAGAGAAGGAATGTATGAGAGTATGATAGAAAGGGATGAAAAACTACTTAGTTTGGCTTTGCTATTTATAGCCAAAACACTCACCAAGCACCACGGACCACGAAACCCTTTAAAGGGTTCCGCCCGTTATAATATTTGGTGCCGCCGAGGTCTGACAGCAAGATCTCAAAATGTTTACCAAAGTCAACCATATCTATGCAAGATTGTGTAAGATATGTAGAGCCTAATCTACACAAAATATCTAGTGAAATCTTCCAATGATTTTAATGATGCATCACATGATGTCATGTGTTTGTTTTTCTATTTTTAGAAATATGTAAATACATATGTAATGTTTAGTTTTTAAGAAACCAAATCATTCTAAAAACTCCTATCATACATTATGGTTTAAAGTCATATCAAGATATGATTAATCTCAATGTAAATGCTTGAGTGATGAAGATATTGTTTGAAAAAGCTTGTTTTAATATCTATTAAACTTGACAAGCTTTAAGCTTTATAAAAATTAAATTTACTTTTGTCGTTAACAAAACTTAGGTAAAGATAAAAAATATAAATAACTTTTAATGACGATATTTGTATTAACAATCTCCCCTTTTGTTACGGACAAAACATAAATTTTATTTTTTATAAGATGTAAAGATTGTACAAGAGTTATAAAAATATTAGTTTTACAACTTGAAAGAGAAATGATAATGCAAGTATATGATGTTTGACTTTTTCAAAAAGTCAAAGTCTTCACTATTGAAGCATGATGTTGACTTTTTCAGAAGTCAAAGTGTGCATTAACTTTTTTTCAGAAAGTCAAATATTACCAATAAGGATCATGTTGACTTTTTTAGAAAGTCAATGTATGTAGTTTGACTTTTTCATAAACTCAAATATAACCAAGTTCTATATATTTCTCCCTCTTTTTGTCTAAAAAAAAAGAAGATGCGAGGCGGAATGTATAATGAGCCCTTCGCCATTATCTCCCCCTTGACCAATGCTCCCCCTAAATTGGGTGCCAATGGAAAGATACATGGATTGTGAAAAAGCTACAAAAGAATTGTTAGTAATAATCATCATCACAAGCATTTCCAAACACTATGTAATAAGTAACAACAATATAGAAAACACCATTCATTCGTTAAAATTTTTCATGATTTTAAGAATCATGAAAGGAGAACACAAGGAAGTGTTGAATACAATGAAAAAGAAATTATCCTAGAAAAATAAAGAAAATACAAGAAAAATCCTAGAAAATAAAAAAAATGCTTAAAGGAGATAATCTATGACCCTCCTATTGAGGTGGTGGATGAGCAAGAGCATTTAGGCGCTCGAGAATGTGATTGAGGATGAACCTCATTTCCTCTTGGAACTCATGGACCATCACCCGGGTCCGTTTGGTTGTTTGGGCGGTTTGCTCACAATTTGAGCAACCATTGTTAGGATCGTATATGTGGTTGGTATGGTGAATCGGGAGGTCGGGGAAGATGAAAGAACATCATCTTCATGTTAGAGAGAGAAAGTAGAGAGAGAAGGGAAACTAGTATATGTTTATTGATAAGGAAAGGTGAATTACACAAGTGAGTCTCACCCCTCCATGGAAGTATGGAGGGGTATATATAGCCAAGCACATACATAACTATTAAACTATGACATAACTAGTCCTTGTGTTTGGCTAAATAAGATAGATAATGTAATCCTGTAATGTCGCTCCATTTACGTGTTTTGGAGCGATTCCACATCTTCCCCCAATAGGACGACATAAGGGATTACTTACAACATTTCCTACAAGTATAAAAAAAACAAATAAAGAAAGATCTTCATAAGCTCTTCAAATGCTGAGGATGATGAAAGTTTACGCTCTTTGTCTTCTTCTTGTACCTCGACTTGAGAACTGTCTTCTTTACTTGTAGGCAAATGATGTAATATGCAAGAATTGGATTAACTCCCCCCCCCAATTCATGCCGCATGTCTTTAGCAAGCTTCCTTCCGACACTCCTTTTTGGCGAAGTTTCTGATCAGCCTTCCCCCAAACTACAACCTTCTTCAAGCAGATTCGAAACTTTGATGTAGTGAACATTCTCTAATTTTGAAATTTTCAGTACGCAATGAAATTTGTAGATGAGCAAGAAACCACACAAGGTAAATCTGACTTATTATGAAAATCCGTTCGAGGGTAACATGCGAGAAATCAACAAGATCTTCTCACGTATGTAGATGCTTCACACCAAACAAACCACGAAAGACAAAATGAAACGACTTCCTCCTGAATGTTGCGGTCTATCGAATAATAGTTACTTGTGAATCAGCAATTACACTCGATAAAATGACCGTGTGTGAGGCATCATAAC
>OU343217.1:232209230-232285049 GCA_910596185.1 Chrysanthemum makinoi | reverse complement strand
TTAATATAGAAATTTATCGTAAGATTTCCAATTAGTCAAATGCTACAATTTAAAATATACAATTGAACATATTATTCAAGCGATATATTAGTTGTTTAGATTTATTGACCATTTCAGAAGTTCGGTCCAGATATGTTAAACTCTTATGAGTCTAACATACCTTTCCGCTGTACCAAAAGGGTCCATAATGTCCAAATAACCATACAATAGAACCAATACGTCCGATCCTTGTCCAACAATATATATAATGTCACAATGCTCGCAAATGAATCCAAGAAATCAATGCCTCATGTGTTGCAATATATCCCTTAACTATTGTTATCTTTTTAATTGTTGTTACCGTTTTTCCCATTAGTATCCGAAATTATCAAAATATAAGTCACAACCCAATAACGATCCAAATGTTCAAATGTCCAATAAACGACCAAGTTCAAATCATCCGTATTCAAACCCCATTAAATATCCACAAAATCCAATTTCGAGTTATAATCTCAAATAAGATCCGAAACGTACCAATGTTAACAAGTAAATAAGCTACTTAGTATTATATGCAATTTGATAACATTTTGACAAATTAATAAACACAAATTAGTTTAGTTAAACCAAACAAACCCTTTTTATTTTTGACACTCGGGCTTGAGGCCCATTCAACCAAACAAACTCAATTCACAAAATGTAGATACCGAAATGTAACGCCCCTTGGTGTTTTACCGATCCAAGCATGCCCATACGGGTTCCCGTCAAGTCATATCAAGCAACGCTAAAAGATATACACCCTAGGTGGGTGTTGGTGTGCCGAGACACAAAACTGAATACGACGCACCCTATGTGGATGGTTTCTCCTCGGCTGGAAGCAAACGAGGCACACAATAACTTAGATATACTCTAAACGGTTATCTAAGCTTGACCCGATTATACAACAACAACAACAATAAATCTGATTTACTTAAACCAGATAATTTCACTTGAATCACTATTATTACACACAAATAATTCCAAATCAACTGGTCGTTTTTTTTGTTTTTTTTTTTTTTATACTCGACTCATGATTAAACTAAGCAACCCATCACTTCACCGAGACCCAAATCGGAGAACTAGACCATCAATTTTAATAAAACAACGAATCCAATCTATAAACTTGACACACCCATTGCATACTTACCATGATCTAACCAGACTCATGACCACAAAAAAAAATCAAAACACCACTTCACTGATTTCATACCACACGAACATAATCAGAAATGTTTTCAAAACACGACACCACTTTCAATCAATTTTAACCACACGAAACAACTTACGAAATCATTTTCTTACCTCACGAATCGAATATCAACAACGTTTTAAATCTTGTTTTTATCAATCTTTTCCACAAAAGCTATACAAACCGATCCATACTCGGTTTTAAATTTTGTTTTTAACCACGAAAACCTTGAATCAACCATACTACTGATTTATAAATGAAAACAGAAATACGAGAAGGGTCACGCGACCACTTACCACAACGAGATGGGAAATAGAAATAAAAGAGAGGCGAGATGATGGTGGTGACAGTTGAGGTGGTTGTGATGGCGATGATGGTGCGGTTGTAGTGGTGATGGCTCACGTACCAAACGAACCTGAAGCAAACCCTCGATGTGACTGTAGCTTTAAACAAGTGACAAAACGACCCTTGGTCTCTTCTCGTGGTGTTGATGATGATGATTGTGTTGGTGTTAAAGAGGCAGGGCAGATGGTGGTTGAGTGACGGCTGAGATGGGAAGAGGAGAAGAGGGGAGGCAGTGAACCCTAGATAATAGTTATCCCTTTTATTTGAGGTTAGGACCAAAAGTGAAAATCAGGAATTTCAGGGGGCGTAGGGAAATTTTATAATGCAGGGACTATTTATGTAATTCTTTTGCAAACTTTGCAATATAAGGGTCGGGGGCCCATTTAGACTAGTAAACGATCAACTCTCGACACGAACATTTCGCCATCGCGTTCAGAGTAATTTTTCCAATCAAAATGAGTGTTTACACGACTAATTTCTCGTATTCAATATAAAAATTAAATTATTGACGGTTGTGCCAGTACGCGCTGTGTCTAATTTTCACGTTTTGTAAGATAACTTTCTCGTTTTCACGTCAAATGAGCTCAGGAAGGTTCGCAAATGATAAACAGACATAATTCCTTGCAAAATGACTATCTGGAAAAGTGCGGGTGGTTACACTTTTACTCTACCATCCTCTACGATAACATCAAAATATGAGGGATTTATAGGCACATCCCTACACTTGAGTTTTTATTACTCTAACACTAATTTGACCCGAATTGAAAAGATCAAAACACTTGGAGTACATTATTACGTGAATTAAGGAATTTGAATTTAACGTTTCCGCCACTTCATAAAATTTAACTTTTCCAATGAGTCCCAATCGTCCCAAAACTGTATACAAAGGATATGACTCGACTTAGAAACTTATGCAAGCAACTAGATAATTGAACTAAGGGTTTAGCATGATAACAATAATGCACTAAAAGTGAGTGCATACAAGGTAGGCTAAGGCGATTTGTACATTCGGGGTGGATTGTAAACAATGTCATTGATATTTCGGAAACCAAACATCACGAGAACCGCGAAAAGGATAGGCTCTGAGGTTAACTAGGGTATCGTGTACCAAAGATGAGTACAACGCAGGTGTGGGAATTACTCAACCGATGTGGAAGAAGTAATTATAATATCAAACAAGGGTTATCCTAATGCCTATTATCATTTAGTTATTCCTAACTACACAAGTGTAGTCTCACTAGCGATCTTGGAATGCATCACAAAACAAGTTCTAGAATCTATTATACTCACAGATAACTCTCAAGCATCAAAGGTGAATGCTTTAATTCCTACAAATCGGGCTTAACCTCACATTTTGGGGTGGAATTTGAGTGGTAAAGGGTTTTGTAAGTCATAACTTCCTATCCATGAGATGCTTTATTAAGACTAATGGCCCACTCCTACATGTCATGAAAAATTTTAAATGTGGTGCCAAAATTACCCTAACCGATATTTCTCATGGTTTTATTACACAAATGAAATTGGACAAGACAAATAATCAAGGGTAAGCATAGTTTCAAAGTTCCCTGATGAGTGTGTAAATACTCATCATTTTTGGTTAAATCTGAACTGCAAAACGTTTAAAAATGCTCATAAATGCATCAAAATACTGAAAATATTCCAAAATTGCATTTTATATGTTTCAGATGCAAAATGTTCGAAATCGATGAAAATGAGCAAAGTTTGCATAATTGGCTTCAAATTCCCCAAGTTTCAAAAGTTGTCAAAATAGTCCCTGAGCACATAATTTCAAAAGTAAAATCACCAAAGGTCCTTTTAAAATCATAAGTTATCAAAATTAGTCCTTTGGTGAAAAATATAAAAGTTTGAGAAAATTACAAGTTTGGTCCTCCAACTTTGAAATTTGGCAAAAAATGGCCCCTGGAAATTTGAAAATGTCAAGTTTGGTCCTTGCACTATTGAAACTTGTCACTTGTGGTCCCTTGGAGTAACTTTGCATAATTGGCAGATGTAGTCCCTTGATTTTCAGAAATTGCATAACTAGTCCTTGTGATATTAAACCTTTTAAACCCTTTGGACTATGTCATAACCACATTGGACCCCTGTCTTATTACCTTTGGACCCCCTTTCAATTGACCCCCCCCCTTTTAATAATCCTATCCAGTTAAACAGATAAGTCAAAAGGCCTTGGCGCCTTTTTCTTTCTTCTCTGCAAGAACCTGCAACACACAACCTTCCCATCACCCAGCTCATATCTTGTTCCCCCCTCCTCCACCACAATCCAAATAACATTTATTGCTTCACCCTCCCCCTCACTCAACCCCCAACAGTCAAAAGGAAGTTTGCGCCAAAATCAATCCAATGGCCAAATTGCTTAAGCCATCCAATGGCCTAGAAAGAAAGTGGGAAATGATCAGAGCAAGTGGAAAAGACTTTTGGAGCTATAAAAAGGAAGAGAGAAGAAGCTAGAGAGGAGTAGTTTTTTTTAGTTAAAAAATTTCTTTAATGTCGTTTTTTTACAATGTATTAGTGTAGCTTAAAATATGTAATCTTTGTGTTTCTATGATCAAAACTCAAGTGAATTTATCATTGTAGTCTGTTTTCAAGTCCTTAATTGAAGTTTCATTTCAGCCCATGCTTTAATACTCACCGTTGAAAATTGAGTTTTCAAATCTTATGTTAAAGCTTCTAATAGCTTATATCTTGTTCACTCAAGTTTATTTCAGCTTGTTAAAGCTTTTGTTAAGCCTAGTGATCATTTTTAAGCAAGTTTCATTGCTGGTCAACGAAAGTCAAAGGAGGGGAATTCTTGTACTTTGAATATTAGATTAGACTTGAATACTTGCAGTGTCACATGTGTTTTTACATCTTATTCACCAAAATATAGGTGACCAGTTTTACTCTTTTCATTTTCAAGCTTTTAGTTTAAAATTGGTAAAAGTAGTTTCTTTTGTTATTTATCGTTTAAGATTGCTTGTTTGCTAATTTCAGCTAACTTAAGTTAGTTTGAGCTCCTGCTTAGACTGCATGCTCTGAATCGCATATGCTTTGTAAAATGCCACTTATGCTACTTAAAGTTGTGTTTGGATTTGATGTGTAGACTGTATTAGAGGTTTACCCAGTAAGTAGGACTTGTTGTTCCATGCTTGTTTAGTTCATTTAAGCTCATTGCTGTCATCTTATTGCTTCTGCAATCCTTCAAAGTCAAAACCAAATTATTTCTGTCTCAACAGCTTAACTGTTGAGTTTTTACAAATTCAAAAGGTTGTTTTGTGTTTAAAAATCATAAGTGTAGCTGTCATTAGTGTCATTTCATCATAATACTTCAATCTAAGTCCTTAAATCAAGATCAAAGTTCAAGAAAGTCAACCTTTCAATTTTACAAAAGTCAAAAATGCAAAACTTGGCCAAGCCAAGCTAAAGGGATTTTCTTGACTCATTTTGGGCCATTTCATAACTTGTGGCTTTTAAAACTTCCACTGGTCTAATTTCTATGGTCATTTTATAGATTTTTGTGATTTTTTATAACCCTCAAAGAGCTTGGCACAATGGGACTAAATGCCTGCAGTAAGGCAATCGAGTCACATGGGATTATGCAGTTCTTGCAGAGCTTGCATTGGGCTCATAAGAGCTTCTCTAGGTCTGTATTTTGGTTTGCATGTTCCCAGCCAGGTGTAGTTTAGATCCCAAGCCGCTTTCATTATTTTAGTGCTTATTTTCTAGCTCAAAGTAGCCCCTCGAATCTGCTTTTTTTTACTTATAAGCTTAAGTCATCAAATCTTATCATCTTGTAATTTTGAGGTCTAAAGCAGTTGAGACTTGTTGCTTTTGAGTTCCTTTAGCATATTATAGCTTTTGTATTCAGTTGGTGGCTTTTGGACTCCATTTGCTTATTTAAAGTGCTTATTCTTAAGCACTTGACACATCAGTTGCATTTTCCTCCATACAACCTACTGTTTTTCCATTTTTCCTAGTTTCCTAATATTATTTTAGACTTTTCGTGAAATTTTCATATTTTTCCAAGCTTGTTTGCTATTTTTCTGCATTTAAATTAGTTTTTAAGCCTTTTTAAATAGCATTTAATACAATTAATTAAGAAAAGCTTCAAAAAAATAATTTTTCATTTTTATTAAGTTAAGATAAATATAAAAAGCCAAAAAAATATTTTTCTAGATTTTTCTTAGTTAAATTTGTATTTTTAAATAATTTAATTAGTTTTAAATAGTTTTTAATTCATAAAAAATACAAAAATAATCAGAAAAATACAAAAATAGTTTTGAAAATTCTATTTTGTTATTTTAGATTTTTCCAAGTCTTAATTTTATTTTTCTAGCTTAATTTCACATTTTCTTGTATTTTAGGTAATTATTTAATAGTTAAAAATAGTTTTTAATTAATAATAATTAATTTAATAGTTATAAAAATAATTTTCTTTTTCTATAAATTTTCTTTTATTTCTAGTATTCCAAAAATGTCATTTTCATATTTTTAGGTCTTTTATTTCTTAGATTTCACTTTTTATTTTTTGTAATGCAGACGTAGTTTTTAAACGACGTATTTACGCTTTTATCCATTGTTGTGCTTTCTAATTCTGTCTCCAATTCCATTCCAATCAATCAGTAGTGTAATCTCTCAATCTAAAACCTTTTTATTGACACTATCCTTAGTGATCACTCTATCATCCGAGTTTGTGTACACACCATCAGTCTCCGTGGGACATAACGACCCTGGGAAGCACTATACTCTCCAGGACTTCATTGTATTTGTTTTTAGCTTTTAAGTTTTACGGTCGGCCATTCACAAGTGGCGCTTGTGTAGAAAACTTGACGTTCAAGAGACGGATCAAATTTTGCTTCTCACACGGAGGCCGTGTTCTAAACCTTTTTCGTGATATCCATTCGCACATACCCCATCATTTGTAAAAGTTTTTTGTAAAGTTATAAAAAATCAAAAAGTTCATTAGCACTTTTCCTAAAGTGTTAAAACACCAAAAAATTTTCATTCTTGTTTTACATCATGTTTTTCAAAAATACCAAAAATATTCCTCTTTACCCTCTAACCCTTTTGATTCTTCATTTCTTACCCTCAAAATCATTTGATTCTTTCTATGTCTTATCCTCACCTCTTGGTTGTCAATGTGGTGGTCCTGGTGGCAATTCCCTTAGCTTGTAATGGAATCGGAAACGGTCTGTCTATAACCAAGATCCCTATTCCTACCATAACACAACTGATTCATTCCATCAGCTACTGTTGGGAATTATGTGAAAGTCTGGATTATGCTGAAGTGTTTCTACTGAAGTAAAGTGGATTCTCCAAGACTTATTCTAATGAAGTATAACTAGTTGGTTTCGCGAAGTGTTTATTCCGTATTTAGTTTGTTTAGTGTGGATATACATGAGCTTTATTAGGAAGTGATTGTGTATATCTTATTTAGTTTTATGATTATTTTTCTTGGAAAACGGTTTAGCGATATTGTTTAGGGTTCATTGTCTATAAAAGGAACACATTAGAAAGATAGATCGATTAGAAAACTCAGCTTTAGTTAATATAAAGATCCATAGAGGATCAAGAAGTTCTTAGTTATTACTTGTGTTTATATTCCGCCACAACATAAGTTGTAGAGATTCTCTTTTATTGTGCTTGTGATTACATAGGCATACATAACGATCCACGAGCTCAAGATCTATCAAGGTCTTTGTTTGTTTCAACAAGTGGTATCAGAGCCTCGTTAGAGTCTCTACGATACTAAGGACAAGCTTTTTCTAAACACCAATACAACCATTACAATAACATCATGCCTGGTTCAGATGTTGAAATGAACTTACCAACAACCAAAACTCCACCCATCTCAGCAGAACTAAGCCTTACTAATAGTAATGCTAAGTTTCCTTACCTTAAAAGGGAGGAATATGATCTTTGGGCTATGAAGATGCAGAATTGGATTTCCAATATTGATTGGAATCTATGGCAGATAATTTTGAAGGGGAACAGTTTAAAGAGAACTACCACGGATGCTGCTGGGAACATGATTAATGTTCCTCCCAAAACCAAGAGTTGCTAGCAGCTCAGAGAAACAAAGTCGAACTACTTCTTCCAAGCTATTCCCTGGATCACTTGAGTGATTTTCACTTCATGCATGACGCCAAGGATATATGGCTAGCTATTAAAGCGAAGTTCGGTGGAAATGAGGAGTCTAGAAGGCTGAAGAAGTCCATGCTAAGACAACAGTTTCAGGACTTTCAGATCTCTGAAGAGGAAGGAATTCACAAGGGCTATGATAAGTTTCACAAGATCTTAAGTCAGTTGAACCACTTCAAGCTAAGCCGATAATGATGACTGTAACTCTAAGTTTCGAGGTCATTGCTCCATCCCGCTACATGTAAGCATAGCCTTAAAAGCTAAAGGTGGTTTGGACATGATGACCTTTGATGAACTTTACAACAAACTTAAAGCTCTTGAACATGATGTAAGAAGCCCTTTTCATCATCTGCTACTCATACCCTTTGTTGGAGCCTCTACTCCAAAGTCTTGCTATGGTCCAAGTCCATATCCATCATCATCTAATGCTGCTCCTTCATCAAGTTCTCTCTCTAAATCAAGCAACATTATGGAAGATGTACTTTGATCCTTTCTTGGATTATGATCCTCAGAGAACTAGCTTATGAGGATTTTGATCAGGTGGATCCGCTTGAGATGGAAGAGATGAAGTTGAGGTGGCAAGTGGCCATGCTGTCCATGGATATCAAGAATTTTGAAAGAAAAGCTGGAAGAAGGTTTGGATTCAGTGATCCAACCAGGTTTCAAAGAAGGTTAAATGCTTCACATGCCAACAGATGGGGCACTTTTCTAGAGAATGCAAAGACAGAAAAGCTAGTGATGAGACAAGATACACTTCTTATCAGCAGATCAGGAGGCAGGAACATCAAAGGGATCACCTGCTTTGGTCACTCGATAGCAATGGACTGGAAGCAACATGAGGAGTCTGATAATGATGGTCCCGATAATGTGGTTGATTGCTAGCTGTACTTCAGAGGATAGGCATGATCAGATTGCCTTGATGGGCATCTCGTGTACAAAATTGTTTGTTTGGTTGTAGTGAGCGTTATAATGAACTTAAACAAGCTTATGATATTTTGGAACCTAAATATAATGAATATTATGTGGAAGTAGAAGCTTATAAACAGGCTTTAAAAACACTAGAAAGACAAAAGGTTTGGTTTCGTAAGAATGAAATAGCTTATGGTGAAAAGATAGGTGTTTTAGAAAGAGATCTCGAATGTGCTACAAATGAGTTAAAATGGTCCGAGAAGTTAAGAGCAATTTAGACAGAAAATCTAGAGCTTAAGGAGAAACTTAAAGAGGAAATTGCTAGGCATAAAGAATGGATGATGAATGGGAATAAGTTAGCTGGTTTTATTTATAGTAGTCAAGCTTCTAACTCAGTTGGCTTTAGGGTTTAAGAAATATGTTGGCTTAGAAGCTAGGGATGACACACAAATCACACCTAAGCTAATTTTGTCAAAGAAGGTCAATTACATTCCCCGGTCCTATTAGAGGTGAACAAATGCCTATTGATGTGTCCAAAATTAAAGACTTTGATGGATCATATCATCTGTATGGCAAAAAGTCAAGAGACATGCCAGACCCTAATACTTCTTCTAATGACTTTGTCTCTTGTGTTAACAAAGGATCCACCAAGCAAGGGTCTACAGAGTGATTCAAATGACAAGTCTGACCTTCCCAAGTCCTGACCTTCTCAAGTCCGACCTTCCCAAGTCTCCACACCCCCGTCCCAAAGACTACCAATAAGAGTGTCGAAGGCCAAGGAATCCACTTCCAAGACAGTTGCCTCAAGACTTAGTTTTAATTCTTTTGCATAATAGTACTGTTAAAACAATTCTTTTCATGGTTTTGATTTGAATACTTGTAAGAATACTTTTTGGTTTGAATAAATCTCTTCAAGAAATGTTTTGTGTGTGGAAGTAAATCCCATTTAATTAAGGATTGTGATTATCATGAGCAAAGAATGAGTAGGTGTGGTGACTCTAGGAATACTAGGCCTATGTGGACCAATGTGAATGAAATACCACCTTATGTTCCACAAGCCTCTAATTATAATACATCTTTTTCTTGGAGAAGATCATTTGGAAAACCATATGTTCAATCAACCAAATATATTAAAAAATGGTTTTTGGCCTAGATATATAAATCCTATCCTACTGATGGGAGAGGGTACTGGGTACTGCCAAGACCTCACAGGTGTTCTTGGAATAAACATAGACCTAAGTTTCATTGGAAACCCAAGAACAATAGTGGATCTTATCTTTCTACCTGGCATAACTCATATGATCCACAAGGCGTGTTCAAGTCAAGAATGACTTGAGCCTCCATAGTGATATTTCTGATATGTTGTTGTTGTAGGATCATCCCCTTTAGCATAAAGATGTTGGAATTGTTGACAGTGGTTGTTCTAGAAGTATGTCAAGAAACAGGGACATGATGCATAACTTTATACCTATTGAAGGTGGAGGCAATGTAACCTTTGGAGGAAGTGATGGACAAATTACAGGAAAAGGGACCATCAAAACACCTCAGCTGGACTTTGAGAATGTTTATTATGTCAAGGAACTTCAACACTTCAATTTGTTTTCAGTCTCACAAATCTGTGACACTAAGAACAAAGTACTCTTCACAGAGAATGAATGTCTTGTGCTGTCTAAAGACTTCAAACTCCCAGAAGATACTTCAATTCTCATGAAGGTTCCTCTGAGTCATAATCATACATTTAACTTAACTAATGTCCAACCAGCAGGTAACTTAACATGTTTGGTGGCTAAAGCATCTGTGGATGAGTCCACCAAATGGCATAGAAGGATGGCCCATGTCAATTTCAAGACCATCAACCAGCTCTCTAAACTGGGCCTTGTTCAAGGACTTCCTGCCAAAGTATTCACTAATGATCATAACTGTGTTGCATGCAACAAAGGAAAGCAAAGACGAGCCTCCTACAAAGGTGTTCCAGTTACGGCAGTAACCATTATTTCTGAACCTCTTCACCTTCATATGGATCTGTTTGGTCCAACTAAAGTGAGAAGCATTGATCATAAATATTTTGTCCGTGATTACTGATGGATTTAGCAAATTTTGTTGGGTATTCTTTCTAAGGACCAAAGATGAAACATCTGAAATTTTGAAAGACTTCATTACCCTTATTGAGAATCAGTTGAACAAAAAGGTGAAAGGAATTAGGTGTGATAATGGTACGGAGTTCAAAAATGCCATTCTCATAGAACTCTGCAGGTTGAAGGGAATCAAAAGGGACTATAGCACTCCAAGAACCCCTCAACAAAATGGGGTGGCAGAAAGAAAAAATAGAACCCTAATAGAGGTTGCAAGATCAATGCTAGCGCACTCTAAACTTCCTACCATGTTTTGGACTGAGGTACAGGCTTTTGTTATGTACTCAATAGAGTGTCCATTACAAGACCACATCTTAAAACACCTTATGAACTTCTTTTTGGGAAAGTTCCTGTTATTCATTACCTTAAACCGTTTGGCTGTCAGGTGACAATCTTGAATACTAGTGATCCGTTGGGCAAATTTGATGAGAAAGCTGATGATGGTTACATTGTGGGGTATTCTTCTCATAGTAAGGCATACAGAGTTTACAATATATCTGCAAAGAAAATTGAGGAGACATTGAATCTGAGGTATCTTGAAGACAAGCCTAATGTTCAAGGCCGTGGTCATGTGTTCATTTGATCTTGATTACTTGACTGACACTTGGGATATGCTAGACATAAGGCTGATCAAAATGCAGATTCAGAAGTATCTACAACTACAAACGCAGACAATTTGGATGTTCATTCTGACAGTCTGGATGATGAACAACCCATTATAGTACCTTCCTTTTCCCAACAATTTTATAGGTGACACTTCTTATATCTGATGTGGGTGAAGATGAATTCTATTATGCCGAGGACCTTGCAAGATGAAGAAACAAGAGTAAAAGAAATTTAGATAATGAGAGGAATGTGAAGCGAGTTCTAATGCAGTACTCGGCAGAAACTTCAATTTGAAAGGGAATCGGTTCTTCTCCCTCTCCAATTCGGCTGAAAGACATGTTGACTCTACTCCTATGTCTACTAAAGTGTCAACAGATCTTGGTGAACCCTATACAAGGTTTCCAACACCTTCAGATCTTGGTCATCATCAACCTAAAGCAGGCATCTTCAACACACCTTCCTATGATAATCGACTTTGAACCTACTGTGACTAATCTTGATGATTCCATTGATGTCAACACCACCACTACAACAAGGATCAACAATGTACATCCACAGTCAAATATTATTGGTGATCCTGATGCACCTGTTAGAACAAGAGGTACCGTGGCACGTCTAAATATGGACAAGTGGCTTTTGTCTCTTATGTCTCAAATCAACAGAGAGACAATCACACAGACTATCAACATTGTCTGTTTGCTTGTTTTCTCTCACAAGTGGAACCAACTAGTGTTACTCAAGCTCTTGAAGATTCAAGTTGGCTTGAAGCAATGCAGGATGAGATGCAACAGCTTCAAAATCGCGGTTTGGATATTGGTCCTACTACCTGATGGTAAGTATGCTATTGGGACAAAATGGATTCTGAAGAATAAGAGAGATGCTCGGGGTGTTGTCATCAAGAACAAAGCCGATTGGCTGCATACAGGGTTAGACAAGAGGAGGGGATCGATTATGATGAAGTGTTTGCACCAAGAGAGTTGAGGCTATAAGGAACTTCTTAGCTTATGCATCCTATATGGGCTTTATGGTCTATCAAATGGATGTTAAAGGAGCCTTCTTGTATGGTGAAATTGAAGAGGAGGTGTATGTCACTCAACCTAAAGGATTTGAAGATCCAGATCATCCGACCTATGTTTATAAGGTAGTCAAAGCTCTCTATGGACTACATCAGCACCTAGAGCCCGTATGCTAGGTCTCTACATTTCTGCTGAAGCACGGTTACAGAAGAGGTGCAATTGATAAGACTCTTTTCCTCAAGAAGAATTCCACTGACATTATTCTTGTGCAAGTGTATGTGGATGATATTATCTTTGGATCCACAAAGGAAGCTTGGTGCAGGGAGTTTGAGGAACTCATGAAGGGAGAGTTTCAGATGAGTGCAATGGGAGAGATGACTTTCTTTTTAGGTCTTTCAAGCAGAAACCTCGATGGTATTTTATAAGTCGACAAATATGAGGGACATCTTGAAGAAATTTGGTATGGAGGGTGTACGGACTGCTACTACACCTTATGAAGCTCCAAAGACAAAGACCAACAATGAAGCTGATCCACCTGTGAATGTTCATTTGTACAGTGTCTATGATTGGTCTTTGATGTATTTAACAAGCTTCCAGCCTGATATTACTTTTGTTGTGAGTGTTTGTTCACGACATCAAGTTACTCCACTGACTTCCCATCTCAATGCTGTTAAGAAGATCTTTAAGTATCTCAAAGGCCAACCTCTTCTTGGTCTTTGGTACCCAAAAGAGTCTCCTTTTAAGTTGGAAGCCTATAGTGATAGTGACTATGCTGGTGCTAATCTGGATAGGAGGTCCACCACTGGAGGTTGCCAATTCCTTGAAAAGAGATTGATTTCTTGGCAATGCAAGAAACAAACTATTGTGGCTACCTCATCTATTGAAGCAGAGTATGTGGTCTGCCGCTAATTGTGCGTGGATGTGTTCTTTGGATTCAAAATCGTTGTTGGATTATGGGTTTAACTTCATGAACACAACAATTTTATTGATAATCAAAGTACCATATGCATTGTTAAAAACTTTTCATAGTCGAACAAAACATATTGAAATCAAGCACCACTTTATAAGAGATGCATATGATAAAAATTTGATAAATGTGGTCAAAATACATACTGATGATAATGTGGCCGATTTGTTAACAAAGGCTTTTGAAGGACCAAGGTTTCAACACCTTGTGGTCCATATTGGCATGCTTAACCCTTAACTACAAAGTTTAAGGGGAGGCATAGGCCTCAGGGGAGGCATATGCCTCAGGGGAGGATTTGTGTATAACTTTGCATTTTTGCTATGTAATTTTGTATATTTGGTTGTTTTGGTAACTAACTCTAACCTGCTAATGTAAGTTTAGTGTGTTTCTTTGTTTTGTTTGTGCATGTTTCGTGTTTGTTTTAATGGTTGTCTCTGACAGTGTTATGGTTAGAAAGCCTGCCGGTTTCTTCCGAATTCATTGTGCTGCTATTTGTTTCTCTCCGAAGTTGAAGTAATCAAGTCATATGATTCAATCAAAAGAAGTACGAACAAATAGATCATTCATTCATTCAAGAAATGTAGTTACTTACATTACATGAGTAATCGGCAACATCAAAAGCATCTACATGATCTAATAGTCCTAATCTATTACATATCATCTGTTCCAACATCTAAAGATGAGCACGATGAGCATGACTGCTCACATCTTTCACACTAAATGCTGGCTACGCTTTTGTGATGAGCATAACCAACTCTAACAGATGCTAAGGATCAAAATGAGGATGGATTGATAAAACGAAGAAGTGAAGTGATTGTGGTAGAGAGATGAGAAGGAAAGATTTTCATTTATGCTTCATCTACTCTTTCAATCATACATCAACTTACATCATTTTCCTTTTTCCATTCCTTGATACGATATGTGATGATGCACCAAAACATGATGCCAAGAGACCAAGCACCACCTTTCTTCCCATAGGAAGTGGTGGATTTTTGGCCCGTGACCTTCGTTGAGGCCTAGGTGCTGAGGGTTGGGAATAAGATGTTCCCTCATTATAGGATTCATCAGAATCTTCGGCAGATACATTTGGTTTCTCAACACTTTCATCTTCTGATGAGGAGAGAAAAGGTGACTTCTTTGGTAGTGGATATGGTTTTGGAAAATAGTTAAACCATGTATTGGTATCTTCACTAGATGATGAGGATGTTGTTGTGAGATCTATGATCTCAAGTTTGGTACTCATGATGAATTTGATTAATTTTGAAGGATTGAAGAGATTAGGGTTTGATATTATTTGGGGATTTTTGATGAAGAAGTCTATGTGCATTGGGATTATTTTATAGACGGGTTCAAGTGGTAAGAGAATTAATGCTGAAACAAAAAGATATTTATGAAGCTTCGTGAGTAAGTCTTCTGCTTCTTCTGAGGGTTCTACTTCAGCAGATGATTCGCTTTCTACCGGGTTATAAGTGAATTCGAGGAAAAGTAGAAATCCACGCCGCTTTGGTCAACTTTGACTAAAATTGAGAACTTTCTATTTATTCTCTCCTAATATTTTCGCCCATATTAATTGATTCAATTACTCTCTCATTAAAAACACTTCCTTTTGTGAAAAATCGTAACCCTAATCCTCAAAATCACTCATGGCACTTCAATTTAAACACGATCATAACAAGGTTGCTTTTCTTGGGATTGCTCGAGGAGATGAGCTTTATAGGCCGATGATTTCTTTCTTACTAAGATCAAAGATTGTATATGCATTGACGCATTATCCAGATGCAATATATGAAACTTTGATTACTCAATTTTGGGCCAAAAAGAGAGGTGATAATGAGATAGCAAGTGTTGATGGTCAAGTGTATGTGGTGACAGAGGATTTGATCGTAAGACAACTTCGCTTGGACGATGAGAATGGGGTTTATCATTCTGACTCTATAATGGTGCTTGAAGGACTTAGAGCTATTGGATATCAAAGTACGAGAATATGTGGTTGAAAAATAAGCTCATTCCTATGTGGAGATTCTTGGTTCATACTTTGTTAAAAGTGCATGAGCAATAAGTCGAGGTCGGATCTTTTCAACACAAATGGGATGTGGTATTGTTTGTTTATCTAAGGGTTTAACTTTTAATTTCTCTAAGTATATCTTTGATAATATGGTAGAAAATATAACTAGGACAAAGGGTAAGTTTTTGATGTACCCTAGGTTCTTACAGATGATATTGAATATTTCTACACAAACCCAAGCCTTTTATCCCATAAGTGTTCTGACTCCCAAGTTATTTGCTACAATGAGAACTAAATTTGAAGGGACACATTTTCCTTTGTTGGCTGCAATGTTACCTCGTGAGAATGAGACTGATAATGAGCTTAATGTAGTTTTGCCTTCCTCCAATCCTACTGATGGAACTCCTTTAGTAGATGGTGGTGAGGGTCCTTCGTTGTTAAGCATCTATAATTTTCACCAAGACCATGTTCTAGTCCAGATTTATCCAAGTTCCTATTGAAGCAGCTCGGATCAAATTGATGAAGTTCGTGTTGATAACGACAGATTGTCCACACCAAGTCCTGTTAGGACTCCATTTGGTGAAGGTTGTTCTAATGTTGATCGTGATAATGTTGCTTCTGAACATTCTAACAAGTTCCAATTCAAACTAACAATCACATGATGCCGATGAAGAACCTATCACACTTACCTCATTATATGCTCGTGAATAAGCTTATGTGTGAGGTGGTCTTAAAGAAAGAACTGCAAACTAAGTCTGTTTTTGGTGATAAGATTATGGGCTTGAGAATAAAGTTGAGCACTTGAAAACTGCTAAGTCGAAAGGTACAAAGAGAAGTTTGATTTCTCGATGAGGAGGACACGTAAAATCTTAATGAATCTTTTATGATATTGATGTGCACTTACATCTGATGTTCATTCGTCTATTGCTAAATCTTCAAAGAGCAAGGAGCCTATTCTATATACTAGCAAAAGACGAAGACAATATTTGAATATTGTACATGCTGATACTTCAAAGGAGCCATATATGGTTGATGCATCTGCTGATGTTCTAGTGAAGGAGGTTACTACTAGTCATGGTCAAACTTCGTCTATTCCAGAACATTCAAATGTGTCGCCTTCCGCAGATAATGAAGAAGTTTTTATTGCGGGAAGAAAGTACAAGTTGAATGATTCATCTGAGGTTTTCTCTACACCTATAGAGGAATTGTCTCAACCTATTTCATCTGATGTGGGTTTGATTGCTTCTGAAGCTCACATTGGTTCGGCCAAATTGGTTCTCTGATATATCTCCTGAGCAGACAGACTCGTGATTGCTGATTTGTCAAGTCGAAAAGTGACTAAAGAACAATATCTAGCTCAGTGGATTATTTCGATTATGAGAATATCCAAAAGAGTGGTTGTGGCTAAATTTTTTCAAGATCAAGATGCTTCCGATTTGACTCGAAAGGAAATTAGAGCTTGATGAATTCTTTCCTACGATTACTGATGATCAATGGGATGGTTATATTTCTCAAGGTGCTTCTGATCCTTCTCTTGCAAAACTTATCTTAGGAGATTCTTTTAATGATGATGATTTTGTGGAGAAAATGAAGGCACTTGGTAATCAAAGAAAGCTAGAATCAAGCTAAGAGAAGAGCTCTTATTGATCAAAGAAATAAAGCTAAAAGAGACGACCTATGATGCTTGCTCGTAAGAGAAATTATATGAGAAGAGTTGTGAAGAATGCTGCTATGTATAATTCTGGTATGTCCATGAAGCAAATTCTGACTTTGTCTGATGATGCTTTGATTCGACAAGATAACTGGTTATGAAGTTTTCTTCACAAGGTCCTATTTCTTCTTCTTCATTGGAAAATCGTGATTCAATGCCGATGTTCCTAAGCCAAGAGACGAAAAAACGTTGAAATTGTGGATAATTTTGATATTTTTGCCTTCGTGGTATCTTCGCTTTCTTCTCAAACACATTCCGATGCTACTCCTTCTTCCGAATGGTTGTTTCAATCTTCTTTAATTTCTTCAAATGTTATCCAAAGGTGGATCTTAATGATTCTCTGATTCAGAGACCGATTTACTGATTGGTACCGACCACATTGATGGTATGGCAATGAAGAGTTTGGTTACAAGAAGTTCTGACAGATTGGCTAAGAAACATGCTTCCGTGAATCTGATTTTGATATCCAAGCTGATGAATCTATTTTTATTGAAGTTGGAACTGTTGATGATTTTCCTGAAGGAACTCATGTGATTTTGGTTGATTGGAAAGCTGGAAAGTCAATACCGTGACTAGGCCGGATAATACCGTTTTGAGTTCAACTTCTTGACGGATATTCTTCATTTAGTGAATAGACATGATTTACAAATGCTGTATAATCATGTTATTCCGTATTATAAGTATCATTCCCAACTGTTCTCGGTTTATATCTTTTGGGTGATCTTCAAGTTATGTTTGATTCTGATTCTCCAAATGGTAAAGGGTATTCTATTTGGAAGAATTCTCATAAATGGGAGATTGAGAGTTGGAGGTTTTATCCTTTGCCTTGTGTTCGTGTAGTTCGACTACATGTGGGATGATTTTGTGTATGCTATCGATAGGCTTTATCCTTTATCCGATATTTTATGGAAAGGTTGCGGAGACACAAGTTGAGGCCTCCTAATCCGGTTGGTAATGATGACCTTCATGCTATTCAATGTGTTGGTTTGATTAAGAATCAACTTCTATCACATAAAGGTTCATCTTGATTGTAATACTTTGTAATATTTGTTTTCTTTCTTTTCTTTAGTTAAAAAAAAAAAAAAATATATATATGATTTTGGTTTTATCTAACTTTTCTTGCAGGTTTGTTGTATATTTTTGGTTCTTGACTCACCTGATATACTTTGTGTATGTCCAAGAGTTAGCTAGTCCAAAGGGTACAGCTTTGGTAAAGACACATCAAATCGGTTGATAGCTGTAATGATTTGCTCAAAATCATAGGGTATGCAACCACCCATGCTTAATTGAAGAGTGTTGTATGGTTTTCAATTCACCATGTTTTATTCCTATTTGGAATCCAAGAATTGGCTAGCCCACTTGTATATGGCTTGTGGTAAAGGCAGTGGCATATTCCATATTTGGTTCTTAATTCACCAATTCTAAGAATTAACTAGTCTCTGAGCAAACGCCATGTGTAAAGACATTTCAAATCCGCTTCTATGGTTGCCGGTTTGCCAATAAATCGATGGTTATCGCTGTACCATAGTTAGTTTAACTTAAACATATGGCTACTCCAGAGTGATGGCTATTGTAAAGAGACATCAAATCCATTTATTTTCAATGATTCACCTCTCTCGTGAGTTCACACACCTGGATGTGATGAGAATAGTATGCAACTAATTGTTTTGATGTACCTATTGTCATTTGTTGCTGCAAAGATATAGAGTTTTAAAGTTTCTTCATCATAGAGATGTTCTTTGGATTCTTTGTCGTTGTCGTGTTGCTCGTGTTCAATCCTCCTCTGCGCCGATGATCTATCAAGAAACCGAACTTAACAAGTCAAATTCCAGTTTAGGGGAGGATTGTTGGGAATTATGTGAAAGTCCTGATTATGTCAGTGTTTCTACTGGTAAAGGATTCTCCAAGACTTATTCATCAAGTATAATAGTGACTAGTTGGTTTCTCAAGGAAGTGTTTATTCCGCATTTAGTTTGTTTAGTGTGGATATACATGAGCTTTATTAGGAAGTGATTGTGTATATCTTATTTAGTTTTATGATTTATACGCTTGGAAAACGGTTTTAGAGATATTGTTTAGGGTTCCTTGTCTATAAAAGGAACACATTAGAAAGAGTTAGAGATCGATTAGAAAAACTCGCTTAGTTAATATAAAGATTCATAGAGGATCAAGAAGTTCTTAGTTATTACTTGTGTTTATATTCCGCTGCTGAACATAAGTTGTAGAGATTATCTTTTATTGTGCTTGTGATTACATAGGCATACATAACGATCCACGAGCTCAAGATCTATCAAGGTCTTTGTTTGTTTCGACAAATACCATACTGTGAGACTCAACAGTTTTACTGTTGTGAGTACTGTGGTGGTTCACATTCCAGTTCTGATTGTCAATCGTGAAACACGCTTGTCATGAGCGTTCCTCAAATAACAATTATGACTACAACACATACCACTCATTTTAAGCACATCAGCTTTTACCGTTGTGGAGTATTGTGGAGGTCCTCACCTAGCTCGCCGGATTGTCAAACAGTGGAATCCATTTCCTTTGTAAATACTCATTTACTCTTCAGACAAGACCAACCTCCACAATACCAAATGATTCAACTCCTCATGAAACTAATGGCTGCACCTTCTAACAAGAGTCTTGAGTTATTAATAGAACTTAAGGAGGAGTCGGCTATGTCACATGAGAAATCCATGGAAGTTTTGTAATTTAAGAGCTGGTCAAGTAAATTGATTCCCAAATTGCCTTTGAACAATCTATTAGTGGAATCAATTGCGAAAAAGCGCCAAATCTAGCTCTCGATTCCGCTTTCATTCCCTCGATGACTGATGATGAAGATATCCTTGATATTCTACAATTTTATAACGGTTCATCAAGTTCATCGCTTGAGATTCCTTCCATGAACAATCGTGAGAAAGACTATGATGGAATTTACAGGTAAGAAACAAATGGAAAGTATAAAACATGTATGCTAGTCCTTCTAAACTCCCTCGGGTTGTTATCACACCCGATATTCCCACCCACCTCCAACATGGGGATGCATATCTGACACCGCTCCCTCAAAAAGAATCTAATTTAATTTATAAAGTCTAGTGTTGAGGACCTTGTCCCAATCCCGAGAGAGTCACAGGAATTTCCTGATCATATGTGGATTCTTTTCTTTCCCTCTTGAGTGTTCAAATGATCATTTGGAAACTTTTCTCCCGATTTTAGCGACTTTAATGTGCTTCCTTTGGAAACATCGAGTATGTTGAGGCATCACCTAATAATCATGTCGATCCCTTCAGGAGTTCTCCCAGGAACTCACTCACATCAATCCACTCTTTGATTTCGGCCATCTGGAGAGACCGAAGTCTCATTGATAATGATCGCTCACTCACTTCTTATCCTAACAGTCCAATAGAGAATGTTGATCACTTTGTTCTTGAAGCGTTCAAAACAACTCTCACTAATCCTCTATTTGAATTCACTGAATTCTTACCTTTAATTTCTCGAGAATCCATTCTTTGATACTCGAGAGGATAGTGATGAGTCTATGGAACAAGAATTCACAAATTCCATCATGTGAATGATTCTCTATGAGAGTTCTAACTCACTCATATCATGACCCGCCGAGTATATGATCACTTGATGGCAAAAATCATGATCGGGGGGAAAAGTTCTCAATCATGAGAGTTTGTATTTCTATGACAAATTTTCCAACCCTCCCTCCCCGATGCTTTCCAACCCAAAGAGCTCAACCATCAAAATCAAACGAAAGTAAATCGCATTTGATCCCTGAGGAAGAAGATCTTATCATGATCGTCATCATGATTTTCTTTCTTTTCTTCATATATTCTGTCACTTCTCCGTTTCTTCACTCCTTCGAATGAAGATATTATCTGATCCCGCATTTCCATGTACCATTATATTGAGCCGGAATATCCTTTACTGTGGAACTTTCACGCGCTTCAAATGTTTGTCCAAACATCTTGAATGAAAGTCCATGGAGATTGCTTCTTCCACTTTGCTTCCCATGAACAAATGAATTCGGGTCGAAATGCCATTTAATTCCCAGAATCAAAAACATAGCTAAACATGGGTTTCACCCATGTACCTTCACCCTAGTGTGGGGGAGTTACCCCACATATTATATATATATATATAAGTTTACAAAAAAAAAAAAAAAGATATATATATATATATATATATATATATATATATATTTCTTTCAAATAAAGTCGTAGTATTTCCCTTTTACGTTCTTAGTTTCGCATAACCGCAGATTTTGAATATTGAGGGCAATATTCATTTCTAAGTATGGGGGGAAATTCTCACGAATTTTATCATGTAATTATATTTCCAATTCCCCCATTTTAAAATTTTTTGGAGTAAGTGTTTTACACTTACTCATTTGGTTATCATCCGCCATGTCTAATAAATGTAGGATTGGCTAATCCGAGCAAACGGCTCTTGTAAAGATTTCAAACCGCTTTATATGGCTTGCAATTTGCCCAAAATTGTATGGTTCTCAACTCACCATATCCTAAAAGTGAAGAGTTGGCTAGCCCGCAAGGTTATGTATTTGTGGTAAAGGCAAAGTGAAAATCCATAATTGGTATTCTCACCAAAGATAATTCAATTTATCTAAGAGTTGGCTAGTCCGATAAAACCGCTTCTTGTAAAGACAAATCAAATCCGCTTACAAATTTTATGATTTGCTCAAAATCATTTGGTTATCGTTGTACCAAGATTCTTACTTGAATCAAAACATTTGCTACCCGTATAATGGCTTTGTAAAGAGATTCAAATCCATTAAGTTTTTCAAAATATTGCTGTGGACTAGCAATAGTTTAAAGTGATCATGAAATACAGGTAAATAATCATCATTTCAAGCAAATTAACCTAAAACGCTTAAAAATGCTCATAAATGCGCCAAAATACTGAATATTCCAAAATTGCATTTTATATGTTTCAGATGCAAAATGTTTGAAATCGATGAAAATGAGCAAAGTTTGCATAATTGGCGCTTTCTACCCCCAAGTTTCAAAGTTGTCAAAAATATCCCCGAGCACAATAATTTCAAAAGTTAAATCACCAAAGGTCCTTTTAAAATCATAAGTTATCAAAATTAGTCCTTTGGTGAAAAATATAAAAAGTTTGAGAAAATTACAAGTTTGGTCCTCCAACTTTGAAATTTGGCAAAAAATGGCCCCTGGAAATTTGAAAATGTCAAGTTTGGGTCCTTGCACTATGTGAAACTTGTCACTGTGGTCCCTTGGAGTAACTTTGCATAATTGGCAGATGTAGTCCCTTGATTTTCAGAAATTGCATAATTAGTCCTTGTGATATTAAACCTTTTAAACCTTTGACTATGTCATAACCACATTGGACCCCTGTCTTATTACCTTTGGACCCCCCCTTCAATTGACCCCCCCCCCTTTTAATAATCCTATCCAGTTAAATAGATAAGTCAAAAGGCCTTGGCGCCTTTTCTTTCTTCTCGCAAGAACCCAACACACAACCTTCCCATCACCCCGCTGTATCTTGTTCCCCCTCCCTCCTCCACAATCCAAATAACATTTATTGCTTCACCCTCCCCCGCACTCAACCCCCAACAGCTCAAAAGGAAGTTTGGCGCCAAAAATCAATCCAATGGCCAAATTCTGTTTAAGTCATCCAATGGCCTAGAAAGAAAGTGGGAAATGATCAGAGCAAGTGGAAAAGACTTTTGGAGCTATAAAAAGGAAGAGAGAAGAAGCTAGAGAGGAGTAGTTTTTTTTAGTTAAAAAATTTCTTTAATGTCATTTTTTTACAATGTATTAGTGTAGCTTAATGATGAGTGTCTAAATACTCATCATTTTTGTACAATCTAAACTGCAAAATCATCTGAAAATACTCAGAAACACATCAAAATGATCAAAACATCACAAATCTGTGTTTTATGTGTTTTAAATGCAAAATTATCAAAATCAGATGAAAAATGTATCAAGTTTGCAAAATTGGCGCAGTTTAGTCCCTCAAGTTTTAAAAGTTGTCAAATCTAGTCCCTGGAATTCAAAATGTGGAATTTTATCATTCAAGGTCCCTGAAGTATTCTAAGTTATCAAAAATGATTCTTGAATGATTCTTTGGTCAATTGGCAAGAAAGGTCCCTAAACTTTGAAAATTGCAAAATTAGTCCTTGGACCTTTTAAAAATGGGATTTTATGCAAAGGATCCTTGTTCTATATCAAAGTTTGTCAAAATTGGTCCTTTGTGATAAGTTTGAATAGTGGTAATTTTTAGTCCTCAGTTTGGATAATTTTACATGTTTTGTCCTTGTGTTATACTAAACCAAACGGATCCTCATTTAATATCAACCCAATCCAAGCCCAAAATCCAATCCTTGGCCCAATCCATACCCGCCCTTTGATATCCCCTTTGGTCACGCAAGTCAAACCAAGAGAAAAACCGCGCCAAACCGCCACTGTTCATCTCCTCTCACATATCACCGCCAAAACATAAACCAGAGATAGTTTTCCATGATTTACTCAACCTCCCTTTACCTTGTTCCGTCCACCTCCTCTAAACAACAAAACCTTTAATTATCTCAACCCACCCCTCATTAAGCTCAAAACTGCGTAGAAGAATTTTGGCGCCAAATATCCACTTGGACGGTTTTGATTCAATTCAGTGATTCAAGGGCTCAGATGAAGTGGGATTCAATCAGAAGCACATGGGGAGTCTGAAAAGTCTATAAAGATGAAGAGAGATGCAATGTATCAAGTATCTAGAGTAATTTTAAGTTTTCCTTAGTCGTTTTCTGTAATCCAAGTTTTATATTGTATGTTTTCAATTCCAAGTGTTTTGTTTAAAGCTTATTAAGTGTATTTGAATCCTTTTACAAGTATCAATTTCAGTGTTTCAGTTATATTCAGTTTTATGCAATTTTATGCTCAAAAATCTCATGTTATTTGAATGATGTTTTTAGTTGTTATTATGGACTAATTAAGCCACATAAGCTCTTATAAAGCTTCTGTAAGCTATGAGAAATCTTAAAATCCATTTTAGAGTTGAAATCCAAAAATTTCCAAAAATATCAAGAAATTAGCATAAAAATAAAAAATCATGGGAATGGTGATCAAGACATTGAAGCAGAGCTAAGCTTGGATTGATTCTGGTCTAGAGCTTCTGGGAAGCAAGGTGTAATCTCATACTTTGGTTCTCTGTTTTGAGCATTGGACTCATTTTGTAAGGCATTTCCTTAAACTTTGCATTCTTAGTTCAACTTTTAAAAAGTGTTAATTCTAGTTGAAATCTGTTTTAATATAGATAATATAAGTTAATCAGTAGCTTGTTTGGTTTAAAAACTTGTTTAAGTGTGAAAAGCTTCAAAACGCCCTCATTAAGGGTTGTTTGGATTTGTTGCTTTAACTGTTATGAGGTATATTCAGTGGTTGAGACTTTTACTCTATGCTTGTTTAGTTATTATATACTCATATCTGCTTACTTAGTGCTGAAACGATTTTATAGTCATAATCACATACCCATGTCCTTAAATCTTCAATTTGAGTTTTTGTAAATACAAAATCTTGTCTTGTGCTTAGAAATCTTAGAACTAGCTTATTTCAGTATTATTTCATCTTAATACACCAATATAAGTCCTTTAAATCAGTTGCAAAGTTCAATTTAGTCAAACTTTAAGTTTTGTTAAAGTCAATTGTGCAAAAATCAGTTTTGAGCCACCTAGGGGAATTTTCTTGACTCATCTTCTGGGCAATGTCAATGAAAATTGTTGGTTTTAAAACCTCATTGGTCTATTTTTATTGCTATTTTTGTAGATTTTTGCAAATTTTCTAAAAGCTTCTTAATGGCTTGTGCTTTTGGTTCTATCTCCCCTGTGCACTGACTGCAGTTAATAAGGAGTCTGCACAGTGGAGTTGCAGATTCTGCAACAAGCTCATCGAGCTTGTCAAGGTCTGTTCTTTGGTTTTGAAGTACTTGGCCAGGTCTAGAGTAGGATCCAAATCTTGGTTTCATGTTTCAGCGTTATTATTAGCTTATTTCTTAGCTTAAGTTGGTCCCAAAAAACTGTTTTTAGCTCATTTATCCAAAATCTCAAATCTTTGAGCTTGTTGTCTACGAGGTCCAAGCTTGTTGTTTCTTGTTTGCTTTTACTTCTTTTAGCTTGTAGCTTGTGTATCAGTTTGGTAGCTTTTGGATTCCATTTGCTTATTCAAGTGCTTATTTCAATAAGCACTTGCACATCAGTTCTTATTTCCTCCACATAAGCTCCTGTTTTTCCATTTTTCCTAGCTTCCTAATATTATTTTAGAGTTTTCCTGAATTTTTCAGATTTTTCCAGCTTGTTTGCTATTTCTCTTGATTTAAATTAGTTTTTAAGCATTTTTAATTAGCATTTAATACAAATAATTAAGAAAGCTTCTAAAAATATATATTTTTCATTTTTCTTAAGTTAAGATAAATATAAAAAAAAAAAAATATTTTTCCATAATTTCTTAGTTTAAATAGCTATTCCTTTAGCATTTTAATTAGTTTTAAATAGTATTAAATTTAATAATATATACATTAAAAGTCTAAAACTATAAGCAATAGTTTGTAGATATTATTAGATTTTTCTAAGTCTTAATTTATATTTTTAGCTTTATTTCATATTTCTTGTATTATAAGTATTTTATTATTAAAAATAGTTTTAATTAATAATTAAAAATTAATAAATAGTTTTTAAAAATAATTTTTCTTTTCTAATAATTTTCTTTTATCATTAGGATTGTAAAAATGTATTTTTCATATCCGTAGTATATTTCCTATTTTTTTCACGTTCTTATTTTGTACGTTTACGTAGTTTTAATTTAAACGCTTTGTTTTAGGTTTAACGCTTCATCATTTTAAATATAGTGATAGCGTTTTTTTAATATATTTTATCTTTTTAATTTTCTTAATTTGTATTTAAGTCGCTTTAATTTATTATCTTTTTCCTTAGTTATAATTATTCATCAAATCCTTTTCAGAGATCACTATCCTTAGTGATCACTCCATCACCTGATCAGTTTTGAACACACATGTCTCCATTGAGTTCGTGGACATAACGACCCGGGAATTCACGTGTATTCTCTGATCTTATGTATTTGGTTCCAAGCTTTTTTTTAGTCTGTTACATTGCTTCGTGGTTTAGCGGCGCATGGCTTCCATTTGACCAGACTTGAGGCTGGTCTGATTCAAATTGTGATTACAGGACCTTAGCGGATCCAATACTTTAGTGTGTGCGTTCACGACCTTGCCCACGGTTCGTGATCACAAAGTGAGCAACGCATCATCTCAAAAAAGAAGAGAGACACGTACAGAGAGACCACGGCTATGCACTTTCGCGAGGACGCCGGCGCATGCATCTAAAGCTAATCAAAATGAAAATCCATGGGTTTAGTTGAGATGAATCCTGGTAGTCTTAAAATTACGTGGCCTCAGCCTTGTGTTTAAATCTAGGACCTGAAAAAAACCATGAAACGCGCATTCAAAAGATCTATTGCTGAAGAATGAAGGTCGACTCACATTAAGTTTCACACACAGGATTTAGCTGATAATTACAATTTCCATTGAACTTTGGAATCAATTAAATACAATTCAAATCTAGCTCTCGATTCCGTTCATTCGATGATGATGATGATGTTACCATTGATATTAGTGAATTATGTACAGATTCATCAAGTTCATCAGTTGAAATTCCTTCCGTGGAAAATCAGGGAGAAAAGACTATGATGGATTACTAGCAAAAACAAATGTAAGTATAAAAACATATGTATGCTAGTCCGTCTAAACTCCCTCATCTGTTGTTATCACCCGATACTCCCACTCACTCTCTGACCATGGGGGATGAGCTTCTTGACACTGTTCCTGAAAAGGAATCGGACGTATTTATAAAGTCTAGTGTTGAGGACCTTGTCCCAATCCCGAGAGAGTCACAGGGAATTTCTGATCTTATGTGTGATTCTTCTTTCCCTCTTGAGTGTTCAAATGATCATTTTGAGATTTTCTCCGATTTTAGCGATGATTGTAAATCTTATGGAGACATCGAGTATGTTGAGGCATCACTCCACGTCTGATCCTCTTCTTGAGGAGTTCACCATGAACTCACTCACATCCTCCACTTTCATCAGAAAGTAACGATGATCTCTTTGATTTCGAAGCCGATCTTGGAGAAACTAGAAATCTCCTATATAATGATCATCCACTCATTTCTTATCCCATTTCCTACTCTTCTTCCATCCTTCTCTCATCAGATGAGGAAGATGACAACTTTTGGAAGGAGGTCTGATTTCTTAGTGATGAGTCGACTCCAACAGGATTGACAATACTTACTTGATTTGAGGAGAGACATCCTTTTCTTGAAAATCTTGTTGATTGAAGAATCGTTTCCAGCTCTCCCTCCCGGTAATTTTGTTACCAATCACCATAAAAGCTTCAAATTTAAGCTTAAAATGTCAAAAATGGTGATTTGCTTCTCTCTCTGATGGAATGGACATGCATTGTGATGCACATATTTATTCCATTCTTCACTAATGGTATGGTTGCTCTTTCCCTTTTCTCCTTCGGGAGTGAGGATACTATCTTTGACCCCGGCATTTTCATTTATCATCTGTGAGCCGGGTCTGTCTCTCTATATCTCATCGGTGTGGAACTTTCACGTGCTTCAATGTTTATCCAAACATCTTGAATGAAAGTCCGATGGAGATTGTTTCTTCCACTTGCTTCCCCATGAACCAATGAATGCGGGGATCGAGTCAAGCTAGTGACTCGGGAATCAAAAACATTAGCACGCACCATATGGGTTTTCACCCATATTTCTGTCTTCTTACCCCCTTTCTACTACCCTAGTGTGGGGGAATTTCCCCACGCTATTGTATATAAAATCATGTTCTAAAAAAAAAAAAAAAAAAAAAAAAAATGGCCGTAATATTTCCCTTTTACGTTCTTTGTTTCGGCATAACCGCCGGTACTTTGAATATTGGGGGCAATATTCATTTCTAAGGGTGGGGGGGAATTCTCACGAATTTCATATATTATTTACCCAATTCCCCCGTTTTTGGCCAAAATTTTTTTTTGGAGTAAGTGTTTTACACTTTCTCATTTGGTTATCAGTCCGCCATGTCTAATAGACAAAAGGATTGGCTAATCCAGGAGCAAACGGCTCTTGGTAAAGATTTCTCAAATCCGTTTATATGGCTTGCAATTTGCCCAAATTGTATGGTCTCAACTCACCATATCCTAAAAAGTGAAGAGTTGGCTAGCCGCAAGGTTATGGCTTGTGGTAAACGCAGTGGAAAAACCATAATTGGTATTCAGCTCACCAATAATAATTCTGATAATTTATCTAAGAGTTGGCTAGTCCAGAATGTACGGCTTCTGGTAAGACAAAATCAAATCCTTATAGGTTTTATGATTGGCAATAAATCATTTGGTTATCATTGTACCAAGGTTCTTATTTGAACTAAAACAATTGGCTACTCCAGAAGTGATGGCTTTTGGTAAAGAGTTTTTCAAATCCATCAAGTTTTCTCAAATCATTGCTAGGGACTAGCAATATCTCAGTGTGGGGGATTGATGAGTGTCTAAATACTTATCATTTTTGTACAATCTAAACTGCAAAATCATCTGAAAACACTCAGAAACACATCAAAATGATCAAAACATCACAAATCAGTGTTTTATGTGTTTTAAATGCAAAATTATCAAAATCAGATGAAAAATGTATCAAGTTTGCAAAATTGGCAGTTTTAGTCCCTCAAGTTTTAAAAGTTGTCAAATCTAGTCCCTGGAATTCAAAAATGTGGAATTTTATCATTCAAGGTCCCTGAAGTATTCTAAGTTATCAAAAATGATTCTTGAATGATTCTTTGGTCAATTGGCAAGAAAGGTCCCTAAACTTTGGAAAATTGCAAAATTAGTCCTTGGACCTTTTAAAATGGGATTTTATGCAAAAAGGATCCTTGTTCTATCAAAGTTTGTCAAAATTGGTCCTTGTGATAAGTTTTGAATAGTGGCATTTTCAGTCCTTGAGGTTTGGATAATTTACATGTTTGGTCCTTGTGTTTATACTAAACCAAACGGATCCTCATTTTAATATCAAACCCAATCCAAGCCCAAAATCCAATCCCTTGGCCCAATCCATACCCGGCCCTTTGATATCACACTTTGGTCAACGCAAGTCAAAACCAAAGAAAAAACGCACCCAAACCGCCACTGTTCATCTCCTCTCACATATCACTCGCCAAAACCGAAACCAGAGATAGTTTTCCATGATTTACTCAACCTCCCTTTACCTTGTTCCCTCCACCTCCTCTAAACAACAAAACCTTTAATTATCTCAACCCACCCTCATTAAAGCTCAAAACTGCTATGAAGAATTTTGGCGCCAAATATCCACTTGGACGGTTTTGATTCAATTCAGTGATTCAAGGGCTCAGATGAAGTGGGATTCAATCAGAAGCACATGGGGAGTCTGAAAAGTCTATAAAGATGAAGAGAGATGCAATGTATCAAGTATCTAGAGTAATTTTAAGTTTTCCTTAGTCGTTTTCTTTAATCCAAGTTTTATATTGTATGTTTTCAATTCCAAGTGTTTTGTTTAAGCTTATTAAGTGTATTTGAATCCTTTTACAAGTATCAATTTCAGTGTTCAAGTTATAAATTCAGTTTTATGCAATTTTATGCTCAAAAATCTCATGTTATTTGAATGATGTTTTTAGTTGTTATTATGGACTAATTAAGCCACATAAGCTCTTATAAAGCTTCTGTAAGCTATGAGAAATCTTAAAATCCATTTTAGAGTTGAAATCCAAAAATTTCCAAAAATATCAAGAAATTAGCATAAAAATAAAAAATCATGGGAATGGTGATCAAGACATTGAAGCAGAGCTAAGCTTGGATTGATTCTGGTCTAGAGCTTCTTGGGAAGCAATAGGGTGTAATCTCATACTTTGGTTCTCTGTTTTGAGCATTGGACTCATTTTGTAAGGCATTTCCTTAAACTTTGCATTTCTTAGTTCAACTGTTTAAATAGTGTTAATTCTAGTTGAAATCTGTTTTAATATAGATAATATAAGTTAATCAGTAGCTTGTTTGGTTTAAAAACTTGTTTAAGTGTGAAAAGCTTCAAAACTGCCTCATTAAGGGTTGTTTGGATTTGTTGCTTTAACTGTTTTAGAGGTATATTCAATGGTTGAGACTTGTTACTCTATGCTTGTTTAGTTATTATATACTCATATCTGTCTTACTTATGTGCTTGTAACCGGTTATAGTCATAATCACATACCCACTGTCCTTAAATCTTCACTGTTGAGTTTTTGTAAATACAAAATCTTGTCTTGTGCTTAGAAATCTTAGAACTAGCTTATTTCAGTATTATTTCATCTTAATACACCAATATAAGTCCTTTAAATCAGTTGCAAAGTTCAATTTAGTCAAACTTTAAGTTTTTGTTAAAAGTCAATTGTGCAAAAATCGCTTTTAAGCCAACCTAGGGTGAATTTTCTTGGACTCATCTCTGGGCCAATGTCAATGAAAATTGTTGTTTTAAAAACCTCAGTTGGTCTATTTTCTTATTGCTATTTTTGTAGATTTTTGCAAATTTTCTAAAAGCTTCTTAATGGCTTGTGCTTTTGGTTCTATCTCCCCTGTGCACTGACTCAGTTAATACTGAGTCTGCACAGGTGAGTTGCAGATCTTGCAACAAGCTCATCAGAGCTTGTCAAGGTCTGTTCTTTGGTTTTGAAGTACTTGGCCAGGTCTAGAGTAGGATCCAAATCTTGGTTTCATGTTTCAGCTTATTATGTAGCTTATTTCTTAGCTTAAAGTTGGTCCCCAAAAACTGTTTTTAGCTCATTTATCCAAAATCTCAAATCTGTTGAGCTTGTTGTCTAGAGGTCGAAGCTTGTTGTTTCTTGTTGCTTTTAGGTTCTTTTAGCTTATTGTAGCTTGTGTATCAGTTTGGTAGCTTTTGGATTCCATTTGCTTATTCAAGTGCTTATTTCAATAAGCACTTGCACATCAGTTCTTATTTCCTCCACATAAGCTCCTGTTTTTCCATTTTTCCTAGCTTCCTAATATTATTTTAGAGTTTTCCTGAAATTTTCAGATTTTTCCAAGCTTGTTTGCTATTTTTCTTAATTTAAATTAGTTTTTAAGCATTTTTAATTAGCATTTAATACAAATAATTAAGAAAAGCTTCTAAAAAATAATTTTTCATTTTTCTTAAGTTAAGATAAATATAAAAAAGCAAAAAAATATTTTTCCATAATTTTCTTAGTTTAAATAGTATTCTTTAGCATTTTAATTAGTTTTAAATAGTATTAAATTAATAATAAATACATAAAAAGTCTAAAAAATATATTTTTAGTTTTAAAATTAGTTTTATGATATTTTAGATTTTTCTAAGTCTTAATTTTATTTTTCTAGCTTTATTTCATATTTTCTTGTATTATAAGCTATTATTTATTAGTTAAAAATAGTTTTTAATTAATAATAATTAAATAAATAGTTTTAAAAATAATTTTATTTTTCTAATAATTTTATTTTATCATTAGGATTGTAAAAATGTATTTTTCATATCCGTAGGTATTTTCCTTATTTATTTTCACGTTTTATTTTGTACGTTTACGTAGTTTTTAATTTAAACGTTTGTTTTAGGTTTTAAACGTTCATCATTTTAAATATAGTGATAGCGTTTATTTAATATATTTTATCTTTTTAATTTTCTTAATTTGTATTTAAGTCGCTTTAATTTATTATCTTTTTCCTTAGTTATAATTATTCATCCAAATCCTTTACAGATCACTATCCTTAGTGATCACTCCATCATCTGAATCAGTTTTGACACACCATTGAGTCTCCGTGGGACATAACGACCCGGGAATTCACTGTATTCTCTGATCTTCATTGTATTTGGTTCCAAGCTGTTTTAAGTCTGTTACGGCTGACCATTCACAAGTGGCCAGCTTGTGTGATTAGACTTGACGGTTCGGACCAGATCACTTAAAATATGTAATCTTTGTGTTTCTATGATCAAAACTCAAGTGAATTTATCATTGTAGTCTGTTTTCAAGTCCTTAATTGAAGTTTCATTTCAGTTCCATGCTTTAATACTCACTGTTGAAAAATTGAGTTTTCAAATCTTATGTTAAAGCTTCTAATAGCTTATATCTTGTTCACTCAAGTTTATTTCAGCTTGTTAAAGCTTTTGTTAAGCCTAGTGATCATTTTTAAGCAAGTTTCATTGCTGGTCAACGAAAGTCAAAGGAGGGGGAATTCTTGTACTTTGGATATTAGATTAGACTTGGAAATACTTGCAGGTCACATGTGACCTTGTTTACATCTTATTCAGCTCAAAATATAAGGTGACCAGTTTACTCTTTTCATTTTCAAGCTTTTAGTTTAAAATTGGTAAAAGTAGTTTCTTTGTTATTTACTGTTTAAGATTGCTTGTTTAAGTTAATTTCAGTTTAACTTAAGTTAGTTTGAGCTCCTGTTTAGACTGCATGCTCTGAATCAGACATATGCTTTGTAAAATGCCACTTATGCTACTTAAAGTTGTGTTTGGATTTGATGTGTAGATTGTATTAGAGGTTTACCCAGTAAGTAGGACTTGTTGTTCCATGCTTGTTTAGTTCATTTAAGCTCATTGCTGTCATCTTATTGCATCTGCTATCCCTCAAAGTCAAAACCACATTATTTCTGTCTCAACAGCTTAACTGTTGAGTTTTTACAAATTCAAAAGGTTGTTTTGTGTTTAAAAATCATAAGTGTAGCTGTCATTAGTGTCATTTCATCATAATACTTCAATCTAAGTCCTTAAATCAAGATCAAAGTTCAAGAAAGTCAACCTTTCAATTTTGTCAAAAAAGTCAAAAATTGCAAAACTCAGTTTTGGCCAAGCTAAAGGGATTTTTCTTGGACTCATTTTTGGGCCAATTTCAGTATAACTTGTGGCTTTTAAAACTTCCACTGGTCTAATTTCTTATGGTCATTTTTATAGATTTTTGTGATTTTTTTATAACCCTCAAAGAGCTTGGCACAATGGGACTAAATGCCCTGTGCAGGGCACTGAGCCTGCACAGGGATTATGCAGTTCTTGCAGAGCTTGCATTGGGCTCATAAGAGCTTCTCTAGGTCTGTATTTTGGTTTGCATGTTCCCAGCCAGGTGTAGTTTAGATCCCAAGTGCTGGTTTTCAGTTTCAGCTTATTTTAGTGCTTATTTTCTAGCTCAAAGTAGCCCCTCAGAATCTGTTTTTTAGCTTATAAGCTTAAGTCATCAAATCTTATCATCTTGTAATTTTGAGGTCTAAAGCAGTTGAGACTTGTTGCTTTTGAGTTCCTTTAGCATATTATAGCTTTTGTATTCAGTTGGTGGCTTTTGGACTCCATTTGCTTATTTAAAGTGCTTATTCTTAAGCACTTGACACATCAGTTTCATTTTCCTCCAAACAACCTACTGTTTTTCCATTTTTCCTAGTTTCCTAATATTATTTTAGACTTTTCTTGAAATTTTCATATTTTTCCAAGCTTGTTTGCTATTTTTCTGCATTTAAATTAGTTTTTAAGCCTTTTTAAATAGCATTTAAAACAATTAATTAAGAAAAGTTTCAAAAAAATAATTTTTCATTTTTCTTAAGTTTAGATAAATATAAAAAGCCAAAAAAATATTTTTCTAGATTTTTCTTAGTTAAATTTGTATTTTTAAATAATTTAATTAGTTTTAAATAGTTTTTAATTCATAAAAAATACAAAAATAATCAGAAAAATACAAAAATAGTTTTGAAAATTCTATTTTGTTATTTTAGATTTTTCCAAGTCTTAATTTTATTTTTCTAGCTTAATTTCACATTTTCTTGTATTTTAGGTAATTATTTAATAGTTAAAAATAGTTTTTAATTAATAATAATTAATTTAATAGTTATAAAAATAATTTTCTTTTTCTATAAATTTTATTTTATTTCTAGGATTCCAAAAATGTCATTTTCATATTTTTAGGTCTTTTATTTCTTAGATTTCACTTTTTATTTTGTACGTGTACGTAGTTTTTAAACGTACGTATTTACGTTTCTTTTATCTGATTGTTGTGCTTTCTAATTCTGTCTCCAATTCCATTCCAATCAATCAGTAGTGTAATCTCTCAATCTAAAACCTTTACTGATCACTATCCTTAGTGATCACTCTATCATCTGAGTTTGTGTTTACACACCATTGAGTCTCCGTGGGACATAACGACCCGGGGAAGCACTATACTCTCCAGGACTTCATTGTATTTGTGTTTTAAGCAGTTTTAAGTTTCTTACGGTCGGCCATTCACAAGTGGCCGGCTTGTGTGAGAAAACTTGAATTTCAGCACGGGATCATCCCATTTTATTTTCCCTTCATACACTTAAACTGAACATTGTCCCCAATGTTCCCCGAAAGTATCAAAGTTAAGATAATGAAAGGTAATTAAAAGCGAAAGAAACTAATACTCCCCTGATTAGCTCGGTAGGATCCGTGTGAAGTAGTGGTTAAATTATTCTTCAAGAAGAATGTATGCGCGAAAAGCTTCATCCAATCTTATGTATCTTCTTCTTGATAAATAAAACCTGCACACTTAAGAAAACAGACGAAACCTTTGCCTAAAATTGGCTGTAAAACTATATATGACTCAACTATACTAGGATATAATGCTTGTGGAATGGATGTTTACAGGTTTTCTGTAAAATTAAAACCTGAGAAATTCCAAAAATTTATAAGTAGCACAGAAAACGAGAGAAAATAAGATAAGCTGTTTCTGCTCCTCCTGACGCCGTCAGGTTATCCTGACAGAAACTGGTCTGCTGCGTTTTTCTGGAAAAATTATATCTTTAGAATCTGAAAAAATTCCTGCAAAACATCCATTATGACTCGATACAAGCATTTGACTCTAACAAACCACATATATATCTTTTTCAAGAATTGTAATTCTCATGTTCACGTTCTTTTAAAAACGTGTATAATCTTCCCTACACATTTCCTTTTTGTAAAATACCTTTATATGTAATTAAGACGAGGTTAAAGACAAAATAAAATATTTTCACAAATTCAAACATGAGAATAAACAATCAATGAAAAGATATATAACACACAAACAAGCAAACAATTAAGCATGGGTTGCCTCCCACGAAGCGCTTTTCTTTATTTATGAGCTTGTAGCTAGACTCGAAGTCATGCCCCTACGTGACTTCATTACCGTTCTTTTTTTCATTCACTAAACACTCATCAAAAGGTTGTAGACGTTGTGTACTTACCGTGAACTCCTTCCCAACGTCGTCTATTATGATAACGGTTTTATTTTTTAGATTGGTTTCTTTCACCGTATAAGGTCCAAACCATCTTGACTTATTTCTTCCTCTTAATGCTTTTATTCTCGATTTATACAAAAGCACCTTTTCTCCATTCAAAAATTCCTTAGGGTTCCTTTGAGTTTGTGGTATTGAGGTAGGATTATTTCCTAACTTTTTATCATGTTTCCACAAGGTCGCATGTAACCCTTGGACCATGAAGTCTCTAAGCCCCCTTTCCCATTCGTTAATTTTCTTCTTAACTGTATTGTTAGGGACCTGCGGATTCTCATCAGTTATCTGCTCCATAATCTTCAAAGGATATCTTGGAACAATAGGTATCCTAGCGTATCCCTTACCACTTTTGAGTATCATGATACCCTCACCGCATTTGATGGTTGCCTTTGGCAGTGGCCAAAAAAGGTGTTCCAAGAATGAGTGGCATATTTCTATCTTCCTCAATGTCTATGATCACGAAGTCCACCGGATAGACAATATTGGCCACCTCAATTAGGACATCCTCCGCTATTCCTATGGGATAGACAAATGTGTGATTTGCTAAGGAAAGTCTAAGATTGGTCTTAGTTGGCTCCTCCTTAGTCAATTTGCTAAAGACTGATAGCGGCATTATGTTTACGTCAGATCCCTGATCGGCTAAGGCATTAATATTATCGATATCGCCTATGCAACATGGTATTACGAAATTCCCCGTGGTTTCTCGTTTTTTAGTCACTGGTTTTTTTAGAATCAGTTCGTACATAGGTCCCATAGGCATGGTGTAATATTCTTCTTCTGTTATTTCTCCTTCGAGGGCTTTCCTAAGAACCTCATTGTACCTAAAGTTATTCACTAGCACCTTCTCGGGAACCTTCGTCTTAGTATACTCTTTTACCAAGTTCATCATCTCCGTCATTTTTGCCTGCATTTCCTCCCTTTGCCTATAAACCTCATCTTCAAATTTTGCTAATCTCTCCGTATGGGCTGCCATGTACTCTCTCATTTGTTCCTTAAAGCTTGGTGAGAGTGGTATTGGAGAAGTAGAACGGAAACGCCGTTGGGAATTGAGATTTTGCTCACGGCTTGGTGATTCCGAGAGAGGTGTTGGGTGGTCGGCGAAGTTAGCGGAATTAATCGTTGCTCGAGGGGTCTCAGGAGCTCTCTTTTGCCTCTCAATTAGATAATCGATCCTTCTCTCAAGAGCACTCATTTTCTCTTCAGTGATGTTGGAAGGCTCATGAGGAATTGATATGGCATTAACCACTTTAACGGGGGGTTTCATGGGATTCACTCCAATTCCCGTAGCTTTGATCGACAAGCTCTTCTATAATATCCCATGACTCTTCTGCGTTGAGGTTGCTAAGCCTTCCACCGGCGGCTCGATCAATGGATCGCCTGGTGATGAAGTTGGTATGGTATTAGAAAATTTGGACTTGAAGCCAAAGATCAATGCCATGATGAGGGACTTTATGGATCAAGTCCTTGAATCGGGTCCATGCCTCATAAAGGGACTCGCCTTGAAGTTGTTGGAGCGTCAAAATGTCCCTTCTAAGCTTAGTAGTTATCCCCGGTGGGAAAAATTGGGCAAGGAAATGAGTGGTGAGATTATCCCAACCTGAGATGGAGCCGGCGAGAAGTCGTTCAAGCCAATTACTAGCTTGGTCCCGTAGAGAGAATTAGAAGAGACGCAAGCGCGTGGTCTCCCGAGTAGTAGCATCGAGGTCGATGGAATCGACGATTTTAAGGAAGTCCTTAAGATGCTGATTAGGATCTTCGGAACGAAGTCCATGGAATACACATCCGTTTTGCACCAACCGGATGGTGTCGGATCAAAGGGCCGTAGTTTGAGCTTGATCGGGGAGCTCAATGGTGTTCCTATAGCCTAAGTTGCTTGGTCTTGAGTATTCACCAAGAGTGCGGCCTCTTGACGGGTCATTTGGTGGTGGGTTGATGAGTGGTGGTTGATTATCACCTTCCATGATGAAAAGTGATAGGATTACGAAAAAAGGTCACGAAGAAGGGGGATAGACTACGAGCAAGCTAAAATTGAGAAAAAATCTTACTTGATAGGAATCAAGCAAGGGAACCTAAACGAGATAGAAATCTAACTAGTTATTCTATTCCCCGACAACGGCGCCAAAAACTTGATACGCATACAACGCGCGTTTTCGGGGTTAAAGGAAACTTCCTTTTCTTCAAGCAAGTTTTTCAACTACCTAGGCAGTGAACCTAATCGTTGTAGTGTAGTATTAGGGTAAGCCTCGGGATTGATATCGTTCTCTAGGGGACTAGGAATGCTAGTGAGAAATTACTACGTTAAGGTTGGGGTTGAGGAAGATTATTTTTTTATCTTTTTTATATTTTTTTAGAAAATTGAAAGGTACAAATTTCGGGGTATTGGATTTGGGGGGTGGTATTTCTAGTGATTACTCTATTATTCTAATTATCTAATTAACTAAGCTAAGGGGTAGTCTATGTCTAATTGATGTGTGCTCGTATGATGATTAAAAATGTGTCTACCTAGATACTATTACTCCCTAGTTATCTTTTATTGTTGGTTGAATTGTCACGTCCTTATTCTTAACTCGTTGTGTCTTCTAAGGTCGTAGGGTATGCTTTTTTCCCTAACTCTTTGAGGATACCTTAAGGTTATTGCCTACAAAATCTCTAGGATTTATAAACTAACTCTAAGGTTATCTTTGGATTTTTAGCCTACAACAACTCTAGGCGATTATAAATTAATGTTCACAAAGATTACTCAAGCATTAAAAACACAACGATGGCCTATTGCAATCCTAAGCCAATTACAATTAAGATAAGAGACAACCAATCAATATTCAATAACTAGGTTTCATAGATCTAAGCAAACACACAAGTAAATTAGCTGGACATGGTAAACATGCAAGCATACACACATACAATCGAAGACATAATGAAATCAATGAAGTAGATTACTTATCTTGATGTATAATAGGGTATGAGAACCCTAAGACACTGCCCAAGACAACCAAAAATCATTTTTAGGTTTTACTCCACAATTCTATCCCTATAAAAGTCTGAAAATTCGATTTCTATATATAGAGTTATAAATGCGATGGCGTCACTCTTTAATTGGGACGCCGTCGGATCGCCGCTATTAGGGTTTCGTCTTGACCAAGTCAACTTCGTAACGGCGTCACGTTGGGGTTGTGACGCCATCGGCTTCATCTTTTGACGCCGTCTGAATCTGGATCTAGGCCGTCTGAGTTGTGACGCCCTACTATTTAAAGCCTGTCGCCGTCAGGTACAAAATAGCAATTTCACTTCTGAGCCGTCGCAATAAGAGGGACGGCGTTGCCCTTTATTTGGACGCCGTCGGGTGCGTTTCTAGCAGCTTGAGTGTCTTGATCTTGACTTTAGCCATTTTCTTTACATATTCACGCCTTTTTGTCCAAATAAGAATTCCAGCATTTTGCCTTCAAGAGACCTAAAAAGTGAAAAGGAACGAAACTAAGCAGTAACGGATATAAAAATGGTCGATTAAGGGCTTAAATGACCCCTCAAAAGTGTACCTTTTAAATCCTTATCAGTTCAACAATCTCAAAACTCGTTACTTTCATGAAGGACGTGTTGTTGACTCACCTTTAATCTTCCAAGAAGGTATTAACACTTCATTCCACACCATAGGACTAGAAGGTCTTCTCGGGATCAACGAGAAAAATTTTCGGCGGTTTGTTTTGGAATTCTTCCGTCAAGTATAACTCGTTCGTAACGAGGATCGTTCTCTCTCACTATGGTTTTGGATCAAAAACCAAAAGTTTGTTTTGACTCTTGAGCAATTTGCTCACATTATCTGAATTCCAAATTATGGACAATGTGCTTTCACTGAAGATTGGTCACTTGATTCTCTCTTTAACTATCATGAAGAAAATAGTCCATATTGTTCATACATACCCTCTCCCCAAGTAATAACTCAACTTTTATTCACTCCTCAATCCAATTACTCAAATCCAAACATAATTTATACGCGTGATCTATGAGATGATCTCAAACCTCTCGCAGTCATTCTACGTGAAAATGTTTGGAGTCTTACAGGAAATCGTGAGATACTTCCCGCATGTTGTGCTCACATGATTTACTGTCTCCTAACTCAACAATCATACAATCTTGCCTACTTCTTCGCAAGGCGAATTGTAAACCTCCAAGGCAACAAGGACAAACTAATTCCATATAGGATGTTTCTAACATGCCTTTATCATCATGTCATGTACTATCACCCTCAATTTCAAAGCCCTCAATATATAATTGTGAACAAAATGATGGAACCTTTGAACACATCACTCATCACTTCATTCTTTATTCCTGAATCATCAACTGCCCACAACCCACTCGATGATCCAACAAATGAAAACGCATGGGCAAAATAGTTTTCTTTAATAAAATCAATCCTTAGGCTTTTGTCTTTTATTTACCTTTATAACTTGATCATACCTATGAAATAAATCGTTTGTTGATCATTTGATGTTCTTACATGCCACTCTTTCCATGTCTTGCTTGTATACATGTATATTTACTGTGGAAATCATTAGTTTCAGAATTCAACACCTAGAGCAAAATATTGCCCGCTCACTGTTGAGTAATCTATCCCAGATGCCGGATCCCTAGCTTATAACTAGCCGGATCCCTCATGTGAAGGATCTGTGGGATCCGGGCAAATGGAAGAGCTATTTATCATCCTTGCATCAATCCAACCCTCCAGACCTTATTAGACTAGTTAAACATGACACATTAGGATCACTTTACCTATCCTTAAGCTCAGTTGATCTCACACTCACTCATGAACGACTTAGGATCACATTCAAGGTATTTTTGATTTATCATTACTTCAAAACTCACCATCTTTCCGCTTCAATGTTCACACATTGTTCCTCTCATCTTAAAACACTTAGTTTGATATTTCTCTCAATTTTAGTAAATTGATTTTAGTCATCTTGATCTTTAAATGGTCTAAAACTAGTTTTTCATTTCTTATAATTCTTAAGGAATTTTCTAAATTTTCTTTAGATTATCATCTGGTCTCTAGGAGCATTTGACTCCACTTGACACCTTAAAAAATCTTAGTGTCATCTTTGATCACCCATTGGTGTTCATAAAAATCTCCATTTATTTCCATAAAAGACATCATTAGCTACCCTCACTCATTACACTTGTTCATTTCATTTAAGATACCTGAGGAGACTGAAACACTCAAGATATGTAGGTACTAGACCTTACTAAAACCTCATATTTCTTCTCCTTGGCTCCTGAGAGTCAGATCCCTAGGTTTAGCCTAGACGGATCCCTCAAGTAAGGGATCCGTTAGAACCGGCTGCACAGACTAAATCAATCCTACTTGATACAATCATTTCAAACCCTCTTTGTTAATTTGAACAATCCAAATTGTCTTAATTGACTTCCTAGTTCAGTGCAATTATGTAGTTGACTCTTTTGCATGCAAATCATTGCAATTTGAAGGATTTTTAGTTTTTTAAGCTTTAATTCATTTACCAAATCTTTTTCTTTATAAACCATTTGTGTTAGAACTTCCAAATCACCATTCAGACACTCATTCTCAGTATCTAAAGCTTCCTTTTTACACCTTTCCTTTCTACCATTTCACATTTTCACCATGAGGAAAGCTCCTAGTGTTAACTCATCAACCAAAGAACCTCCCAAAAAAATTGCTCGGGTCGTTCATGAAATCTCTTAAACCGAATCATCACCCGTTAAAGCCTCAAATAGTAGAACTCCCTCACAACCAAATCTACCAATCAAACCAACTCCCAAAAGAATTGTTCCCACAAGACAACCCTTGCCAAACACTACTATACCTCCTAAACCAAACACCCTTACTTCCACTAAACCATCACCTCTAGTACCTAGAGCTATCTCTTTCACCACTCCACTCTCATCTCCACACCTTTACAACTTAGAGGACTTGCCACCTAGATCATCTCATCCACCACCATTGCCAACAATTTCCTCAATTGAGAAAATGGTGCCACAACAACCTCCTCACCAAAACTTTGGTGTTAAAACAACACTAGCACCCGTATCTTTTTCTCCATCACCCTCAAATGGTCCATTTTGCATTATGAGGAATCAACAAAATCAACAACCAGATCACATGGAAGTAGATATTTCTCTACCGCCACCATCAACACATGTTCCACCACCTTCACCCTTAGTTGAACCACCTCCAACCTCATCAAATGTGCCTCTACAAATCCCTCAATATTTTGTTGAACATCCACCTTCCTCATCAAATCTTCCACCTCAAATTGCTCCATTCCTACCATCACCATTCCCTAGCCATGGAAATGATTGCTTTCATTGTCAACATGTCGAAGGACTAGTCCATGAAGTACGTGACAAATTACGTTTCATGTTCTATAACCTTCTCGAACGTTTTGATGAGGTCAACAAATCTACTCGTCCCTAGAACTTAGGAATACAAGCACAATGGTGCTCTTCTCTAGTCTTAGGCACAACTTAGAATTGTTAGGAAATGTGTTACATGCTTGTATCATTCTCTTAGTTTTAGAGATATGTGTATCATTTCTCATGTTTTATTGAATGAAACTACATGTTGTATGTTATATAGTTATGAGAATATTTTTAGTGCTATAATACTTAACTTATTTGTATGTTTATGTCACTTTTTTACATCTACATTGCTGTCAAAAGAATGCAGGTACACGGTTCTCTCAAATTAGCCTAGACGGATCCCTCAGAGGAAGGATCCATGGGATCCGTGCAACAGAAGCATATTTTCTCACTAATATGAATCTCATTCGCAGGAAACTATGCACCATATACTTGTTTTCTAACCTTTGTTTATTAGATTTTCAAAATACACATGAAGGCTGATAATGATTTAAAAGGTACACTTTTGAGGGGTCATTTAAGCCCTTAATTGACCACTTTTATATCCGTTACTACTTAATTCCGTTCCTTTTCACTCTTTAGGTCTCTTGAAGGCAAATTGCTGGAATGACACTTATTCGGACGAAAAGGCGTGAATATATGAAGAAAATGGCCAAGTCAAGATCAAGACACTCAAGCTGCTGGAATTGAAGGTGACGGCGTCACAGTTAGAGGGCGACGTCGTCGCAACATGCTCCAAATTTGTGACGGCTCAGTAGCGAAATTGCTATTTTGTACCCGACGGCGTCAGGTTTTAAAGAGTAGGGCGTCACAACTCAGACGGCCTAGATTCAGTTACCGATGGCGTCAGAAGATGAAGCCGATGGCGTCACAGCCATAAGTTGACGCCGTCACAAGGTTGACGTGGTCAAGAAGAAACCCTAATGGCTGCGATCCGATGGCGTCACATTTAAAGAGTGACGTTGTCGCTAGTTGTAACTCTATATATAGAATTCGAATTTTCAGACTTTTAGAGATGTAGTTTTGTGGAGTAAAACCTAATAACGATTTTTGGCTCTCTTGGGCAGTATCTTAGGGTTCTCATACCCTATTTTACAACAAGATAAGTAATTTACTTCATTGATTCAATTATGTCTTCTATTGTTTGTGTGTATGCTTGCATGTTTTCCATGTCCGGCTAATTTACTTGTGTGTTTGTTTAGATCTATGAAACCTAGGTATTGAATATTGATTGGTTGTCTCTTATCTTAATTGTAATTGACCTAGGATTGTGATAGGTCATTCGTTTTGTCTTTAATGCTTGAGTAATCTTTGTGAACATTAGTTTATAATCGCCTAGAGTTATTGTAGGCTAAAAATCCAAAGATAACCTTACAGTTAGTTTATGAATCCTAGAGATTTGGTAGGCAATAACCTTAAGGTAGCCTCAAAGAGTTAGGGAAAAAATCATAACTTACGTCCTTAGATGACACAACATGTTAAGAATAAGGACCTGATAATTCAACAATCAAGAGGAGATAACTAGGGAGTAATAACATCTATGTAAACATATCTTTAATCATCATAAGAGCACACATAAATTAGATATAGACTACACCTTAGCTTAGTTAATTAGATAATTAGAATAGTAGAGTAATCGGTAGAAATACCAACCCCCCAAATCCAATACCCCGAGATTCGTAATTTCAATTTTCTAAAAAATATAAAAAGATAAAAAATAATCTTCCTCGACCCCAACCTTAGCGTAGTAACTTCTTACTAGCATTCCTATTCCCCTAGAGAACGATATCAATCCCGAGGCTTACCCTAATACTACACTACAACGATTAGGTTCACTGCCTAGGTGGTTAAAAAACTTGCTCGAAGAAAATGAAGTTTCCTTTGACCCCGAACGCGTGTTGTACGCATATCAAGTTTTTGGCGCCGGTGCAGGGGAATAGAATAGCTAGTTAGATTTCCATCTCGTTTAGGTTCCCTTGCTTGATTCCTATCAAGTAAGATTTTTTCTCCATTTTAGCCTCCTTGTAGTCTATCCCCCTTCTTCGTGACCTTTGTTAGTAAACCTATCACTTTTCATCATTGAAGGTGATAATCAACCCCCACTCATCAACCCACCACCAAATGACCTACCAAGAGGCCGTACTCTTGGTGAATACTCAATACCAAGCCACTTAGGCTATAGGAACACCAATGAGCTTCCCGACCAAGCCCAAACTACGGCCCTTCGATCCGACACCATCCGGTTGGTTCAAAACGGATGTGCATTCCATGGACTTCGTTCCGAAGATCCTAATCAGCATCTTAAGGATTTCCTTAAAATCATCAATTCCATCGACCTCGATGCTACTACTCGGGAGACCACGCGCTTGCGTCTCTTCCAATTCTCTCTACGGGACCAAGGTAGTAATTGGTTTGAGCGACTTCCCACTGACTCCATCTCAAGTTGGGATGATCTCACTTCTCGTTTCCTTGCCCAATATTTCCCACCGGGGAGAACTACTAAGCTTAGACGTGACATCTTGACGTTCCAACAACTTCAAGATGAGTCTCTCTACGAGGCATGGACCCGATTCAAGGAATTTCTCCATAAAGTCCCTCATCATGGCATTGATCTTTGGCTTCAAGTCGAAACCTTCTATGACCATACCAATTTCATCACAAGCCGATCCATTGATCGAGCCGCCGGTGGAAGGCTTAGCAACTCCAACATAGAAGAATCATGGGATATTATAGAAGAGCTTGCCGATTAAAGCAACAGAAATTGGAGTGAATCCCATGAAACTCCAGTTAAAGTGGTTAATGCCATATCGATTACTCATGAGTCTTCCAACGTCACTGAAGAGCAAATGAGTGCTCTTGAGAGAAGAATCGATTATCTAATTGAAAGGCAAAGGAGAGCTCCTGACCAACCCTTCGAGCAATGGTTAATTCCGCTAAATCCGCCAACCACCCAACACCTTTCTCTGAATCACCAAGCCGTAAGCAAAATCTCAATTCTGAATGGCGCTTCCGTTCTACTTCCCCAATACCACTCTCACCAAGTTTTAAGGAATAAATGAGAGAGTACATGGCAGCCCATACGGAAAGATTAGCAAAATTATAGGCACAGGGAGGAAATGCAGGCAAAAATGACGGAGATGATGAACTTGGTAAAGGAGTATACTAAGACGAAGGTTCCTGAGAAGGTGCTAGTAAGAGGCGATGATCACTTCCCCCCCTACTTCGTTTGTTAATGCCATCTCCATTGTACCTGAGGAAGATGGAATAGCTGAGAAGAAGGAGGAGGCTGAAACCAATGATGAACCTGAGACCATTAAATACTACCTTAAGCACGAGATTGATAAAAAAATTTTTTTTTAACCAAGTGAACAACTTTAGGTACAATGAGGTTCTTAGGAAAGCCCTAGAAGGAGAAATAACATAAATAACAGATTAACAGAAAAAACAATTTTTAACCAAGTGAACAACTTTAGGTACACCATGCCTATGGGACCTATGTATGAGCTGGTTCTAAAAAAAGACCAGTAATGAAAAAACGATAAACCATGGGGAACTTCGTAATACCATGTAGCATTGGTGACATTGATAATATAAATGCCTTAGCCGATCAAGGATCTGATGTAAATATAATGCCGCTATCAGTCTATAATAAGTTAACTAAGGAAGAGCCAACCAAGACTAATCTTAGACTTTCCTTGGAAAATCACACATATGTCTACCCTATAGGGAAAGCGGAGGATGTCTTAATTGAAGTGGCCAAAATTGTCTATCCGGTAGACTTCGTGATCATAGACATTGAGGAAGATAGAAATATGCCACTCATTCTTGGAACACCTTTTCTAGCCACTGCCAAAGCAACCATCAAATGCGGCGAGGGTATCATGATACACAAAAGTGGCAAGGGATACGCTAGGATACCTATTGTTCTAAGATATCCTTTGAATATAATGGAGAAGATTACTGATGAGAATCCACAGGTCCCTAACAATACGGTTAGAAAGAAAATTAACGAATGGGAAAAAGGGCTTAGAGACTTCATGGTTCAAGGGCTACATGCGACATTGTGGAAACACGATAAAAAGTTAGGAAATAATCCTACCTCAATACCACAAACTCAAAAGAACCCTAAGGAATTCTTGAATGGAGAAAAGTTTCTTTTGTATAAATCGAGAATAAAAGCACTAAGAGGTAGAAATAAGCCAAGATGGTTTGGGCCTTATACGGTGAAAGAAACTAATCTAAAGAATAAAACCGTTATCATAATAGACGACGTTGGGAAGGAGTCCACGGTAAACATACAACGTCTACAACCTTTTGATGAAGGCTTAGTAAATGAAAAAAATTACAGTAATGAAGTCACGTAGGGGCACAACTTCGAGTATAGCTACAAGACTCATAAATAAAGAAAAGCGCTTTGTGGGAGGCAACCCATGCTTAATTGTTTGATTATTTGTGTGTCATATACTATCTTTTAGTGATTGTTTATTCTCATGTTTGAATTTGTGAAAATTCTTTATTTCGTCTTTAACCTCGTCTTAATTACATATAAAGGTATTTTACAAAAGGGATAAGTGTAGGGAGGATTACACACGTTTTCAAAAAAATAACGTGAACATGAGAATTACGATTATTAAAAAGATATACATGTGTGTTTGTTAGAGTCAAATGCTTGTATCGAGTCATAATTGATGTTTTGCAGAAATTTTTTCAGATTCTAAAGATATAAATTTTCGAGAAATTTTTCCAGAAAATCGCAGACCAGTTTCTGTCAGGATAACCTAACGGCGTCAGGATCGCAACCTGACAGCGTCAGGAGGAGCAGAAACAGCTTATAACTTTTTCTCGTTTTCTGTGCTACTTATAAATTTTTGGAATTTCTCAGGTCTTAATTTTCTAGAAAACCTGTAAACATCTATTCCACAAGCATTATATCCTAGTTTAGTAGAGTCATATATAGTGTTACCGTCGATTTTACGCGAAGGTTTCGTTTGTTTTCTTCAAGTGTGCAGGTTTTATTTATCAAGAAGAAGATACATAAGATTGGATGGAGCTTTTCACGCATACATTCTTCTTAAAGAAGGATTTAACCACTACTTCACACGGATCCTACCGAGCTAATCAGGGGAGTATTAGTTTCTTTTGTTTTTAATTACCTTCCATTATCATAACTTTGATAATTTTGGGGAACATTGGGGACAATGTTCAGTTTAAGTGTAGGGAGGGAAAATAAAATGGGAATTTTGAAACTATGCTTATCCTTTACTATTTGCCTTGTCTAATTTCAATTGTGTAATAAACCATGAGAAATATCGGTGAGGGTAATTTTGGTACCAAATTTAAAATTTTTCATGACATGTAGGAGTGGACCATTAGTCTTAATAAAGCGTCTCATGGATAGGAAGTTATATGACTAGCAAAAAACCCTTTACTACTCAAATTCAACCCCAAAATGTGAGGATCGCCCTTAGATTTTTAGGAATTAAAGCATTCATCTTTAATGCTTCGAGAATGTACCGGTAGTATAATAGATTCTAGAACTTGTTTTGTGATGCATTCTGAGATCGCTAGAGACTACACTTGTGTAGTTAGGAATAACTAAATGATAAGAGGCATTAGGATAACCATTGTTTGATACCCGTATTATAATTACTTCTTCCACATCGGTTGAGTAATTCCCCCACACCCTTGCGTTGTACTCATCTTTAGTACATGATACCCCTAGTTAACCCCTCAGAGCCTATCCTTTTCGCGATTCTCGTGATGTTTCGGTTTTCTGAAATATCCATGAAGAGCATTGTTTACAATCCACCCCCAAATGTACACCCAAATCGCCGTAGCCTACCTTGTATGCACTCACTTTTAGTGCATTATTGTTATCATAATAAACCCTTAGTTCAATTATCTAGTTGCTTGTATAAGTTACTAAGTCGAGTCATATCCTTTGTACACAGTTTTGGGACAATTGGGACTCATGGGAAAAGTTAAATTTTATGAAGTGACGGGAAGGAACGTTAAATTCAAATTCCCTTTATTTACGTAATAATGTACTCCAAGTGTTTTGATCTTTTCAATTCGGGTCAAATTAGTGTTAGAATAATAAAAACTCAAGTGTAGGGATGTGCCTATAAATCCCTATTATTTTGATGTTATCAGAGGATGGTAGAGTAAAAGTGTATGAAAAAAAAGTGATTCAAAAACAAAATGAAAAAAAAAATGCGGGCTACCATCCTACAACTATCTTTAAATTTATGTTTGTTTATTTCAAAGTTATCTAGAGTTTAGAGTGTCGAGTCTTTGCTTAGCAACGCCATGCTTCTCATGCTTGTAACATAAAGATTTTTGACTTGCCACCACTAAATCGCCTATCCCACCAAACCCTTTGTTTCCCTACCGTAAGCCTAACATTACAACCCTTTAAAAGACCTCTTAGATAGTGTTTCCTAGGTGCTTACGCCAAAGCGATGGAGGTTTGATCTAGTCTCAAAAATATGGTAATCTATGTACTAGGACCGGTTAATGAGTTTTTATCTTCCATTTCCAATTTGATATATTTCATATAAACCCAAGAGATGAGAGTATCCAAACACCACTTGTTAGGTGCTAGTATGTAATTTATGTGCTTGTTATGACTTTTGCGGGGCTTATACTTGTTTTGAATTGTTCTAAACTAATCCTTCATGACCCCTAATTTATAAATTAATTGGCCAAAAGTACATTTGTTTGAGGACAAGCAAATACCAAGTGTAGGGATATTTGATAAGGATTTAAAATGTACACTTTTGAGGGGTCATTTAATCCTTTAATCGACCACTTTTATATCCGTTACTGCTTAATTTCATTTATTTTCACTCTTTAGGTCTCTTGAAGGCAAATTGCTGGAATGACACTTATTCGAACGAAAAGGCGTGAATATATGAAGAAAATGGCCAAGTCAAGATTAAGACACTCAAGCTGCTGGAATTGAAGGTGACGGCGTCACAGTTAGAGGGCGACGCCGTCGCAACATGCTCCAAATTTGTGACGGCTCAGTAGCGAAATTGCTATTTTGTACCCGACGGCTTCAGGTTTTAAAGAGTATGGCGTCACAACTCAGACGGCCTAGATTCAGATCCCAACTGCTTCAGAAGATGAAGCCGACGACGTCACAGCCATAAGGTGACGCCGTCACAAGGTTGACGTGGTCAAGACGAAACCCTAATGGCATCGATCCGACAGCGTCACATTTAAAGAGTGACACCGTCGCTAGTTGTAACTCTATATATAGAATTCGAATTTTCAGATTTTTAGAGAGGTAGTTTTGTGGAGTAAAACCTAATAAAGATTTTTTTGCTGTCTTGGGCAGTATCTTAGGGTTCTCATACCCTATTTTACAACAAGATAAGTAATTTACTTCATTGATTCATGGTTCGCTCCCAGACGGTCAAGTTTTATCACGCAAGCTAGCCACTTGTGAATGGCTAACCGTAAGAAACTTAAAACAGTCTGGAAACAAATTCAATGAAGTCCAGGAGAGTATAGTGTTTCCCCAGGTCGTTAAGTCCCAACGAGCTGTGCGAGAATAATCAAACGAATAGTGATCGGGAGAATTTGAACGGGAAATGGGTTATGATTGATTATAACTACAGAAAAAGTATATAAACTACAGGGGCTTAAATGCAAATTAAAGAAAATTGAAAAGATAAACTATATTAAATAAACGCTATCACTATTTGCAAAATGATGTTTTTGATTTTTCTTTTATAAAATTTAACTTAAAAACTACGTGACGTATACAAGAAAATGTGAAACTGAAGCAATATTAATCCTAAAAATATGAAAATGACATTTTTAGAAACCTAATGACAAGAGGAAATTTTTAGAAAAAGAAAATTATTTGTAAAACTATTTATCTAATTATTATTAATTAAAAACTATTTTTACTTATTAAATAATAACCTAAAATACAAGAAAATATGAAATAAAGCTAGAAAAATTAAATTATGATTTAGAAAAATCTAAAATAACTAAAGAGAATTTTAAAAACTAATTTTTGTATTTTTTTGATTATTTTTCTATTTTCTATGGATTAAATACTATTTAAAACTAATTAAATTGCTAAAAATTAGAAATTAAACTAAGAAAATTCTGGAAAAATAATTTTTTGACTTTTTATATTTATCTTAACCTAGGAAAAATGAAAACTTATTTTTTTGAAGCTTTTCTGAATTAATTGTATTAAAAGCTATTTAAAAATGCCTAAAAATTGTTTTAAATGAAGAAAAATAGCAAACAGTGTTGGAAAATTATGAAAAATTCAGGAACACTCTAAAATAATATTATGAATCTAAGAAAAATATGAAAACAGTAGCTTATGTGTGAGAAAATGAAATTGCAGTGCAAGTGCTTATGTAATAAGTACTTGAAATAAGCCAAAGGTTCAAACTGGGCACCAAACTTTCACAGAAGCTATAATAAGCTTAAACTACTCAACTGCAACTAATTACAACTATCCTTAACCTCTAAATTGCAAGCTACTTATGATTTGATGATTTGACTGCAAGTGCCAAAACAGATTTTTAGCTACTTTTGAAGCTGATACAACTGCTTATTGGACAAGCTTATGTGAAAAACAAGACTGGAGACTTCAAGTCAACCAGCTTAACTATCTATAAACCAAGACTCAGACCCTAAGGCCAACCCTGTGCAGGGTCTGCAAAGTGCATGTTCACGCTCAGCTAATACTGAGTGTGCACAGGGCAGAATAAAGCTTATTGAGCTGCTTATTTGGACCTCAAAGAGCTTTTGGAAAAATTTGAAAAAATAATTTATGGAAAATAGACCAGCTTAAGTTTTTAAGCCCAGAGTTTCAATGAATTTGACCCAGAAATGAGTCAATTAAAAATCACCCAAGTTGGGCTAAAAATGGCTTTTTCAGTTTTGACTTTTCTTAGCAGTTATGAAACTTTGACTATAATGAACTTTGATTCAAATTTATTGACTGGTAATGATGTTAAATGGTGAAGTAAGACTAATGTAGGCTATCTCTATGATATCTGAACACAATACAAGTTTTTGATAACCTTAAATTCCAACAGTCATGAAATGAGGACAAGATAAAATAGATTTTGACTTTGAGCTTTTGCAGAGACAATATTATGACTAAAAGGATTTAAGTGGTTCTAATTGAGACAGATTAGACAGATTTCAAACACAAACAAGAGCTTGAGATCAATCAATCCCACTGTACCAAACACTAGTTTAGAAACTGTTTTGAAGATTTAAACTAAGCTAATCTTGATTTAACTCATTCAACCACTTAAACTAGATCTAGTATCCTAATTACCACTGATTAAACATGTCTAAACTATTATTGACCACAGATACCAATACAAGCACAATATGAAAATGCGCATTAAAAATGAAAATGAGATAACAAGCTCACAAGTGTCCCAGCTATGATGTAGCTTATACAGAACCCACACTATGCTATTCTATACCAAACCAATCCACTCCAAGCTCTGCAACACCCTGTCACCATTTCCATGCCTGTTTAACCAAGGTTTTCTTTAAGTTTGACTTTCGTTGACTTTTTAGCACTTTTGACTGAAATTGTTTCTTAAGCTTATCAAAAGCTATAATGAGCTTAAATAAGCTTGGTTGAACTTAAATGAAGCTTATTGAAGCTTGGTTTTTTATTACAGGAAACTGAAATTTTAAACAGTGAGTGTAAAATTTGAAACCACAATAACACTTTGAATTGAAACTTGAAACTTGCTTACAAAGATTAATTATCTTAAGTTTAGTACATTAGAGCTTAAAGTTACAAATTTATAAACTAATTAAGACAGTTTAAGAAAAACGACATACATGAATTTAAAAAAACTAAGTAGTACTCCCCTCTTGCTTCTCTTTCTTCCTTTTATACACCAAAAGATTTCTCTCACATCTCTGAGCGTTTCCCACTTTAATTCAGGACCATTGGATGAGTTGAAGTAATCTTGGCCGTTTGATTGATTTTTGGCGCCAAAGTTGTTTTTGCCAGTGGGGGTTGAGTGTTAGGTTGAAGAAGCATTAAATGTTTCTTGGCTTGGGGTGTTTGGAGGGTAGGAATGAGGTGGGAGTGATGATGATGGAGTAGGGGTAGGAGTTGCAGGTGATGATGAGGGGGAAGGGAGAACCCGTGAGGCGGTTTTATTATTTAAAACGTGGGCGGGTGTGGTTTTTAAACCGTGGGTAAAGGGTTGGGTAAACGGGTTGGACTGGGTATAGGGTTATGGTTTTGTTGGGCTTGGGATATTGGATAAAGGGATTGGACCAAGGATTTAAATTGGACCCATATGAGACTTTAGGGACTAAAACTGCCAAAACTGAAAATTCAGGGACTATTCGTGTACATTCTGAAAAAATGATCCAAGGGTTGGTTTTGCCAATCATCAATAATATAAGGGCCATTTTTGTTATTTGTGAAATTCCAAGGACTAAACATGACCATTTTTAAAATCCAGGGACCAAAACTGTAATTTCTCAAAACTTTTGGAACTTTTCACCAAAGGATTAATTATGACAATTTATGATTCCAAAAGGACCTTTGGTGACTTTTCTTTTAAAATAAGTGCCTAGGGACTAAATTTGACAACTTTTGAAACTTGGGGATGAAATGCCAATTATGCAAAATTTGCTCATTTTTCATCTGATTTTAAACATTTTGCATCTGAAACATATAAAATATAATTTTGAGATATTTTCAGTATTTTGATGCATTTCTGAGCATTTTTAGATGTTTTGCAGTTCAGATTTGACCAAAAATGATGAGTATTTACACACTAATCAATCCCCCACACTAAACTATTTCTAGTCCCTAGCAATCTTTTGAGAAAAACTTAATGGATTTGAATCTCTTTACCAAAAGCCATTACTTCTGGAGTAGCCAAATGTTTCAGTTCAAGTAAGAACCATGGTACACTGATAACCATGTGATTTTGAGCAAATCACCAGCTTCCAACGGATTTGATTTGTCTTTACCAGAAGCCGTTTGCTTCTGGACTAGCGAACTCTTACATAAATTATCAATATTATCTTTGGTGAGCTGATTACCAATTATGGTTTTTCCACTGCCTTTACCACAAGCCATAAACTTGCGGGCTAGCCAACTCTACACTTTTAAGGATATGGTGAGCTGAATACCATACAATTTTGGGCAAATTGCAAGCCGTCAACGGATATGAGATATCTTTACCAAGAGCCGTTTGCTCCTGGATTAGCCAATCCTTTTGTTTATTAGACATGGCGGACTGATAACCGTAAGCTGAGTAAGTGCAAAACACTTATTCCAAAAAAAATTTTTGGCCAAAAATGGGGGAATTGGGCGGTATAATTACATGATAAAATTCGTGAGAATTCCCCCCCACACTAGAAATGAATATTGCCCTCAATATTCAAAGTACCGGCGGTTATGCCGAAACTGAGAATGTAAAAGGGAAATACTACGGCCATTATTTTGAAAGATTTTTTTTTTTTTTTTTTTTTTTTTTTACACAACATGTGGGGCAACTCCCCCACACTAGGGTGGTAGAAAATAGAAAGAAGTCAGAAATATGGGTGAAAACCCATATGGCATGCTACTGTTTTTGATTCCCGAGTCGCTAGCTTGACTCGATCCCCGCATTCATTGGTTCATGGGGAAAGTTTGTAGATTCGGGACAACCACAGGAGGAATGTCCTCTCCAAAATAATGCTTCAACCGATGACCATTCACTTTAAAGTTTGGACCATCGGGTTGAGATAACTCAATGGTTCCATAAGGAAATACTTTAGTGATGGCGAATGGTCCAGACCAGCGGGATTTTAATTTTCCCGAGAAAATCTTCAATCTTGAGTTGAAAAGAAGGACTCGATCACCGACGTTGAAAACGCGGTTTTTGATTTTTGAGTCATGAATCTTCTTTGTCTTTTCTTTGTAGATCAAAGAGTTCTCGTATGCTTGATCACGGAGTTCATTTAATTCATTCATTTGAACTTTCCGGTGATCACCAGCTGTCTGAATATCGAAATTGGCATGTTTCAAGGCCCAGTATGCCTTGTGCTCAAGCTCAACCGGCAGATGACATGCCTTTCCGTACACAAGCTTGTATGGAGTGCACCCGATGGGTGTTTTATAAGCTGTACGGAAGGCCCAGAGTGCGTCATCTAGCTTATCCGACCAAGAGGCACGGTTTTCGCCAACCGTCCTCTCCAGAATTCTTTTAATCCCTCGGTTGGAAACTTCCACTTGCCCACTTGTTTGGGGGTGGTACGCAGTAGAGAGACGGTGAGTTACACCATACTTTTGCATGACTCTATCAAATTGGTCATTGCAAAAATGCGTACCACGATCACTGATTATAGCTCGTGGAGTTCCAAACCTAGCAAAAAGAGATTTTAAGAATTTCACAACAACTCGGGCATCGTTGGTAGGCAAAGCCTTAGCTTCAACCCATTTTGACAAATAGTCAACGGCCACGAGTATGTATTTGTTACCGCGAGACGAAGGAAATGGCCCCATAAAGTCAATGCCCCAGATGTCAAAAATCTCACACACTTGAATGGCGTTTTGCGGCATTTCATTTCTTTGTGAGATATTCCCGTGACGTTGACAAGCGTCACAGGTTTTGACAAATTCGTGGGCATCCTTGTAAATCGTGGGCCAATAGAATCCGGAATCAAACACCTTCTAGCGTGTAGTTGGGGCTATAATGTCCCCCAGTAGGTCCAGAATGGCAAGCCTTGAGAATGTCATTGGCTTCCTGACCATACACACATCGCCGGATGACTTGATCCGCGCAAATTTTGAATAAGTAGGGGTCGTCCCAGAAGTAATGTTTCACATCTTTAAAGAATTTGTTTTTCTGTTGGGACGACATCCCTTTCACCACAAAGTTACCCGCATGGTAATTTGCAAAGTCAGCAAACCATGGGGTAGAAGAGTCTCCACGAAAAGAAACCACATTGAGTGTTTCGAGAGGAAATGTTTCATTTATTTCCTTTTTCTCAAACACATCTTGGTGAGGATTTTCTAGACGGGACAAGTGATCAGCAGCCAGGTTCTCAGCTCCTTTTTTATCACGTATAATGATATCAAATTCTTGTAGGAGGAGAACCCAACGGAGCAATCTCGGCTTTGCATCTTGTTTTGCAAAGAGATATTTGAGAGCCGAGTGATCCGTATACACCACGCATTTGGTCAAGATAAGGTATGGCCGAAACTTTTCAAACGCATACACCACAGCTAATAATTCTTTTTCTGTAGTGGTGTAATGGGTTTGAGCTTCAGTCATAGTTTTACTTGCGTAATGGATAGGCTGAAAGTGCTTGGTTTTTCGTTGCCCCAAGACTGCGCCGATAGCAAAATCACTTGCATCGCACATGAGTTCAAAGGGTAAATCCCAGTCGGGGGCAACTAGAATGGGTGCTTACGTAAGCTTTTTCTTTAGTGTTTCAAAAGCTTCGATGCACTCAGGTGAGAAGATAAAAGGAGCATCTTTTTCAAGAAGATGGGTCATAGGCCGAGCGATTTTAGAAAAATCTTGTATGAATCTACGATAAAACCCGGCATGACCAAGAAAACTCCTAATACCTTTGACGGTAGTAGGATGAGGTAATTTAGCAATAACATCAACTTTTGCTCTATCAACCTCAATCCCGTTTTTAGAAATCTTATGGCCAAGGACTATGCCTTCTTTGACCATAAAGTGGCTCTTCTCCCAATTTAGACAAAGATTGGTGTCTTCACACCGTTTAAGCATTTTATCTAAATGGGAGAGACATGTCTGAAATGAGTCCCCAATGACCGAGAAGTCATCCATAAACACCTCCATTGTTTCCCCGATCATGTCGTGGAAAATTGCCATCATACATCGTTGGAACGTGCCAGGAGCGTTACATAGGCCAAAAGGCATACGTCTGTAAGCAAAAGTTCCGTATGGGCAGGTGAATGTGGTTTTATCTTGATCCAGCAGATCAATGGGGATCTGAAAGTAACCCGAGAAACCATCAAGGAAACAATAGTATTCGTTCCCTGCTAATCTCTCAAGCATCTGGTCCATGAAGGGTAGAGGAAAATGGTCTTTACGGGTGGCTTCGTTTAACTTGCGATAGTCAATACACACACGTCATCCCGTAACCAATCGAGTTGGAATTAACTCGTTTTCTTCATTTGTGACAACAGTTATGCCACCCTTTTTAGGAACGCAATGAATTGGGCTAACCCAAGGACTATCAGAGATCGGGTAAATTAAACCGGCATCAAGAAGTTTAAGAACTTCTTGTTTGATAACCTCATGAATCTTAGGATTCACCCTTCTCTGATGTTGGACTGCTGGCTTGAAGTCATCCTCCATTAAGATTTTGTGAGTACAAAACTCAGGGTTGATACCCTTAATGTCGGAGAGTTTCCAAGCAATTGCTTGCTTGTGTGACTTCAAGACCTTTATGAGAGCAGTCTTCTCCTCCCTAGTTAAGTCTTTAGTAATTATGACGGGTAATTTATCATCACCCTCCAAGAATGCATACTCGAGATGAGGAGGTAAGTCCTTAAGTTCAACCTCGGGAAATTCTTCAGTAGATGTTTGTACTGATTTGATTTCCTCAATTGTGATCTCTTTCGGAGGGAGTGAAGGTAATGGATCTTCATTTAACAATTGCTCGAGATAAAGGATATCTCCCTCCGAATCATAGACACCATCAATTCCAGGCGGAATTGATTCATCACTAGCAAGAAACTCATCGATCTCTTCCAGAAGGAAGTCACCTCCCTCAAACGGAGTGAGAGAGGGGGAAGAGTCGGCAATGATTGGTTTAGAAGATGTGGTGGAATCCCCACTCACAGAATTATGAAGATAACCAAGAAACTCTTGAGAGTACTCCTCTGAAGCAATATCAATTAAATCGACTCGATTAACTGATTCAGAATCATAATTTGAGGAGTACCTCGAAGTTTGATCAAGGTTAAAAGTGACGGCTTCATTACCCACACGTAACGTGATTTCTTGCTCAAATACATCAATGAGAGCACGGCCCGTTCTCAGGAATCCTCGTCCAACAATGAGGGGAACCCGATGATCGGCATCGAAATCAACAACCACGAAGTCAGCTGGAAAATGGAACTTTCCTACTTTCACAAATACATCCTCGGCGATGCCAAGAGGACGCGATATAGAACGATCTGCAAGCTCAAGAGTCATGCAGGTAGGAATAAGTTTTGGAAGAGAAATTTTCTTCCATACTGAATAAGGCATCAGATTGATGCTTGCACCAAGATCGGAAAGGGCAAAGCATTCAATCATTCCTGGAAAGACACAAGGGAGAAGAAATTTTCCAGGATCTCCTAGCTTCTCGGGAAGCTTCTTTAACAGAACTGCTGAGCAGTTCTTGTTCAAAGGAGTTTTGGCCATTTCAAACAGTTTTTCCTTATTGCTCAACATGTGTTTGAGAGTTGATGCAAACTTGGGCATCAGCATGATGGCATCCGCAAAGCTTATGTCAAAATGAAGTTCTTGAAAAATTTGAAAAATTTTTTCCATTTGATGACTGGCTTTTTCGCGGAGTTTTTGCTCATTTAAACGTGAGGGGTAAGGAATAGAAGTTTTGGATATGGGGTTTTCAACTGGAGGTTCAAAAATAACTCCAGGTTTGGTTCTGGGTTTCGGGACAACTCGAGGATGGACATTGCTGGTACTTCCGTTATTAGTAGGAAGTTCCTTGTCCTTTGTCGCCTCAGGTTCACTTTCCACTACCTTCGGGAGAGAAGAAGAAGAGGTAGTAGGAATAGCGGGTCCATCATACGAAGCACCACTTCTGGTTGTGATCGCCTTTGCATCGCCCTCGGATTAGCGATCGTGTTGCTAGGTAAAGTACCTGAGCCCGAGGGTCGATCATTTAAAGACTTCTTAATGTCAGAAATCTGGCTAACCAACAACCTGTTCATTTCCTCTTGGGATTTCATGAATTGCTTCAACAACTCATCAGATGATGGTCAAGTTGGAACAATGGCTTGAGTTTGCACAGGAAAATTCTGGCCTCTATTGTTAGGATTAGGGCCTTGATTTTGGAAATTTCCTTGATTATTGCCATGAAAATACACTGGGTTGAAATTTCCCTGACCTTGGTTTCTATTGAAATTTCCTTGGTTTCGGAAATTTTGACTTTGATTTTGAAAACCGTTATTTTGACTAAAATTACCTTGGTTTTGAAAACCTTGGTTCATTCTATTCTGATTTTGATTACGGTTTTGGTTTTGGTTGAAACCGGGTGGTCTAGGGTAGTGGTTCGGACGGTGGTTCGGGTCCATAGGAGCACGGTATTGGTTGCCTCCTGGATTAGAAATCCCGCCCACAACATTTGCTTCAAAAGGGTTACCATCGGTGGCCATACAGTTGTAATAGGCATGGGGGCCACCGCAAGTAACACAGACTTCCACTTTCTTAACTTCAGCAGGAGGTGAAGTTTGTGGAAAAGAGACTTTCTTTTGGTTGGAGAGAACCAAAGCTTGAATTGCTTCCGTGAGCTTGTCAATCTTAGCATCGGTGCTAGATTGACTCACGGGCGATGAAGAAGAAGGACCAACACTGACTTGGGAAACAACCGGTTTGCTTCGTGCAGTGCGGACTTTAGATTTGTTTTCAATGATCGCTAAAGCTTCTTTTACAGTTTTGCTCAAGAAATTTCCTCCAGCGGAGGAATTGAGAGAATCTTGATCAGATTGACTCACTCCATTATAGAAAGTATCGAGTTGCATCAACTCGGAGAAACCGTGGTGAGGACATTTGCGGAGCAACTCCTTAAAACGATCCCACGATTCACTGAAGGATTCATCAAACTTTTGTGTGAACTTGATGATTTCATTTTTAAGACTCGTGGTTTTAGAAGGTGGATAGAATTCATTCACAAATTTCTTCACCAGGTCTTCCCATGTTTCGATTGATTTAGGGGGTTGTTTTTCAAGCCAAATCCGGGCTTGACCCTCTAGGGAAAATGGGAACAGAAGAAGCTTGACAGCATCTGTGGGGACATTTTTGTATTTGATGGTAGATGCAATCTTGTTAAACCATCGAATATGAACATGAGGATCATCCCGCTCAAAACCATAGAATTGACTTGAGGTTACAAGATTCCGTAACCCGGTTTTGAGTTCAAAATTTTCAGCCACAATGGCTGGGATAACAATAGCATCTCCATACCCGTCGATGGGTGCTTGGAGAAGCTCACACATAGGACGTTCTTCCGCCATGATAGCGGAAGTAGTGTGAGCAGTCCGGATCTCAGATCCGACTGATGGGGCAGAAAGTCTACGGACACGCCTTCTTGGAATCTTGACAAGCTCACGAAATGGGCTTACAGATCTAGAAGAGCGAGTGCGCATACACTAGAGTTAACTCTAAGGAATCTCAGAGTTAAGGAAAGGAATGGGAATTATGAAAATATGGGCAAAGAATAATCTTTTTGGGTTTCCTGGTTTTGACAAGTAGATATAACAACAAATCCAATTAAAACAAAATCGAGGCAAAACAACAGTGAACTTAAACCAATAATCACAAGATGAATGGCTTCTTTGAAAAAGGTACACCAATCACAAGGACACAAAGGCAAGTTTTAATCTTTGGTTCGGGAACTTATTATGGTCGTACCCCGAGTTAGGTAGTACACTGCCTTGGTTTGCGGTGGTAATCTTTTATGTTGTTATTATTAAACAAAGAAAACGACAAATCTTTTTGTATTTTTATCTTTGATATATATATAGAAACAAAAGAAAAATATTTTTGTGTTTTATACGTTTTTGGATGTTTTTGGGTTTTTGGATTTTTTATAAGAAAATATATATATATATATAGATGGATGGTATGAACAAAGAGTGAATATTCAAATCACTAATATGCTAAACGTAAGATAATTAGCACAGCTCCCCGGCAGCGGCGCCAAAATTTGGTTCGCTCCCAGACGGTCAAGTTTTATCACGCAAGCTAGCCACTTGTGAATGGCTAACCGTAAGAAACTTAAAACAGTCTGGAAACAAATGCAATGAAGTCCAGGAGAGTATAGTGTTTCCCCAGGTCGTTAAGTCCCAACGAGCTGTGCGAGAATAATCAAACGAATAGTGATCGGGAGAATTTGAACGGGAAATGGGTTATGATTGATTATAACTACAGAAAAAGTATATAAACTACAGGGGCTTAAATGCAAATTAAAGAAAATTGAAAAGATAAACTATATTAAATAAACGCTATCACTATTTTCAAAACGATGTTTTTGATTTTTCTTTTATAAAATTTAACTTAAAAACTACGTGACGTATACAAGAAAATGTGAAACTGAAGCAATATTAATCCTAAAAATATGAAAATGACATTTTTACAAACCTAATGACAAGAGAAAATTTTTAGAAAAAGAAAATTATTTTTAAAACTATTTATCTAATTATTATTAATTAAAAACTATTTTTACTTATTAAATAATAACCTAAAATACAAGAAAATATGAAATAAAGCTAGAAAAATTAAATTATGATTTAGAAAAATCTAAAATAACTAAAGAGAATTTTAAAAACTAATTTTTGTATTTTTTTGATTATTTTTCTATTTTCTATGAATTAAAAACTATTTTAAACTAATTAAATTGCTAAAAATTACAAATTAAACTATGAAAATTCTGGAAAAATAATTTTTTGACTTTTTATATTTATCTTAACCTAGGAAAAATGAAAACTTATTTTTTTGAAGCTTTTCTGAATTAATTGTATTAAAAGCTATTTAAAAATGCCTAAAAATTATTTTAAATGAAGAAAAATAGCAAACAGTGTTGGAAAATTATGAAAAATTCAGGAAAACTCTAAAATAATATTATGAATCTAAGAAAAATATGAAAACAGTAGCTTGTGTGTAAGAAAATGAAACTGCAATGCAAGTGCTTATGTAATAAGCACTTGAAATAAGCCAAAGGTTCAAACTGGGCACCAAACTTTCACAGAAGCTATAATAAGCTTAAACTACTCAACTGCAACTAATTACAACTATCCTTAACCTCTAAATTGCAAACTGCTTATGATTTGATGATTTGACTGCAAGTGCCAAAACAGATTTTTAGCTACTTTTGAAGCTGATACAACTGCTTATTGGACAAGCTTATGTGAAAAACAAGACTGGAGACTTCAAGTCAACCAGCTTAACTATCTATAAACCAAGACTCAGAGCCTAAGGACCTAAGACCAACCCTGTGCAGGGTCTGCAAAGTGCCTGTTCACACTCAGCTAATACTGAGTGTGCACAGGGCACATAAGAGCTTATTGAGCTGCTTATTTGGACCTCAAAGAGCTTTTGGAAAAATTTGCAAAAATCATTTATGGAAAATAGACCAGCTTAAGTTTTTAAGCCCAGAGTTTCAATGAATTTGACCCAGAAATGAGTCAATTAAAAATCACCCAAGTTGGGCTAAAAATGGCTTTTTCAGTTTTGACTTTTCTTAGCAGTTATGAAACTTTGACTATAATGAACTTTGATTCCAATTTATTGACTAGTAATGATGTTAAATGGTGAAGTAAGACTAATGTAGGCTATCTCTATGATATCTGAACACAATACAAGTTTTTGATAACCTTAAATTCCAACAGTCATGAAATGAGGACAAGATAAAATGGATTTTGACTTTGAGCTTTTGCAGAGACAATATTATGACTAAAAGGATTTAAGTGGTTCAAGTTGAGACTGATTAGACAGATTTCAAACACAAACAAGAGCTTGAGATCAATCAATCCCACTGTACCAAACTCTAGTTTAGAAACTGTTTTGAAGATTTAAACTAAGCTAATTACTGATTTAGCTCATTCAACCACTTAAACTAGATCTAGTATCCTATTTACCACTGATTAAACATGTCTAAACTATTATTGACAACAGATACCAATACAAGCACAATATGAAAACTGCATTAAAATGAAAATGAGATAACAAGCTCACAAGTGTCCCAGCTATGATGTAGCTTATACAGAACCCACACTATGCTATTCTATACCAAACCAATCCACTCCAAGCTCTGCAACACCCTGTCACCATTTCCATGCCTGTTTACCCAAGGTTTTCTTGCAGTTTGACTTTCGTTGACTTTTTAGCACTTTTGACTGAAATTGTTTCTTAAGCTTATCAAAAGCTAAAATGAGCTTAAATAAGCTTGGTTGAACTTAAATGAAGCTTATTGAAGCTTGGTTTTTTAGCACAGGAAACTGAAATTTTAAACAGTGAGTGTAAAATTTGAAACCACAATAACACTTTGAATTGAAACTTGAAACTTGCTTACAAAGATTAATTATCTTAAGTTTAGTACATTAGAGCTTAAAGTTACAAATTTATAAACTAATTAAGACAGTTTAAGAAAAACGACATACATGAATTTAAAAAAACTAAGTAGTACTCCCCTCTTGCTTCTCTTTCTTCCTTTTATACACCAAAAGATTTCTCTCACATCTCTGAGCGTTTCCCACTTTAATTGGGACCATTGGATGAGTTGAAGTAATCTTGGCCGTTTGATTGATTTTTGGCGCCAAAGTTGTTTTTGCCAGTGGGGGTTGAGTGTTAGGTTGAAGAAGCATTAAATGTTTCTTGGCTTGGGGTGTTTGGAGGGTAGGAATGAGGTGGGAGTGATGATGATGGAGTAGGGGTAGGAGTTGCAGGTGATGATGAGGGGGAAGGGAAAACCCGTGAGGCGGTTTTATTATTTAAAACGTGGGCGGGTGTGGTTTTTAAACCGTGGGTAAAGGGTTGGGTAAACGGGTTGGACTGGGTATAGGGTTATGGTTTTGTTGGGCTTGGGATATTGGATAAAGGGATTGGACCAAGGATTTAAATTGGACCCATATGAGACTTTAGGGATTAAACCGCCAAAACTGAAAATTCAGGGACTATTCGTGTACATTCTGAAAAAATGATCCAAGGGTTGGTTTTGCCAATCATCAATAATATAAGGTCCATTTTTGTTATTTGTGAAATTCCAAGGACTAAACATGACCATTTTTAAAATCCAGGGACCAAAACTGTAATTTCTCAAAACTTTTGGAACTTTTCACCAAAGGATTAATTATGACAATTTATGATTCCAAAAGGACCTTTGGTGACTTTTCTTTTAAAATAAGTGCCTAGGGACTAAATTTGACAACTTTTGAAACTTGGGAGATCTGAACTGCCAATTATGCATACTTAGCTCATTTTTCATCTGATTTTAAACATTTTGCATCTGAAACATATAAAATATAATTTTGAGATATTTTCAGTATTTTGATGCATTTCTGAGCATTTTTAGATGTTTTGCAGTTCAGATTTGACCAAAAATAATGAGTATTTACACACTCATCAATTCAATTATGTCTTCAATTGTATATGTGTATGCTTGCATGTTTTCCATGTCCGAATAATTTACTTGTGTGTTTTCTTAGATCTATGAAACCTAGGTATTGAATATTGATTGGTTGTCTCTTATCTTAATTGTAATTGACCTAGGATTGCGATAGGTCATTCGTTATGTTTTTAATGCTTGAGTAATCTTTGTGAACATTAGTTTATAACGCTAGAGTTATTGTAGTCTAAAAATCCAAAGATAACCTTAGAGTTAGTTTATGAATCCTAGAGATTTCGTAGGCAATAACCTTAAGGTAGCCTCAAAGAGTTAGGGAAAAAAGCATACCCTACGACCTTAGAAGACACAACGCGTTAAGAATAAGGACGTGACAATTCAACCATCAATAGGAGATAACTAGGGAGTAATAGCATCTAGGTAAACACATCTTTAATCATCATACGAGCACACATCAATTAGACATAGACTACCCCTTAGCTTAGTTAATTAGATAATTAGAATAGTAGAGTAATCGGTAGAAATACCAACCTCCCAAATCCAATACCCCGAGATTCGTAATTTCATCTTTCTAAAAAATATAAAAAGATAAAAAAATAATCTTCCTCAACCCCAACCTTAGCGTAGTAACTTCTCACTAGCCTTCCTAGTCCCAGAGAACGATATCAATCCCGAGGCTTACCCTAATACTACACTACAACGATTAGGTTCACTGCCTAGGTAGTTGAAAAACTTGCTCGAAGAAAAGGAAGTTTCCTTTGACCCCGAATGCGCGTTGTACGCGTATCAAAGACTTTGACACCCTCAATCAAGGGGAGCTTTTCGTCAAAGTAAAGCATTTCAAAAACGCTTGCAATACATTTACTTAGGTTTTCTATATTACTTGACGTCCTCTTCAAAAGGGAGCACTCGTCAAGGAGAGAATTTTCGTCAGAGACGAAACCATTGCAAACATACTTGCAACACACTCGTTTAGCCTTCCTAACTACTTGATGCCCTCAACAAAGGGGAGAATCCGTTAAGGGGGAGCTAAGACGAGAATCTTTCTGTCATCTTACTTTTTATTCTTCATTTTGTCACTTTTTACAAGTTTTTCTCAAAACAATGTGTTAGTTTCTTTTCGACGCTCTCTTTGTTTCGACAAAAAGGGGAAGAAGAGAGTAAAAACTCCAATTCAAATTTTTACGAATTCTATTTTCTTCTTAAAATAATCTTATATTTTGTCATCAATAAAAATGGAGAGATTGTTAATACAAATAAGCCATAAAAACGTTTATTTATATTTTACGATCTTCTAATGTTTTGTCGATAACAAACGTAAAATCATTTTAACAAAACAAATAAAATACATAAAAGGTTTGAGCCAATAGTTTACTAAACACTTTTACTAAACATATTAAAACTATATCAAAACACTGTTAGTAAATAAGTCATATAAAACCAAAGATATTTTTATAAAACTAACAAGTAATATTGTTTACATCTTATAGAAATGCATATGCATAACAACTAGTGTTTACATAATATAGAAATGTATATATACTTTGTGTATATTGTAATTGGTAAAGTAATGGGTAATAACCAAAGTCCATGACACATGATTCATAACCTATGATCCATTGACTAGGTACAATGAATGTTGTTTGGTAAAAACCAAAGTCCATAACCCATACCCATGGAGCATGATCCATAATGCATGACATCATGCATGAAGTCATGTTGAGTATTATCCAAGATCCATGACCCAAAGTCCATGACCCATGACCCAAGATCCACAACCGAATGACTAGGTACATTGAATCTTGTTGGGAAACCATAATCCATTACCCATAACCCATGGTTTATAACTTATAACCCATAACCCGGTTTGCAACCCGAAATCTAGACTAAACTGACCCAGTAGCCGGATCCCTGGTTTTGCACTAGTCGTGTCCCTCTAGGGAGGGATTTGTGGGAACTGTGGGACAGTAGACAAGTTTTTTCTATAAATAATTAGCCATTTCTCTCTTGCTCACTACCACTTGATATATACTTTCTCCCAGTATTCTAACATCTCTAACCTCTGATCCAAAGGATCATTCTATGTAGTTTTATGTTTGTGTGATTCTCTAGGTTTCCCTTAAAGGCGAGATGACCACCTCTTGGAGACGTGCAAGCTCAAGTCATGAGTTGCTAAGCTTCATCATCATCAAGACCACTCAAGTGCCTCTTGTTGATAGTTCTTTCCTCCCTTCATAGAAGTGTTGTGTTGAAGGCATTAGTGAAAGGTGCCGAAGGGTCGTGTTGAAGGCATTAGTGAAAGGTTCCAAAGGTGTACATTCGATATGGTGCATCGATGTACAAGTTAGATAGTTTGGGTTAAAGGATGTTGATATCCTTCTAATATTGTAACAAGGAGTGTGTCTCTTTTGGGGTAGTTCTGTTGTGGTGTAGTGTTGGGTAGTAGTTCCTCCTTTGTAATGGAACTCGGTATCTAGCCTTGTACCATATAAAGTGTAGGCGATGTTGTGATAGGTTTGGTTCTACCTCGTGGAAGAACTCGGTGTCTAGCCTTGTACCAGATAAAGAGTAGGCGATGTTGTGAAGGCTTCTCTGCCACATTAAGAAGCTTGTGTTGTGTATTGCTTACGAACTCTCGAGTGGGGTACTCAGGGAGTGGAGGAGGGCAAGGGAGGTGTCCTTGTAGCCGAACCACTATAAATACTCGTGTTGTGGGTTTGTGTTCCTTACTCTTTATCTTTTGCATTACTTACTTATATGCTTATCTATTATTATCCAACACACATATTAAATAGATTGACATAAGTCGATCTAAATAGTTTAAACGAAGTTTTAATCGGTAAAACTATTCAACCCCCCCCCTTCTACTTTTCTACAGTTTTGTTGTTTGGTTTTCCGTGTTGAACGGTAAGAACCCGATGAGATTGATGTAGATCAAGAAGCTTGGGTAACACTTAAACAAGAAGCATACTTCATTGCTGTGAGGCAGTATTTGCCCAAGCGTGTGAAAACTTGTGTAGTATTGTGTTTTTATCTCCATTTATAAAGAGGCTCTTAGGGTTTAGATATGAACCCTTTGGTAGTGATTGACGGCCGCCAGGGTGCCAAGTGTCGATCATCCAAGAGCAGACAAGGAGGACATATGTCATTTGTCCATTATCTCGTAGTGGTGTTTGTAGTGCATCCCCACTGAGCAATGTCAGATGGTACATCCTAACCGCTAGTGACAGTTGAGAAGCATGGGCTTTGTCCTTATTTAGTTAAGCCTGAGAGGTCTTTCCAGGCTTTACGTGGCCTGGGATTTAAGCTGGGCCTTTTATCAAGTGTTGATTGGGCTTTGGTGATGGGCTTGATCCGAGCATGATTTAAAGGGCTTGAGCCATTAATATTGATACGCTATCACTTATTAAATTATTTGTTTTAATTTATGTTTATATCATGATCAACGTCATGCAAAGTTGTTGATTAAGAGAGTCAATGGTAGGTTTTAATAATTTTTATTATTATTGTGTATAGCCGTTATGCCCTTAGCCTTTTGTCATGATATTTTTTTTTGATAATTTATTTATACTTTGGTTAAGGCGTTTTTAGGATAGGTCTTGATGTCGAGTTTTAATTTGGTATTCGGTTTAGTTTTGTATTTATTTAAATTGTAAGTATTATAATAATTGTACTTTTCAAGAAAAGCGGATGTGCGGGCTTATGCTCCACTTAATAAAGATAATTGTATCCTAGATGTCCATTGTAACATATTGGATTTCATAAACACACAAAACCACAAGATCAAATAGGCGTATAATTTTGATGGTTTAGAGAGAGAAAGTAGGATATTCTAGAAAGAGAAACTCATGGAAGGTTAGATTCTAAATGAACATCCAACCCTCTCCCTTGTGAGGAGAGGGCTATTTATACAAAGAGTCACGCCCTCCTTCGGGCTGTGGATCAGGCATACAGTAGGTAAAGACCAGTCCTTCCTCCACGATGTTGCACTAGTCTAAGCTACACTAATAACTAACTAACAAATAACACACTAAACGATATGTCTACGAGCTAACTTAAGCTAGATTACATTTTAGGGATGACCGATACTTCACTATAGAATTTCCAATTCCTAACAATCTCCCCCTAAGGGAGGTCACCCCATGAATTACAATTTGCATACTAGCAATCTATTGTTTCTTCAGTCTTGAGCTCGTAGACTTAAATACTTCAAATAATCGAAAATTGTGCTTCCGTGGTGATTTCATCATTGTTCAACAACAATGTATCTTTCGTGGAGGTTATAAAGCTGATCCACTTGATAATGAGTTATTTGAGCCAGCTTTGAGATCATCAGCCACATTAAATCTCTGACTCATCCTTTGTGGTGTTGGTATTATGCGATGTTGTGACTTTTTGGACCGACATGCTCACATTTTGGATTATGATATATTCTCATCAAAGTAGCGGAAGCTTTCATTGATTCATGATATTCGCAGCAGCGTAGCAGAAGCATGGAGTGAAAATATCAGAGTCATTGATGCACTAATCATGATTTTTTTATATATGAATGTGTTGTGTGAGCATGCGGCTATGAATTGACCGCTCCATTCTGATCAGCTGCAAACGTCGGGTGTTCCTGCATAAAACAGTTAGCAATAAAGCACACAAGAGTGTCTTCAATCACTTTTGTTGAATTGAGGTACACGGCCCACGGTTCCCCGTTGATCAGTACATGTACTGCCTGTGATCAGGTATAATTCCGAAGAATTTCCTTGACAGGGTTTCGCAGCTGCTCTAGCCGTTCTCAAACCAGAACGTCTCAAAGAAGACAACATGGAGCGAGTGAACCAACGAATTGAGATTCACTGATTGATAAAAAGTGATTTGAAAAACAATCGTGTATTGCTCAATAGAAATTGTTTTTGCAATACAACGAAGGTTTTGATGAAAATCAATTATGAATCATAAACACCTTTTATTTTGAAATATTTGTACACAGTCGATGTGCTAAAGAAAAGAGTTTTTAAGCCCAACGACCGGTTTTTTAAAGGTATCCGTCAATCCATAACCTGAACCAGGATTGATTCAAAAGATTGAATCTCCCCATTGTTTATGTTCAGTTGTCACATGGTTGATCTATTGAATAGATCTCACATGCCACCCACCAGGAGCTTGTTTGATGTTGGCTCCAGAAGGCTTTCCATCTTCATGAATATGTTTGCATATCACTGAGATGTTCTGGCAATACCACAAGGATAATGCGTAGGACTCAAGATATAATCTCTTTCCACATTGTGTGAAACAGAGAGTCTTCATTGAAAGTGTCCTAATGAGATTTATTGATGATCGTGGCTCAATTGTGCATTTTTAATTCCTATGCCGGAGACTAGGGAGAGGGTCTCCTTCTTCAATATCAACAATCTCTAAGAGAAAGTCGATAGATTATGTGGTTCCCCGTGAGAATGAAACAAGCCCTTTTAAGAGGAACTTGAGTGGTTTGGGAAGTTGAAGTGCAGCGCGTCACTGGGTCCATGACATCTTGTCTTCAATATTGATGTTACCTTGGTAACCACCAGTAGCATATGAATTGAACCCGTTTCGCCCTAAGGTTGAATATTGGGGCTCTTTATTTTCACCCTTTTCTCATTCAATTTTTCATTCTTCAACCCTCAGGTTACCAGACTTCATAACTAGATCCTTGTTGGGTTTATTCCAGTTCTAGCTCTATCTCAGTCCGCACTCTTCCCATATCTCACTTTTCTCCTTTTTTCATCATACCTAAGGACTCTTCACTATCTAGTGGATTGTCCCTGGGTAGATCCCTCCGGCTCTGGCGGATCGTGGGAATACATACCTAACCTAACCATCCTTATATCTCCATACATAAAGTACATTTGGTCAGTCTTTTTGGTACTGTTCTTCTTCCATTGAAACCAATTGAAAACCATTTGAAAATCAATCCAAGTACTTGTGATACATGATCAAAACATTTTGTACCTGAATTGTTTTTGATAATTTTTAGAAAAAAGCTCCCCCTCAACATATGCATCATATATTTTGAAATGGTTTTAGCACATGGAGGCAAAAGGACTTGAAAATCTCGTGATTAATGAAAGCTTCGATTCTTCGATCGACAATTTCTAACATATCATCATCACTTTCCGATCAAAGTTAGTATTTTTCATACTTTGTTAAAGATATTTTAAGGGAAAGGATGTGGTTTTCAAAAAGTTACTCCCCCTCAACTCGTGCATGTGATCTTTGAAATTGTTTTGCATGAAGAGGAAAGAGTTCTTAGAAGCACATTCACGATCATATAGCCATACTGAAACCATTAGAAAATCAATCAAGGTACTTTTTATTGAAACTTAAGAAATTTTGTTTTGTACCTTGAAAGTTTGTTTTCTTTTGAAATACTCCCCCTCAATATGTGCTTCGAGATTCGAAAGCGTTTAGCACATATGGGAGTAGTATGCACATTGAGACAAAAATGGTCATCTTTTATCGTCTTTCATATTTATATCACATTTTCTCCCCCGATCAAAAATTTCAAATCCTTTGAGATTTTGGATCTCAAGTGATTTAAATATGTATGAAATAAAACATTTGTTGGAGAAAAATGTGTCCGGTTTTATATGATCTGAAGTGGACAACACTGAAGTTCCCTTTTAGACACAAAGGGAAACCTCAATACATAATCTAACACTATTACATACATTATAGTTGTTCATAGTTCATACACCACATTTTACACATAAAAAGTACAAAACTACTTCCGGAAGAAGTCTTCATTCAGTTCTTTGAAGCAACATGTAGTGACCTTCACAAATTCTACCACCCACAAAGCTTTCAAGGCTGCGGAAGATCATTCGAGTCTTAAGTCTTCGCCTGATCGCAGCAATGAAATCCTCACACCTTTTCAAATCCTCATGCACAGAATTTTGTTTTGTTCCACGGCCAGATGTTTTGATTTCATTCACTCTAGAGTTCATTCTTCTTCGACCATTTTGAGACCATCAATGAATTTGTAGAGCTCACACAGTCTCATTAGCATGCGAGTCCCGTATCTGTCGGTGAAGATGACGGCTCTAGGGGTGTCAAGAACTCTATATTCGTGACGAAATTCATTTCCTGAGGAATTCCATTGTGGATTTGTAAGGTTGACCCGGGCTTGGTGGCTTTCCATTCCTAGCTAAAAATCCTCAACCCTTTTTCGAATGACTAAGCCCCTGATCCAAAGGTTGACAAAGAAAGAGAGCGTTCTTCTCACGAACCGGAAGATAGTTAAGGTGTCCTTGTAGGTTCAGAAGGTAGAGATATTCAAAATCATTTGGCATCAAGTGTTTGAAGTCGTTCTCTTCAATCACATGATCTTTCTGGTCTTCTTCAAGAACGATCTTCTTAAGGTAATCATAGCCATAGATTGGGAAGATCTCTACACGAAACTTAGAATTGTAGCTTGGATCTAACACCTTTGCGTCTTTTGTCCACTCCATGTCTCTCAATGTAGAATTGCTTCTTTTGAACCACCAAGAGAAATACCATATGAGGCCTCGATGTCATATACATGTTCTTTGTCGACAGAATTGATCAACCATCTGCCAAGACTGAATTGTAGGTAGGCGCAGCTTTCATTCGAAATCGATAAAGCTGGTCTTTTTCAGAGAGCGAGCACATAGATAGTCCAGATCACGGTTGAAAAGAATTGCTGAATGGTCACTTGTCAGGTTCACCACTGAGAGGAAGAGGCATGTTTACATTAAACGACCGCTCATGACTTGATCACTTAGCATCTTGTGGCATTCTTCCATCGATATTGATTGATTGGCATCTGAGTGAAATACCTTGACAATTTCAAAAGCTTGTCCTTCAAGATCCTTTGGAGTGATGGACGAGATTCCCTTCTGTTCACAAAACCACTTAATGAAGCTGCCCATATCTCCAGTGGCATGAAGTAGAGAGTCTTCATCTGGGGTTTCATAGTTAGTAGAAATTTTTGAAGCCCAGTTGTTGTCGGGGATCATCGTGTCAGTCTCTGGGATGGACCATGAGGGTTCTGGAGTATGAGGTCTCTCTTAGGTGAGCCAACTTCGAATGGTGTCTTTTGAAGGTAAAACTCTAGATGGGTTAGACCGTTTTCCTGTCATGTATGTATCAAACCAATCATCTTCAGACGGCTTGGGGATATACTTGGTGGATGCATCATCGTCATCTGATTCTGACTCTGCCATGACATGCGACTCTTCATGAAACACTTGATCTTCAGGAATAGAGGAGACTGTGGGTGTGAACCTTGAATCGACCATGGTCCAGGCTGCAGACTTCATGTGAGTTCCCTGATCTTCGGATGGACTAGATTGATTTGACGGTTTTGGATGAGATGCCGGTGGTTGTGGTGAAGGTGTCGTGTTTGTGCCAGAAGATCCACTAGCCCCAAAGTTCCCCAGTTGGAGGTGAAGGAGGTGGTGGTGGCTTGGGGCCCCAGACTTATCGTTGATTTCACCGAGCAGTCTTTTCTTTCTTCTTATCTTCTTCTTCGTCCCTACAACTGCTGATAATTATCAAGTCTCATCGATTCCTCAAGTGCTTCATATAATTTCTTATGTGTATCGTCCAGATGCTCTCCTGCTTCATACATTCTTTCAGAGAGAGCTGATCTCATGTCAGAGATAGGCAGATCTTTGAATCGCTGAAGTAATGGAGCCTTCATTGCCCATTCAACCGCATCTTTAATATCTGCTTCTATAGCCTTTGTAACAATCTCATTAAGGTTAAGATTCTCCAGATTTTTGACACGACTATCAAGATTATTGACGGCGACAAGAAAGTGCTTCTCATTAGTTGCAATACGAGTCATAGCCTCTTCGAGTAATTGCTCAGTCGTTTTGTGTGGAGGAGGTAAAGCAGGAGGTGGCGAGGCAGGAGGAGTGACGGAATCACTGACAGTGAAAACTTGTACTGGATCAATATTGGGTTTGGGTGGTGGAAGTGCGGTTGCTTGAATAGATACTGACATTAGAGGAGTGGTTGATGTGTCTTGCTGAATATCAACATTGTACATGGACTCAGCTTCCTCTTTCTCATCATTTTCTTAAACGGTTCGTTATCTGAGGGTTTGTCATTTAAGAACTGATCACCAAAAGATAAGTCTGTATCTAGATTCTTCAATGAGGATAGAGAATCAATAGACAGATTTGGTTCTTCCAAATATCTGGTCTCATCAGATCTTGATTCAACGTTCTCCTGTGAGTCTTTTTGCATCTCTTCATCAAAATTTTGATCAGTCTGAGTATCACTTGATGCAGGAGTTTCTTCTTGTGCCTCGGATACCTCCTTTTCCAATCCAGATTGTTCTTGAGCTGAAGATGATTCAACACTTTTCAGCTCAAATCGAGTGGTAGTTCTTGATGGTGAAGTGGAGATGGTCAGAAGCATGTGAGCGGTTTGTTGTCATCTACACCAATCCTTTTACTTTGTCTTGTGTGATTGGAGTTGTATGGCGTGGCTCAGGTTCAGGTTCTCTTAACATGACACCTCCAACTGGTGGTCTCATGTTCGTGCCTGGCTTTGTTGAATTCCTTGTTGCAGCAAAGATCATCTTCATTAATCAAACCGTATTACCCTCGAAACCTCAGCCTCAACGCTTTTTCCACTTCCTTCTTCTTTCTTTTTCGTTGTGGTGTCGAAGGTTGTGACCTTTCACTTTTGAAAGGTCGCATATGAAGTCTTTGAAGTCTTTGAGCGACGTCTTTGAGTCGAAGCAACTTAGCGTATTGGGTTATGGTGGAGTGGGAGAGACATCAACATTAGCACTGGATCTGGAAGCCCTTTTCTTGTACAGTTTGAAGTAATCCGTCTTCTTAATATCGTCAGGAGAAGAATATCGGAATTGGCAATCCAAAGATCTCTTTATCCATACCTTTAGCAACATATTTAAGGTTACCAGAACAAAGTCATCCTTGGCATTATGAAGGATGATTCACTCTAGGATTGAAGTTATGAGTCATTGCAAGTATGGATGACAAGTTTTGAGAATCTGATGCTGGGAATCACAAGTTTGTTTACTTTCTTTCATCCCTGAGCTTTATTCTGAAAGTTTGTTCTATCGAAGATAAATGTGTTCATTGACAACGAGAATTCTTCCTAGATACGTTCTGATACATCAACATTCACCCCATTGACGATACCCCATAGGATTTGCAAGATGGGAATCCTTACTTTATCAAACCCTGATGTTTTTCCTGATAAACATAAGTTGAGAACTGTTGTCATTGCTCTCCAGGGTTGATACATGTGTCCGGTGATGTCGAGGCCCTGGATAGCCAACTTGATAACCCAAACCAATCGAAAAGACTATTAGTTCTTCCGCACTAGGTAGTGGTTCAGATCGTATGGTGGGGTTACAGGGTGTGATTCCAAGGGCCTTGCTAAGAATGTCCGAATTGATCACAAATTCCTTATCATCCAACTTGCAGGTATAATGAGTCGTGATTTTGTCCCATTCAATGGTGTTCCAAAATTATTGTATGTAAATGGTGGGAATTGTGCATTGCTTGGTTAGGGCACTGAAGAAGTTTGTGTTTTTTAGGATATCAATAGACACTTTGAGGTTTGGGTTTTGTTGCAACTTTTGCAAGTCCACATAACAGTTACTTTTCCCTATTTCTACCCATTGATTCTTAGGAAAGATTTCGTCGTCTGAAAGGACATTGGGTGGAGCAGAAGATGTAATATTCTCAGCTGAGGTTGTGTTTGCCATTGAAGATCTAAAGATACACACATACAACAACAATGATTGTGAGCATGTTAGATTAGATATGGTTAGTTACGCAACATTGAATACAACCTCATGACATAAACACAATAACTTAGTAACTTAGACAGAGATCCCATAAGCAGGTTGAAATAGATTGAGTGGCACTAGTATTGAAGACAAGTTGTTTTAGAGTCAAATTATTTAAAAGCATAGTTTCTATTAAGTAATTTCATGAGACAAGATACTCTTATGTGGATGTTATAGCAGGTTATTTGAAACAAGTTGTCATACCAAGTTACTACAAGAGAAACCAAGTAAAAATTGCTCAAACAAAAGATGTTATAGCAAGTTGCTAAGAGTATGTTGTCAAGTCAAGTCGCTATAGGAAAACCTGAATCAAGTCGCTAATCATGAAATTACAATAGCAAGTCGCCTTGAAATAATTCAACATACCAAGTCGCCACTTGAACATTGAGCTAGCAAGTCGCTAATCTTATACAGATAAGTCGCTATCAAAAATGATAGGACCAAGTCGCTACGAGATTAACAAGTTACAGACTTGTAAGTACAAGTCGCTACCAACATTAATAGTGATAAGTCGCTACGAGTTACTTAGGTAAGTCGCTAAATAAGTATAAGCAAACTAACACGCTACCAAGAATATTGGTAAGTCGCCACCAAGAACACACAAGCCAACTCGCTATGAAGAACACATCTAAGTCGCTATCTGGGACAAGTTTCAATAATCAAAACAACTCGCTAGGAAGAATGTTGTAAGTCGCTACCAAGAACATACATAACTAAGTCGTTATCAAGAATATTGGTAAATCGCCACCAAGAACATACATAGCTAGCGTCTAACATCACACTCAAATCAACAACTGGAACCTTTTCAATACTGTAAACACAAGTAGATGTGATCTATAACAGCAGATAATCACAAAGACAAGGTAACCCATAACCAAACATAATAACGATTCACTTAAAGAGCCTCATTACAATACATAATAATAAAGACAACATCAATCCAAGAGAACCAAAACTACACTAGAACCATTCATACATGTAACTTTAGTTTCAGCAGTTGAATCCTTTAAAAAACCTAGGTGAGTGGAATAAGATTGAAGATCAAACAAGTGAAAGTAGAATTAAAGGAACGTAAGGATATGCATATATATTACAAGTAAGAAATGGAGAAGGATAGATGAATCATGTACCACAATCGAATTGCAAGAGAAAATCGCTACGAGAGAAGAAAAACACACGAAGGTAGTTTTGATTTTTGAGATAATGAAAAATAAAAGGTAAGTCGCTAGGGTATAGGGATAGACATTTACAAGAATACCAAGTTGCCAGTTTAAGTCCCTGAATTATTGTGAGTGTTCTAGCAACTCGCTAGCAATTAGTGTTATCAAGTTGCTAAGACATTTCATAACAAGTCGCTAACCCACATATTACATAGCAACTTGCAAGAAAACATTCTTCATGCCAAGTCACTAACTCTGTTCAAGGTAAATTGCTACCTATTGTTTCAAAAGCAAGTCACTATCTTATCAAGTTATGTATTATAGACACTTTCAGTCCATGAACTTATCAGATTGCAAACTAACACATATAGCATAATAAGATAAGAAAACTAACACAATGGACACCATGAAACATATAAGCAATCAACACAGAAAAACCACAAAAACTAGACACGACAACGACATGCATCTGATCACAATACTTATCCAACAATGGTGCAAAGAAAAACGAGATATGAGCATTGTACCTGAAAAAGACTGGGGAGACATAGCACTAGAAGCACAAGTAGTATTGCAAATAGATGAGTTAGTGACATGAGAAATCTCACTATTTGATGTTGCACAGTTTGGTCTAGGCATGTCATTAATAGAGACCCCTTTAGATTCAATATTCTTGAAAAGTTTTCCTGTAGGCATCCACTTAAGGCAAGATCTAGGTATGTAAGTCCGTTTG
>OU343217.1:231911549-232209130 GCA_910596185.1 Chrysanthemum makinoi | reverse complement strand
TTGTCGTCCTTATTCTTAGTTGCGTTGCGTGTCTAAAGTCGTAGGGTATGCGTATGTTCCCTAACTCTTTGAACTTACCAAAGGGTCTCGTCTACAAAACCCAGTAGGGATAATAAACTCTTACTCTAAGGCACTCTTTGGATGGTTTAGCTTACAACTACTCAAGGAGCTATATTCTAAGGTTCACAAAGATTTAATCAAGTATTAAGTACACAACGAATGACCTATCGCATTACTAGATCATTAATCAACTAAGATAAGAGACAACCAATCAATATTCAATAATTAAGTTTCATATTCCCTAAGCAAACACACAAGTAAATTAGCCGGACATGGAGAACATGCAAGCATACACACAAATAATCAAAGACATAATTGAATTAATGAAGTAAAACACTTATCTTGATGTAAGAATAGGGTTTGGAACCCTAAAATACTGTACAAGACAACCTTGGTTAGGTTTAGGTTTTTACTCCAAAAGACTACACACTATCTGAAAATTTGGATTCTATATATAAGATTACATATGCGACGGCGTCACCTTATGTTTTGTGACGCTGTCGGGTCGCCGTCATTAGGGTTTCGTCTTGGCCACGTTAGACTTGCGATGGCGTCACCTTATGCTTGTGACGTCCGTCGGCTTCATCTTCGGCCGTCTGGATTGAATCTAGGCCGTCTGAGTTGCGACGGCCTACTCTTTATAACTGACATCGTCGGGTACTTGAAAATAAGAGTTTTGGCTTCTGTCCCGTCACAAAATCCTCCGACGGCGTCGCAGATACCTCTACAGTGGCCGCGCTGTCACCCTTGTATTTTCAGCAGCCGGAGTGTCTCGATTCTTGACTTTGGCCATTTTCTTCGTATATCCGTGCCTTTTCGTCCAAATAAGTGCCATTACAGCAATTTGCCTTCAAGAGACCTAAAAAGTGAAAAGGAACGATATTAAGTAGTAACGGATACAAAAGTGATCAAATAAGGGCTTAAACGACCCCTCAAAAAGGTACCTTTTAAAACCTTATCAAATATCCCTACACTTGGTATTTGCTTGTCCTCAAGCAAATGTGCTTTTAGCCAATTAATTTATAAGTTAGGGGTCATGAAGCATTGGTTTAAAACAGTCCACAACACATATAAGCCCCGTAAATGTCATAACAAGCACGGAAATTACATACTAGCACCTCACATGGGGTGTTTGGATACTCACATCTCTCTCGGGTGTATATGAAATATAACAAGTTGGAAATGGAAGATAAACACTCATTAACGGTCCTAGTACATAGATTACCATAGGCTTGAGAATAGATCAAACCTCCATCGCTTTGGCGTAAGCACCTAGAAAAGACTATCAAAGAGGTCTTTAAAGGGTTGTAATGTTAGGCTTACGGTAGGGAAACAAAGGGTTTGGTGGGATAGGTTGTTTAGTGGTGGCAAGTCAAAAATCTCTATGTTAATTGCATACGAAGAATGGCGTTGCTAAGCCAATACTCGACTCTCTAGACTTTAGCTAACTGGAACAAACAAACATAAATTTAAAGGATAGATGTAGGATGGTAGCCCCCCGTATGTTTGTTTTTTTTTGTTTTGTTTTTTTTTTTTTTTTTTAATACACTTTTACTCTACCATCCTCTACGGTAACATCAAGATGATAGGGATTTATAGGCACATCCCTACAGTTGAGTTTTTATTATTCTAACACTAATTTGACCAGAATTGAAAAGATCAAAACACTTGGGGTAAATTATTACGCAAACAAAGGGAATTTGAATTTAACGTTCCCTTCCCGTCATTTCATAAACTTTCACTTTTCCCATGAATCCCAATCATCCCAAAACTGTGTACAAAGGATATGACTCGACTTAGCAACTCATGCAAGCAACCAGATAATTGAACTAAGGGTTTAGGGTGATAACAAAATTGCACTAAAAGTGAGTGCATACAAGGTAGGCTACGGCGATTTGGGTGTACATTTGGGGGTAGATTGTAAACAATGCTCTTCATTGATATTTGAGCCGAAACATCACGAGAACTGCGAAAAGGATAGGCTCTGAGGGGTTAACTAGGGGTATCATGTACTAAAGATGAGTACAACGCAAGGGTGTGGGGGAATTACTCAACCGATGTGTAAGAAGTAATTATAATACGGGTATCAAACAATGGTTATCCTAATGCCTCTTATCATTTAGTTATTCCTAACTACACAAGTGTAGTCTCTAGCGATCTCAGAATGCATCACAAAACAAGTTCTAGAATCTATTATACTACCGGTACATTCTCGAAGCATTAAAGATGAATGCTTTAATTCCTACAAATCTAAGGGCGATTTTTACATTTTGGGGTTGAATTTGAGTAGCAAAGGGTTTTTTGCTAGTCATATAACTTCCTATCCATGAGACGCTTTATTAAGACTAATGGTCCACTCCTACATGTCATGAAAAATTTTAAATTTGGTACCAAAATTACCCTCACCGATATTTCTCATGGTTTATTACACAATTGAAATTAGACAAGGCAAATAGTAAAGGATAAGCATAGTTTCAAAATTCCCATTTTATTTTCCCTCCACTTAAAACGAACATTGTCCCCAATGTTCCCCGAAAGTAACAAAGTTATGATAATGGAAGGTAATTAAAACAAAAGAAACTAATACTCCCCTGATTAGCTCGGTAGGATCCGTGTGAAGTAGTGGTTAAATCCTTCTTTAAGAAGAATGTATGCGTGAAAAGCTCCATCCAATCTTATGTATCTTCTTCTTGATAAATAAAACCTCCACACTTGAAGAAAACAAACGAAACCTTCGCGTAAAATCGGCAGTAACACTATATATGACTCTACTAAACTAGGATATAATGCTTGTGGAATAGATGTTTACAGGTTTTCTAGAAAATTAAGACCGAGAAATTCCAAAATTTATAAGTAGACGAAAACGAGAAAAAGTTATAAGTTGTTTCTGCTCTCTGACAATGTCGGGTTGCGATCTGGCCGTTAGGTTATCCTGGCGAATGCTGCGATTTTCTGGAAAAATTTCGAAAATTTATATCTTTAGAATCGAAAAATTTACTAAAACATCAATTATGACTCGATACAAGCATTTGACTCTAACAAACACACATGTATATCTTTTTAATAATCGTAATTCTCATGTTCACGTTATTTTTTTGAAAACGTGTGTAATCCTCCCTACACTTATCCCTTTTGTAAAATACCTTTATTTGTAATTAAGACGAGGTTAAAGACAAAATAAAGCATTTTCACAAATTCAAACATGAGAATAAACAATCACTAAAAGATACTCCCTCCGTCCCATATAAACTGTCCACTTTGATTTTTCTAAGTCTTTCATTTCCAACTTTGACCTTAAATATTTTTAATTGTGTTATATAATACTTAATGCAAAATATATGAATAGATTGAGTTTTAAATGTATTTTTCATTGGTAGAATTTTTATTAAATAGTATATAACACAAACAAAAATATTTAAGGTCAAAATTGAGAAAGAAAGACTTAAAAATTCAAAATACGACAATTAATATGGGACGGAGGTAGTATATGACACACAAATAATCAAACAATTAAGCATGGGTTGCCTCCCACGAAGCGCTTTTCTTTATTTATGAGTCTTGTAGCTAGACTCGAGGTTGTGCCCCTACGTGACTTCATTACCGTCATTTTTTGCATTTACTAAGCCTTCATCAAAAGGTTGTAGACGTTGTATGTTTACCGTGGACTCCTTCCCAACGTCGTCTATTATGATAACGGTTTTATTCTTTAGATTAGTTTCTTTCACCGTATAAGGCCCAAACCATCTTGGCTTATTTCTACTTCTTAGTGCTTTTATTCTTGATTTATACAGAAACTTTTCTAATTCAAGAATTCCTTAGGGTTCTTTTGAGTTTGTGGTATTGAGGTAGGATTATTTCCTAACTTTTTATCGTGTTTCCACAATGTCGCATGTAGCCCTTGAACCATGAAGTCTCTAAGCCCTTTTTCCCATTAAATTTTCTTTCTAACCGTATTGTTGGGACCGTGGATTCTCATCATAATCTTCTCCATTAAATTCAAAGGATATCTTAGAACAATAGGTATCCTAGCGTATCCCTTGCCACTTTTGTATATCATGATACCCTCGTCGCATTTGATGGTTGCTTTGGCAGTGGCTAGAAAAGGTGTTCCAAGAATGAGTGGCATATTTCTATCTTCCTCAATGTCTATGATCACGAAGTCTACCGGATAGACAATTTTGGCCACTTCAATTAAGACATCCTCCGCTTCCCTAGGGTAGACATATGTGTGATTTTCCAAGGAAAGTCTAAGATTAGTCTTGGTTGGCTCTTCCTTAGTTAACTTATTATAGACTGATAGCGGCATTATATTTACATCGGATCCTTGATCGGCTAAGGCATTTATATTATCAATGTCACCAATGCTACATGGTATTACGAAGTTCCCCATGGTTTATCGTTTTTTCATTATTGGTTTTTTTTTAGAACCAGCTCATACATAGGTCCCATAGGCATGGTGTACCTAAAGTTGTTCACTTGGTTAAAATTGTTTTTTCTGTTATTTCTGTTAATCTGTTATTTCTGTTAATTCTCCTTCTAGGGCTTTCCTAAGAACCTCATTGTACATAAAGTTTTTCACTTGGTTAAAAATTGTTTTTTTTATCAATCTCGTGCTTAAGGTAGTATTTAATGGTCTCAGGTTCATCATTGGTTTCAGCCTCCTCCTTCTCCGATATTCCATCTTCCTCGGGTACAATGGAGATGGCATTAACAAAGCAAGTGGGGAAATGATCATCATCGCCTCTTACTAGCACCTTCTCAGTAACCTTCGTCTTAGTATACTCTTTTACCAAGTTCATCATCTCGTCATTTTTTTTTTGCATTTCCTCCTTTGCCTATAATTTTGCTAATCTTTCCGTATGGGCTGCCATGTACTCTCTCATTTGTTCCTTAAAACTTGGTGAGAGTGGTATTGGGGAAGTAGAGACAGGCGCATTCGAATTGAGATTTTGCTTACGGCTTGGTAATTCAGAGAAAGGTGTTGGGTGGTTGGCGGATTTAGCGGAATTAACCATTGCTCGAAGGGTTGGTGGGAGCTCTCCTTTGCCTTTCAATTAGATAATCGATTCTTCTCTCAAGAGCACTCATTTGCTCTTGAGTGGCGTTGGAAGACTCATGAGTAATCGATATGGCATTAACCACTTTAACTGGAGTTTCATGGGATTCACTCCAATTTTCGTTGCTTTGATCGGCAAGCTCTTCTATAATATCCCATGATTCTTCTACGTTGGAGTTGCTAAGCCTTCCATGGCTCGATCAATGGATCGGCTTGTGATGAAATTGGTATGGTCATAGAAGATTTTGACTTGAAGCCAAAGATCAATGCCATGATGAGGGACTTTATGGAGAAAGTCCTTGAATCGGGTCCATGCCTCGTAGAGAGACTCATCTTGAAGTTGTTGGAACGTCAAGATGTCACGTCTAAGCTTAGTAGTTCTCCCCGGTGGGAAATATTGGGCAAGGAAATGAGAAGTGAAATCATCCCAACTTGAGATGGAGTCGGTGGGAAGTCGCTCAAACCAATTACTAGCTTGGTCCGGTAGAGAGAATTGGAAGAGACGCAAGCGCGTGGTCTCCCGAGTAGTAGCATCGAGGTCGATGGAATTGATGATTTTAAGAAAATCCTTAAGATGCTGATTAGGATCTTCGGAACGAATTCCATGGAATGCACATCCGTTTTGCACCAACCGGATGGTGTCGGATCGAAGGGCCGTAGTTTGGGCTTGGTCGGGAAGCTCATTGGTGTTCCTATAGCCTAAGTGGCTTGGTATTGAGTATTCACCAAGAGTACGGCCTCTTGCTGGGTCATTTGGTGGTGGGTTGATGAGTGGGGGTTGATTATCACCTTCCATGATGAAAAGTGATAGGTTTACTAACAAAGGTCACGAAGAAGGGGGATAGACTACAAGGAGGCTAAAATGGAGAAAAAATCTTACTTGATAGGAATCAAGCAAGGGAACCTAAACGAGATGGAAATCTAACTAGCTATTCTATTCCCCTGCAGCCAAAAACTTGATATGCGTACAACAGCGTTGAGGTCAAAGGAAACTTCATTTTTTTGAGCAAGTTTTTCAACCACCTAGGCAGTGAACCTAATCGTTGTAGTGTAGTATTAGGGTTAGCCTCGGGATTGATATCGTTCTCTAGGGGAATAGGAATGCTAGTAAGAAGTTACTACGCTAAGGTTGGGGTCGAGGAAGATTATTTTTTATCTTTTTATATTTTTTAGAAAATTGAAATTACGAATCTCGGGGTATTGGATTTGGGGGGTTGGTATTTCTACCGATTACTCTACTATTCTAATTATCTAATTAACTAAGCTAAGGTGTAGTCTATATCTAATTTATGTGTGCTCGTATGATGATTAAAGATGTGTTTACATAGATGTTATTACTCCCTAGTTATCTCCTATTGATTGTTGAATTGTCAGGTCCTTATTCTTAACATGTTGTGTCATCTAAGGACGTAAGGTATGATTTTTTCCCTAACTCTTTGAGGCTACCTTAAGGTTATTGCCTACGAAATCTCTAGGATTCATAAACTAACTGTAAGGTTATCTTTGGATTTTTAGCCTACAATAACTCTAGGCGATTATAAACTAATGTTTACAAAGGTTACTCAAGCATTAAAGACACAACAAATGACCTATCACAATCCTAGGTCAATTACAATTATGATAAGAGACAACCAATCAATATTCAATACCTAGGTTTCATAGATCTAAGCAAACACACAAGTAAATTAGCTGGACATGGAAAACATGCAAGCATACACACATACAATTGAAGACATAATTGAATCAATGAAGTAAATTACTTATCTTGTTGTAAAATAGGGTATGAGAACCCTAAGATACTGCCCAAGAGAGCCAAAAATCGTTATTAGGTTTTACTCCACAAAACTACATCTCTAAAAGTCTGAAAATTCGAATTCTATATATAGAGTTACAACTAGCGACAACGTCACTCTTTAAATGTGACGCCGTCGGATCGCCGCCATTAGGGTTTCGTCTTGACCACGTCAACCTTGTGACGGCGTCAACTTATGGCTGTGACGCCATCGCCATCTTCTCTCGACGCCGTCGATATGAATCTAGGCATTCGAGTTGTGACGCCTACTCTTTAAAACCTGACGGCCGTCGGGTACAAAATAACAATTTCGCCACCGAGCCGTCACAAATTTGGAGCATGTTGCACGACGCGTCGCCTCTAACTGTGACGCCGTCACCTTCAATTCCAGCAGATTTAGTGTCTTGATCTTGACTTGGCCATTTTCTTTATATATTCACGCCTTTTCGTTCGAATAAGTGTCATTCCAACAATTTGCCTTCAAGAGACCTAAAGAGTGAAAAGGAACGGAATTAAGTAGTAACGGATATAAAAGTGGTCGATTAAGGGCTTAAATGACCCCTCAAAAGTGTACCTTTTAAATCATTATCAGCCTTCATGTGTATTTTGAAAATCTACTAAACAAAAGTTAGAAAACAAGTATATGGTGCATAGTTTCCTGCGAATGAGATTCATATTAGTGAGAAAATATGCTTCTGTTGCACGGATCCCATGGATCCTTCCTCTGAGGGATCCGTCTAGGCTAATTTGCGACAGCAATGTAGATGTAAAAAAGTGACATAAACATACAAATAAGTTAAGTATTATAGCACTAAAAATATTCTCATAACTATATAACATACAACATGTAGTTTCATTCAATAAAACATGAGAAATGATACACATATCTCTAAAACTAAGAGAATGATACAAGCATGTAACACATTTCCTAACAATTCTAAGTTGTGCCTAAGACTAGAGAAGAGCACCATTGTGCTTGTATTCCTAAGTTCTAGGGACGAGTAGATTTGTTGACCTCATCAAAAGTTCGGAAGGTTATAGAACATGAAACGTAATTTGTCACGTCATGGACTAGTCCTTCTTTATGTTGACAATGAAAGCAATCATTTCCATGGCTAGGGAATGGTGATGGTAGGAATGGAGCAATTTGAGGTGGAAGATTTGATGAGGAAGGTGGATGTTCAACAAAATATTGAGGGATTTGTAGAGGCACATTTGATGAGGTTGGAGGTGGTTCAACTAAGGGTGAAGGTGGTGGAACATGTGTTGATGGTGGCGGTAGAGAAATATCTACCATGTGATCTGTTGTTGATTTTGTTGATTCCTCATAATGCAAAATGGACCATTTGAGGGTGATGGAGAAAAGATACTGGTGCTAGTGTTGTTTTAACACCAAAGTTTTGGTAGAGGAGTTGTTGTGGCACCATTTTCTCAATTGAGGAAATTGTTGGCAATGGTGGTGGATGAGATGATCTAGGTGGCAAGTCCTCTAAGTTGTAAAGGTGTGGAGATGAGAGTGGAGTGGTGAAAGAGATAGCTCTAGGTACTAGAGGTGATGGTTTAGTGGAAGTAAGGGTGTTTGGTTTAGGAGGTATAGTAGTGTTTGGCAAGGGTTGTCTTGTGGGAACAATTCTTTTGGGAGTTGGTTTGATTGGTAGATTTGGTTGTGAGGGAGTTCTACTATTTGAGGCTTTAACGGGTGATGATTCGGTTTAAGAGATTTCATGAACGACCCGAGCAATTTTTTTGGGAGGTTCTTTGGTTGATGAGTTAACACTAGGAGCTTTCCTCATGGTGAAATGGTAGAAAGGAAAGGTGTAAAAAGGAAGCTTTAGATACTGAGAATGAGTGTCTGAATGGTGATTTGGAAGATCTAACACAAATGGTTTATAAAGAAAAAGATTTGGTAAATGAATTAAAGCTTAAACAACTAAAAATCCTTCAAATTGCAATGATTTGCATGCAAAAGAGTCAACTACATAGTTGCACTGAACTAGGAAGTCAATTAAGACAATGTGGATTGTTCAAATTAACAAAGAGGGTTTGAAATGATTGTATCAAGTAGGATTGATTTAGTCTGTGCAGCCGGTTCTAACGAATCCCTTACTTGAGGGATCCGTCTAGGCTAAACCTAGGGATCCGACTCTCAGGAGCCAAGGAGAAGAAAGATGAGGTTTTAGTAAGGTCTAGTACCTACATATCTTGAGTGTTTCAGTCTCCTCAGGTATCTTAAATGATATGAGACTTAAATGAACAAGTGTAATGAGTGAGGGTAGCTAATGATGTCTTTTATGGAAATAAATGGAGATTTTTATGAACACCAATGGGTGATCAAAGATGACACTAAGATTTTTTAAGGTGTCAAGTGGAGTCAAATGCTCCTAGAGACTAGATGATAATCTAAAGAAAATTTAGAAAATTCCTTAAGAATTATAAGAAATGAAAAACTAGTTTTAGACCATTTTAAGATCAAGATGACTAAAATCAATTTACTAAAATTGAGAGAAATATCAAACTAAGTGTTTTAAGATGAGAGGAACAATGTGTGAACATTGAAGCGCAAAGATGGTGAGTTTTGAAGTAATGATAAATCAAAAATACCTTGAATGTGATCCTAAGTCGTTCATGAGTGAGTGTGAGATCAACTGAGCTTAAGGATAGGTAAAGTGATCCTAATGTGTCATGTTTAACTAGTCTAATAAGGTCTGGAGGGTTGGATTGATGCAAGGATGATAAATAGCTCTTCCATTTGCCCGGATCCCACAGATCCTTCACATGAGGGATCCGGCTAGTTATAAGCTAGGGATCCCGGCATCGGATAGATTACTCAACAAAGTGAGCGGGCAATATTTTGCTCTAGGTGTTGAATCAAACTAATGATTTCCACAAGAAATATACATGTATACAAGCAAGACATGGAAAGAGTGGCATGTAAGAACATCAAATGATCAACAAACGATTTATTTCATAGGTATGATCAAGTTATAAAGGTAAATAAAAGACAAAAGCCTAAGGATTGATTTTATTAAAGAAAACTATTTTGCCCATGCGTTTTCATTTGTTGGATCATCGAGTGGGTTGTGGGCAGTTGATGATTCAGGAATAAAGAATGAAGTGATGAGTGATGTGTTCAAAGGTTCCATCATTTTGTTCACAATTATATATTGAGGGCTTTGAAATTGAGGGTGATAGTACATGACATGATGATAAAGGCATGTTAGAAACATCCTATATGGAATTAGTTTGTCCTTGTTGCCTTGAGGTTTACAATTCGCTTAAGAAGTAGGCAAGATTGTATGATTGTTGAGTTAGAGACAGAAATCATGTGCAGCACAACATGCGGGAAGTATCTCACGATTTCTTGTAAGACTCCAAACATTTTCACGTAGAATGACTGCGAGAGGTTTGAGATCATCTCATAGATCACGCGTATAAATTATGTTTGGATTTGAGTAATTGGATTGAGGAGTGAATAAAAGTTGAGTTATTATCTGGGGAGAGGGTATGTATGAACAATATGGACTGTTTTCTTCACGGTAGTTAAAGAGAGAATCAAGTGACCATCTTCAGGAAAGCACATTGTCCATAATTTGAATTCAGATAATGTGAGCAAATTGCTCAAGAGTCAAGACAAACTTTTGGTTTTTGATCCAAAACCATAGTGAAAGAGAACGATCCTCGTTACGAACGAGTTATACTTGACGGAAGAATTCCAAAACAAACCGCCGAAAATTTTTCTCGTTGATCCCGAGAAGACCTTCTAGTCCTATGGTGTGGAATGAAGTGTTAATACCTTCAGATTAGGTGAGTCAACAACACGTCCTTCATGAAAGTAACGAGTTTTGAGATTGTTGAACTGATAAGGATTTAAAAGGTACACTTTTGAGGGGTCATTTAAGCCCTTAATCGACCATTTTTATATCCGTTACTGCTTAGTTTCGTTCCTTTTCACTTTTTAGGTCTCTTGAAGGCAAAATGCTGGAATTCTTATTTGGACAAAAAGGCGTGAATATGTAAAGAAAATGGCTAAAGTCAAGATCAAGACACTCAAGCTGCTAGAAACGCACCCGACGGCGTCCAAATAAAGGGCAACGCCGCCTATTATGCACGGCTCAAGTGAAATTGCTATTTTGTACCGACGCGACAGGCTTTAAATAGTAGGGCGTCACAACTCGGACGCCTAGATCCAGATTCGACGGCGGCCAAAAGATGAAGCCGATGGCGTCACAACCCCAACGTGACTGCTACGGTTGACTTGGTCAAGACGAAACCCTAATAGCGGCGATCCGACGGCGTCCCAATTAAAGAGTGACGCCATCGCATTTATAACTCTATATATAGAAATCGAATTTTCAGACTTTTATAGGGATAGAATTGTGGAGTAAAACCTAAAAATGATTTTTGATTGTCTTGGGCAGTGTCTTAGGGTTCTCATACCCTATTGTACATCAAGATAAGTAATCTACTTCATTGATTTCATTATGTCTTCGATTGTATGTGTGTATGCTTGCATGTATACCATGTCCAGTTAATTTACTTGTGTGTTTGCTTAGATCTATGAAACCTAGTTATTGAATATTGATTGGTTGTCTCTTATCTTAATTGTAATTGGCTTAGGATTGCAATAGGCCATCGTTGTGTTTTAATGCTTGAGTAATCTTTGTGAACATTAGTTTATAATCGCCTAGAGTTGTTGTAGGCTAAAATCCAAAGATAACCTTAGAGTTAGTTTATAAATCCTAGAGATTTTGTAGGAAATAACCTTAAGGTATCCTCAAAGAGTTAGGGAAAAAAGCATACCCTACGACCTTAGAAGACACAACGAGTTAAGAATAAGGACGTGACAATTCAACCAACAATAAAAGATAACTAGGGAGTAATAGTATCTAGGTAGACACATTTTTAATCATCATAATGAGCACACATCAATTAAACATAGACTACCCCTTAGCTTAGTTAATTAGATAATTAGAATAATAGAGTAATCACTAGAAATACCACCCCCAAATCCAATACCCAAATTTGTACCTTTCAATTTTCTAAAAAAATATAAAAAGATAAAAATAATCTTCCTCAACCCCAACCTTAGCGTAGTAATTTCTCACTAGCATTCCTAGTCCCCTAGAGAACGATATCAATCCCGAGGCTTACCCTAATACTACACTACAACGATTAGGTTCCTTTGCCTAGGTAGTTGAAAAACTTGCTTGAAGAAAAGGAAGTTTCCTTTAACCCCGACAGCGTTGTATGCGTATCAAGTTTTTAAGCGCCGTTATTAGTCGGGGAATAGAATAGCTAGTTAGATTTCTATCTCGTTTAGGTTCCCTTGCTTGATTCCTATCAAGTAAGATTTTTCTCAATTTTAGCTTCCTCGTAGTCTATCCCCCTTCTTCGTGACCTTTTTTCGTGAATCCTATCACTTTTCATCATGGAAGGTGATAATCAACCACCACTCATCAACCCACCACCAAATGACCCGTCAAGAGGCCGCACTCTTGGTGAATACTCAAGACCAAGCAACCTAGGCTAAAGGAACACCATTGAGCTCCCCGATCAAGCTCAAACTACGGCCCTTTGATCCGACACCATCCGGTTGGTGCAAAACGGATGTGCATTCCATGGACTTCGTTCAAGATCCTAATCTGACATCTTAAGGACTTCCTTAAAATCGTCGATTCCATCGACCTCGATGCTACTACTCGGGAGACCACGCACTTGCGTCTCTTCTAATTCTCTCTACGGGACCAAGCTAGTAATTGGCTTGAACGACTTCTCGCCGGCTCCATCTCAGGTTGGGATAATCTCACCACTCATTTCCTTGCCCAATTTTTCCCACCGGGGATAACTACTAAGCTTAGAAGGGACATTTTGACGTTCCAACAACTTCAAAGCGAGTCCTCTATGAGGTATGGACCCGATTCAAGGACTTGATCTATAGAGTCCCTCATCATGGCATTGATCTTTGGCTTCAAGTCCAAATTTTCTAAGACCATACCAACTTCATCACCAGGCGATCCATTGATCGAGCCGCTGGTGGAAGGCTTAGCAACCTCAACGCAGAAGAGTCATGGGATATTATAGAAGAGCTTGCCGATCAAAGCTACGGAAATTGGAGTGAATCCCATGAAACCCCCCGTTAAAGTGGTTAATGCCATATCAATTCCTCATGAGCCTTCCAACATCACTAAAGAGAAAATGAGTGCTCTTGAGAGAAGGATCGATTATCTAATTGAGAGGCAAAAGAGAGCTCCTGAGACCCCTCGAGCAACGATTAATTCCGAAAACTTCGCCGACCACCCAACACCTCTCTCGGAATCACCAAGCCGTGAGCAAAATCTCAATTCCCAACGGCGTTTCCGTTCTACTTCTCCAATACCACTCTCACCAAGCTTTTAGGAACAAATGAGAGAGTACATGGCAGCCCATACGGAGAGATTAGCAAAATTTGAAGATGAGGTTTATAGGCAAAGGGAGGAAATGCAGGCAAAAATGATGGAGATGATGAACTTGGTAAAAGAGTATACTAAGACGAAGGTTCCCGAGAAGGTGCTAGTGAATAACTTTAGGTACAATGAGGTTCTTAGGAAAGCCCTCGAAGGAGAAATACTTGAAGAAGAATATGACACCATGCCTATGGGACCTATGTACTGGTGATTCTAAAAACCCGTGACTAAAAAAGCGAGAAACCACGGGAATTTCGTAATACCATGTTGCATAGGCGATATCGATAATATTAATGCCTTAGCCGCATCGGGATCTGGCGTAAACATAATGCCACTATCAGTCTTTAGCAAATTGACTAAGGAGGAGCCAACTAAGACCAATCTTAGACTTTCCTTAGCAAATCACACATTTGTCTATCCCATAGGAATAGCGGAGGATGTCCTAATTGAGGTGGCCAATATTGTCTATCCGGTGGACTTCGTGATCATAGACATTGAGGAAGATAGAAATATGCCACTCATTCTTGGAACACCTTTTTTGGCCACTGCGAAAGGCAACCATCAAATGCGGTGAGGGTATCATGATACTCAAAAGTGGTAAGGGATACGCTAGGTGATATGTGCTAAAACACATATCTTTTCTTTATCAAATTAAACCCAAAATAACCAAGAAAGATCCGTTTATTGCTAATATTTGATGGTTTCTTGAGTTTGTGCTTGTGCAGGTACGGATATGTCAAAACACACAAAAGATAGCCAAATCAGACAAAAACCCGAGCACGAGAGATATAGAGTGCTAAAGCTGAGCCGGAAGGTCAGAATTAAGCATCTGTGAAGATTTTTATGCTTAGAGGATGATGTTTGAAATATACAATCAAGTTTGCAGAATTGTTAGAAATAGTCCCTGAACTTTCAGTTATTGGCAGAATATACCCTCGAGTTTTAGAAATGGCAAGAATGGCCCTTGGATTATTTGTAGATTGGCAAAGATAGTCCTTGATCACATTTTCATATTTACAAGTTTGGTCCCTGGATTTTCAGCATATACACTTTTGGTCCTTATATTACTACTTGGGTCCTAAACTAATCCTAGTCCAATCCTTATTACACCGTTGGCCCAAAACATAAATCAAAAGCCCAAGTCCACTTCCCCTATACCCGGTCCAGCCAAACTATCCTAACCCACGGTTTAAAACCTTACCCGTATACCCAAATGGACCCTGGTCAAACATCACTTAAACCGGTCAATGAAATCAAATAAATATAAAAAATCCCACGCGCCCTTTTTCACCCCCAATTCCCAAACCCAGAAGAACCCTAGATTACCCCTTGCCTCAATTGGCCAATTCACTTAAATTGAGGGTACAATCGTCCTTTCCTAACACACTTATGACACCACCTGACACGTGCTCAGTGCCATGTCACCTATCCGTGTCATTCCTCTCCTCTGATTGGCTAGTGCTACGTGTATGATCTAATCTAAGGGCTGTTATTGAATGGTGAACGTGGATGAATGATCAATGGACATAAACGCGTTCAAAGAAGCACAAGGCTCTCTTCTGGAATCTTCTCAGCTCGGCTATAAATAGGACCTCTTCATTCACAGCTTTGATATGTAGTTTTTAGTGATAGAAAGTAGAGTGTAGTGAGAGAGTAGAGAGTAGTAGTAATCTCTGTATTTTAATTTCAATGTTTTAGTTAATTTCATTACTAGAATTTCACTTTTGTACTCAACATTTTCATTAATAAAATCTGAATTCGTATTCAATTTGTTTCGTTTCCTGTTCAATTGAATCTCATATCATCTTTAATTAAGTTGTTAAACATTTTCCAGTTTATAATCTTCTCAAAACAAAAATCATAAAAAAATTGAAAAATATTTGAAAAATAAAAAAAGTAAATCAAATCGCTTTTATCTAAATCCATTTTAAAGTTTCTGTTTGAACAAGCTTCTATAAGCTCACTTTAGCTTAATATTTACTTAAAACCTCCTCTCTCAGATTATATCATCTCAATTCACTCCTGGTCAAAATTAAGTCAAAGTTGCAGATAAGATTATGGGTTGCTGATTGGTTGATTGTGGATCTGGATTGGTCTGGTATTAGATTAGATTGGTATTTTGATATTTTGAGCAAGCCATAGTGGCTGGACATCTGTAAGTGTCTATAATCTGTTTCACATTGCATTTTCATTACTGTTTCATTACATAATCTGTGTTACTTGAATCTGTTAGTTTACATGGTTAGTTTTGCATTTATTAGTTCATATCTGGATGTTAGATCATAGTTAGTAAGTTGTCTTGATTAGATTTAAGGATAGACATAGGATAGATTGCATTTTAATATCTTAAGTACTGTTTGGCACTAGCTGTTTATCTGAGATAGAGGTTAAATCAATACTAGATTATCAAGTTGCATTAAACTTACTAAAGTCATTTTAGTCATTAGATTGCACCTTAGAACTCTAAAAGTCAAAATCATATTGAATCTGCTCTTAATTGAATTTCTGTTTGAATCAGTGATTAGATCTTTGCATATAGGTTTGAAAACAGTAGATATAGCTTGCATTAATCATAATTAGGCCTAAAACACCATTAGCATTCAACAACTTTTTTTCAAATCTCATTAAAGTCAAAATATCATTTCTGAGTTAAAAAGTCAAAAGTTGTAAAAACAGTTTTTCACCAAACTTTGTGGATTTTTAGTTGCTTCTGTACTGGTCTAAATTTGTTGAAATTGTGGGTTGAAAAACTTTAGTTGGTCAGGTTTTCAAAAATCATTTTTGTGAAATTTTATCAAATCTCTTTAATCTCTAAATCAGCTTGTTCTTTAAGCTATTTTTGCCCTGTTCATACTCAGTTTAACTGAGTGTGAACCAGGCCTACTTGCAGCCTTTGCATAAGATTCATTCTAGATAGCTAGAGCCTGAAATTTGGTCCAGGCGATCTTTGGTTGGTTGATTAGAGAGTCCTACTTCTGTTTTTCACTATAGCTTATTAGATAAGCATGTGTTTTAGCTTAAAGATAGGGGTAGGACCGTAGGACTGTTTAAGTTCACTTGATCAATCAAGCCAAATCATTGTAGGTTGCACTATAGAAGTTAGGAGTAGTTGGAATTAGCTTCTTTTAGGTGATTTTAGTATAAATTAACTTCAGTAACACTTTGGTGGTTTATAGCACTCATTAGCTTAATCTTAGTAGCTTATTTAGGGTCAGTTTGCACTACAGCTTGTTAATCTCACACATAAGCCATAGTTTTTATAATTTTCATAAATTTAGAATATTATTTTAGACTTTTCCGGAATTTTTCATAATCTTTCATCACTGTTTACTATTTTTCCTATTTTAAATCAGTTTTTAAGAATTTTTTAAATAGCTTTTAATACAAATAAATCAGAAAAGCTTCAATAAAAATAATTTTTCAATTTTCATAGATTAAGATAAACATAAAAAGCAAAAAAATAATTTTTCCAGATTTTTCCTAGTTTAATTGGTAATTTTTACCCATTTAATTAGTTTTAAATTCATAGAAAATAGAAAAAAGTTCAGAAAAATACAAAATCAGTTTTAAAGAGTCTTTTGAGTTATTTTAGATTTTTGAAAAATAGTTTCATAATTTTCCCCTTAATTTCATAATTTTTAGTATTTTAGATTTGTTTTAAAAGTTAAAAATTAGATTTTTAATTCAAATAAATAAAAGAAAAATCATAAAAATTAGTTTTAAATCTTAGTTAAGTTTTTAATTGCATTTTTAGTTTAAAAGTAATTTTAGATCATATTTAGGGCTTAGATTAGACTTAGTTGCATTTTATTTACGTTTCTTTAATTACGTTTTACGTTTATTCGCGTACTTAGGATTCCCCGTAGTTTAATTTCTCTAAATTGCTTTCCCATTTCCCGTAGTTTAGATTAAATCATAATCATCAAAATCCAAAACATCGAGCATTTTAATAACTAACCTTAAACGACGTTGCCCATTCACACCTCGTTGGGACACGACTCGGATTTCCTAATCCGTATCACTATCACTAACGGGATTTGATTCATTCTCCTTTTTCCTAAAGGGATTTTAAATCATTCCTTGTGGTTATTTTTGATATCGATATTGTGGTTTTATCCATACACACACACCTAAGCCTACAACGAATCAAATTTTGCGCCATGCCGGGAGGTTGTGTCGCGAAAATATCGTTAAAGGTTTGACGATTAGTGACTCGAGATCCTTCCTTCGTGAAGTTATTGTTTTTATAAAAAATCAAAAAAATAAAAAATATTTTCCTTTTTCTTTTGTATATATATATATCATATTAAAAATACAAAAAGATTTTCTCTTGTGTTTTTTAGCTTAAATAGAATACATCAATTATATAACATTCTCAACGGAGGTGTTATCATTAGTAAGTTCCCGAACTAAAGATCAAAAACTTGCCTTTGTGTCGCTTGTGAATCGATTTATTTCTATCGGATAAACAAACTATGTGGTGGGTATAAGGACGGCCAGACATTAAATTGCGGTGAAAAGAGGCGGGTTTTAATAAGCTTCGCACGACCTAATAAGCTTCTCCGCCGCTTATGCGTTTGTCTTATAGAAGTGATTTATTCACTTGGGATTATTGGTTAAGTTCACTGTTGTTTTCGAATACCGTTCGTTTTAATTGCCTTGGTTTTAAGTGCATGCGCTTCGCTCTCGATCAAGACGACTTCGAATCGAATCGAATCGAACGCGTACCCGAAGTTACGTAATATGGCTGCCCCCAACGTACCACCCAACCCCGGTCCTAATCCCCCTCCCGTTAATCAAAATGTAGCTCCCGATCTCCGAACGATGGAGGAGCTATGTCAACCTACAATGTACGGGAGGGGAGGACCGATTGCACCGACTAATTTTCAAGCTACCGATTTTAGCTTGAAACATCATATGATAGAACAAGTAAAAAACAATTGTCAATTTCATGGTTTACCAGATGAAGATGCTAACAAGCATCTTGATAAATTTCTGACCGCTACTTAGAGTATGAAACAAAATGGGGTCTCCGATGACGCCCTTCGTCTCTATCTTTTCCCATACTCTTTGACTCATCATGCCACTTCTTGGTTTGATCGACTCCCGAAGAATTCAATTCATACCTTTGAGGAAATGGTTTCGAAGTTTCTGGCAAAGTACTTTCCACCATCGATGGTGACGAAGTTGAGGAACGATATCAGTAATTTCCGACAATATCCTGACGAATCCTTGTTTGAAGCATGGGAACGTTATAAGCTTGAAATTGATCAATGTCCGAATCATAACATGTTGCTTGACACTCAAATTGATACGTTTTATAATGGTTTGACGTTACGACACCGTGAGACAATCAATGCTGCTGCCGGTGGAACTTTCATGAAAAGACGTCCCGAGGAATGCTACGATCTTATTGAGAACATGACCGCCATTACAATTATTGGGATTCTACCACCGAAAGGGGTGCATCATCTCAATCAAATACGTCTTCTTCTCTCGAAATAGCCACTCTAAACAAAAAGATGGACGATATCTTAAGGATACATCAAATGAATAATCGAATCGAATCAACAAGTGAAAGTGGTACACCCGATTTGTGAGACTTGTGGAGGTCCACATTCTTATTCCGAGTGCCCAGCCGTCGGTGGCTACGCAAATGAGAATGTTTATGCTGCTACAGGGAACTACAATCAACCGCAAGGAGATAGAAATCTTCTTAGCTACCGCTCAAACAATTATCTCGGACCTCCCGGTTTCAACCAACCTCAACACCAAAACCAAAATCAAAATCGTTTCAATGGTAACCATCATGTTAATCAAAACCGAGGAGCTAATCATGGTAATCAACACTACCAAGCTCCTCCACCTCAAGTTTACCAACAACCACCTCCTCCTCAACATCAATATCAACCACCTCCTCCTCAACAACCTTATCAAGCACCTCCTTAAGTTGCTCCGAACAACGATTTTCAAACTTACATGAAGAACTCCGATTACACCATTAAATGTTTGCAAACTCAAATTAACGGCATGAGGACGGATTTCAAAAAGGAAATGGAAGCTACAAGTAACAAACAAATGACTGAAATGAGGAATATGATGGCTAGTTTCTTTCAAGCCAATCAACCTTCTACTTCTTATTCTCAACCCTCGGGTTCCGGTTCTCTTCCGAGCAATACGATTCCAAACCCGAGAGCTGACATGAAAGCGATCACTACCCGAAGTGGTGTTGCTTACGATGGACCTACGGTTCCTACCACTTCTTCTTCCTCTCGTGTGGTAGACCGTGAGACCGGGGTGACAAAGGACCCGGTGCTTCCTACTAATAAGGGAAGTACTGTGAATGTCCAACCCACGGTTGTCCAAGATTCTGAGCCCGAAGATGCTCCCGTGAATGTGAAGAAAGCTAATCCAAAACCGTCTATCCCATATCCGTCTCGTCTTAAAGATCAAACGCTTCGTGAAAAGTCTAATCATTAAATGGAAACGTTTTTCCAAATCTTCAAAGACTTGAATGTGGAGATCAGTTTTGCGGATGCCCTTCTCTTGATGCCCAAACTTGCTTCTACGATTAAGGGATTGCTTACGAACAAGGAGAAACTATATGAGCTTGCTACGACATCTCTGAATGAGAATTGTTCGGCGTTTATCCTCAAGAAACTTCCCGAAAAGTTAGGTGACCCCGGCAAGTTCCTCATTCCATGTGATTTTCAAGGAATTGTTCAATGCTCTGCCTTGGCCGATCTTGGCGCGAGTATCAATTTGATTCCGAAATCAATCTACGAAAAGCTTTCGTTACCCCCACTTACCCCAACGTGTATGACTCTCGAGCTAGCCGATCATTCTACGACCTGACCAATGGGTATAGCCGAGGATGTCTTTTTCAAAGTGGGGTAGTTCTATTTTCCCGCGGATTTTGTTGTGGTAGATTTCGATGCCGACCCTTGAGTACCCATTATTCTTGGGAGATGTTTCTTAAGGACCGGTCGTGCCTTAATTGATGTGTTCGAAGGAGAGATTACGTTGAGAGTTAATCAAAAAGCCGTCACATTCAACATTAATCAAACGACGAGGTACTCCTCAAATTTCGACGATGCTTCCATTAATCGAATCGACGTTATTGATGTTTCTTGTGAGTAGTACGCTCAAGAAGTTCTCGGTTTTGCTAACGATTCACCTTCTTCTCTAAATTCTGAACAACCTTCTGAACCAATCATTGTCGACTCTTCCCCCTCTCTTACTCCGTTTGAGGGATGTGACTTCCTTTTGGAAGAGATCGATGAGTTTCTTGCTAATGATGAATCGATTCCACCGGGAATTGATGATGGTGTTTATGATTCGGAGGGAGATATCCTTTATCTTGAACAATTGTTAAATGAAGATCCATCACCGTCACTCCCTCCGAAAGAGATTACGCTTGAAGAAATCAAAGAAGTACAAACGTCTAACGAAAAACCTCCGGAGCCCGAGCTCAAAGATTTACCTCCTCATCTTGAATACGCTTTTCTTGAAGAACCGAACAAGTTTCCCGTCATCATTGCTAAAAACCTAAAAGATGAGGAGAAAACCGCACTTTTGGATATTCTTCATAAGAGTGCCATCGCTTAGCAAATTTCCGATATCAAAGGCATAAACCCTCGTTTTTGTACTCACAAGATCTTAATGGAAGACGATTGTAAACCCGTTATTCAACAACAACGTAGGGTTAATCCAAAAATTCATGAGGTTATCAAAAAGGAAGTTCTTAAACTCCTTGACGCTGGAATCATTTATCCAATCTCCGATAGCTCATGGGTTAGCCCTATCCATTGTGTCCCAAAGAAAGGTGGAATGACCGTAGTTATGAACGAAGATAATGAATTGATTTCCACACGCCTCGTCACCGGATGGAGGGTATGTATTGATTACCGAAAATTGAATGATGCGACTCGTAAGGACCATTTCCGCTACCTTTATGGATCGGATGCTCGAACGCGTTTAGCGGGAATGAGTTCTATTGCTTTCTCGATGGTTTCTCCGGTTACTTTCAAATTCGATCGATCCACGGATCAAGAGAAAACGACTTTCACGTGCCCTTATGGAACGCGTTTGCTTACCACGAATGCCATTTGGTTTATGCAATGCTCCAAACGCTCCAAAGGTGCATGATGGTTATTTTTCATGACATGATCGAGAAGTCTATGGAAGTTTTTATGGATGATTTCTCGGTTTATGGAGATTCTTTCACTTCTTGCCTCTCTTATCTAGACCACATGCTCAAACGGTGTGAAGACACCAATTTGGTCTTGAATTGGGAGAAGTGCCACTTCATGGTTCAAGAGGGCATTGTCCTCGGCCATAAGATTTCAAAATATAGGATTGAGGTCGACCGAGCTAAAGTCGACGTTATAGCTAAACTCCTCATCCCACTACCGTCAAAGGTATTCGGAGTTTTTAGGTCACGCCGGTTTCTATCGCCGTTTCATCCAAGATTTCTCTAAGATAGCCCGCCCTCGACCCATCTCCTCGAGAAGGATACTCCGTTTATCTTCACCAATGAATGCGTTGAAGCATTTAATTTTCTCAAAAGAAATTAAGCTGAAGCTCGATCTTAGTTGCCCCCGATTGGGATTTGCCCTTTGAGCTCATGTGTGATGCAAGTGATTACGCAATTGGGGCAGTCTTGGGGCAACGTAAATCGAAACATTTTCAACCCATACACTATGCGAGTAAGACATTGTCTGAGGCCCAACACAATTATACGACTACTGAAAAGGAATTATTGGCCGTTGTTTATGCTTTCGAGAAATTTAGACCCTACCTTGTCTTATCGAAGACCATAGTGTATACAGACCATTATGCCCTTAAGTATCTTTTGTAAAAGCAAGATTCTAAGCCACGATTACTTCGGTGGGTTCTCTTCCTTCAAGAGTTTGATGTTACTATTCTTGACAAAAAAGGAGCGGAGAACCTTGCTGCCGATCACCTTTCTAGACTTGAAAATCCCCATCAAAGTGTACTCGAGAAAAAGGAGATCACGAAAACATTTCCTCTTGAGACACTTGGGATGATTGCTAAGAAAGAACCAAACACCCCATGGTTTGCCGACTTTGCAAATTACCATGCGGGCAATTTCATCGTGAAAGGGATGTCGTCCCAACAAAAGAAAAAGTTTTTCAAAGATGTTAAGCATTATTTCTGGGACGATCCCTACTTGTTTAAGATTTGTGCGGATCAAGTAATCCGGCGGTGTGTTCATGGCCAAGAGGCCTTGATATTCTTCATGCTTGCCATAACGGACCCATTGGTGGCCACCATGGTGCAAGCTACACCGCTAAGAAGGTTTTGATTCCGGATTTTATTGGCCTACCATATATCGAGATGCTCATGATTTATTTAAGTCTTGTGATTCTTGCCAACGCCAAGGGAAAATTTCGCAAAAGGATGAAATGCCACAAAATGCTATTCAAGTTTGCGAGATTTTGACGTGTGGGGCATCGATTTTATGGGACCATTTCCATCATCTAAGGGTAATAAGTATATCCTCGTGGCCGTCGACTACTTGTCTAAATGGGTTGAAGCGAAGCGCCCCCCACCAATGACGCCGAGTAGTTGTTATGTTTTTGAAGAATTTGTTTTCGATTCGGGCACCTCGTGCTATCATTAGTGATCGCGGTACCCATTTCTGTAATGAACAATTCGCTAAAGTTATGGCTAAATATGGAGTTAATCATCGTCTTTCTACCGCGTATCACCCACAAACGAGCGGACAAGTTGAGGTCTCGAATCGTGGTTTGAAAAGGATTTTAGAAATGATCAGGAGAAAATCGAGCTCCATGGGCCGATAAGTTAGATGATGCATTATGGGCTTTCCGCACCGCATACAAGACACCCATCGGGTGCACCCCATTTAAGTTGGTGTATGGAAAAGCTTGTCACTTGCCCATCGAGCTCGAGCATAAGGCATTCGGGCCTTGAAACATGCAAACTTTGATCTTAAGACCCGGTGATCACCGGAAAGTTCAATTGAATGAATTAAATGAGCTTAGGGATCGGGCTTACGAGAATTCTTTGATTTTCAAAGAGAAGACTAAGAGGATTCATTATGCTAAAATCAAAAACCGCGTTTTCAACGTTGGTGATCAAGTTCTCCTCTTTAACTCTCGCTTGAAGATATTCTCGGAAAACTCAAAACCGTTGGTCCGGACCATTCACCGCTGCTCGTGTTTTCCGTATGGAATCAGAGCTTTCTCGGCCCGATGGCCCAAATTTCAAGGTGAATGGTCATCGTGTTAAACATTATTTTGGAGGGGACATCGCGTCTATGGTTGTCCCGGATCTCCAAACTTTCCCTAAGGACAACTGAATTCGGGGATCGAGTCAAGCTAGCGACTCGGTGACCAAAAACAGTAGCGCTTCGTGGGAGGCACCCCATGCTTATCTCTATCTTCTTTCTATTTCCTCTAATAAGTGACGTGAAGGGGTTAGCCTCTTCGATTTCTCGTGTTTGGTTGTTTGTGAAGTTGTGTTTAGGATTTCGCAGATATGAAGACTCTCGTGCTCGAAATTTGTCTTTTCTCCACTCGAGTTTCATGTTCGATGTTGATGGAAATCCTATATCCGAAATCTTATCGACTAACGTTTATCTTCTAGCATACTTAATAAACGGCTTTTAGATTTTCGTTGATACCTTGCTTTTAAACATTGAGGACAATGTTTCGTTCTAGTCTGGGGTAGGGTAATCTTCGATTTGATTTGACCGCACTTGCTTGTTTTTTGTCGTATACTCTCGCAACCCCGTTTTTCCTTAGAAAATGAAAAATTGTGCAAAAATGAGAAAATTTAAAAAAATTTGTAAGCTTTTGCTAGTTTTATGATCGAAAAGCTCTTGCTAGTCTCTTAGAAGTTACTTTAAATATGCGTTTTTCTTGAAATAGTCTTTGCTAATTGCTTAGACAAGAGGCTATAAAATGCGATTCTAGCTCACAAGGCCAAGAATTTGCAAGTCTCCCTAAGTGATTTTAAATATGCGAAGCTTAAACAAGAATTTGCTAGTTTCTAATAAGTGACTTTAAAAATGCGAGACTTGAGATTATTTTACGAAGCATTTGCTAAGTTAATATATTTTTTGACACCTTGTTGACTTTCCGCTGGTGAGAGTAGGAATAGAATTCTGACTTGACCGGGCGTGTTGAGCCCTAGCTTGTTCCCTTAACCATCGATAATCTAAAAATTATCGGCTAAGCATCCGCGGATCTCATTATTTGGGATTTTAAATTTGCGGAGATCGAGGAATGATAGAGTTACTTGTGAGTTTAGATGCTAAGCGTGGAGTAGTTGGTTCTCTTTAGAGCCCATCGAAGGTACTTATGGCTTTTTGTTCCCACAAAATTGTTTCACCCCATATTTGTGAATAAATAATTAGAGATGTTGAGTTTTTGGCGATAGTTAGTTCTTTATCTTCTTAAAAGAATCTTTGTTTTAAAAATTGGGTACACATCAAGGGCTCGTAATAAGTAATAAGTAATAAATAAAGTTATGAGTTGCGGTTCGAGATCGGACCCTTGGATCTTTAGCCGGGATTGGGTGAGGTCTTGGTCTAACCCACTGGGATCCTCATTTCATGAAGCCTAGAGTCTTGGAATTACCCCGTGAAGCTCCATGGTTCATAGCTCATATAAGTAAAAAGTATAAGTGGAAAAAAAAGTAAAGAAAAAATAAATAAAAAAAAATGATGAGAAAAAAAAAATAAATAAAAATAAAAATAAAATGGAAAAGTCAAAAATATAAATGAATAAAAATTCCTTGATGTGGACCTCATTTTTGAGACAATGGTTCTTGAGAGAAGATGGATAACTAATTAGCGACTTAGCTTTGTATTTTTATCGGAATAAAAATTATCGAAACGAGAAATTTGAAGAAATTCATTTCTCACAAAAATAAAAAAATCTAGAGGAAAATAAGAAAATGGGAGCAAAAGGTAATTACACAAGTAACTTCCATGGGTAGTGTTAGCATCTAGAATCATATTTAACAATGATTTCGATTTTACGCTTAGTTTGGGGACTTGTGAAAAATCAGGGACGATGTATTCTATCAGTATGGTCACTTCACGCTGTGTTGTGTTTCCTACTCTGTGATCCTAACGTGTTGATTGAAAAATGTTGGAGTTATTGATCGACATGAAAGTTCAACAAACCGTCGCTCATAATCAGAAAGTGCTTAATCGTAATATCTATATATAAAATAAAAAGGTAAATGGGGCGTTTTTAGAATTAAGGGTTCTTAATCTCTTTTGAGAAATCTTTGCTACTTTCCATAGATTTAGTAAAAAGAGATTGAAATCCTTAGTTTTAGAAGCGTGAGTTGATTGCATTGCGTGGGGACACGACAATGGTCTCGTCTGGGGTATTTTGATATGTGCTAAAACACATATCTTTTCTTTATCAAATTAAACCCAAAATAATCAAGAAAGAGCCGTTTATTGCTAATATTTGATGGTTTCTTGAGTTTGTGCTTGTGCAGGTACGGATATGTCAAAACACACAAAAGATAGCCAAATCAGACAAAAACCCGAGCACGAGAGATATAGAGTGCTAAAGCCGAGCCGAAGGTCGAATTAAGCATCTGTGAAGATTTTTATGCTCGAGGATGATGTTTGAAATATACAATCAAGTTTGAAGAATTGTCGAAATAGTCCCCGAACTTTCGCCATTGGCGAATATACCCTCAAGTTTCAGAAATGGCAAGAATGGCCTTTGGATTATTTGTAGATTGGCAAAGATAGTCATTGATCACATTTTCAGATTTACAAGTTTGGTCCCTGGATTTTCAGCATATACACTTTTGGTCCTTATATTACTACTTGGGTCCTAAACTAATCCTAGTCCAATCCTTATTACACCTTTGGCCCGAAACATAAATCAAAAGCCCAAGTCCACTTCCCATATACCCAGTCCAGCCAAACTATCCTAACCCACGGTTTAAAACCTTACCCGTATACCCAAATGGACCCTGGTCAAACATCACTTAAACCGGTCAATGAAATCAAATAAATATAAAAAATCCCACGCGCCCTTTTTCACCCCCAATTCCCAAACCCAGAAGAACCCTAGATTACCCCTTGCCTCAATTGGCCAATTCACTTAAATTGAGGGTACAATCGTCCTTTCCTGACACACTTATGACACCACCTGACACGTGATTAGTGCCATGTCACCTATCCGTGTCATTCCTCTCCTCTGATTGGCTAGTGATACGTGTATGATCTAATCTAAGGGCTGTTATTGAATGGTGAACGTGGATGAATGATCAATGGACATAAACGCGTTCAAAGAAGCACAAGGCTCTCTTCTGGAATCTTCTCAGCTCGGCTATAAATAGGACCTCTTCATTCACAGCTTTGATATGTAGTTTTTAGTGATAGAAAGTAGAGTGTAGTGAGAGAGTAGAGAGTAGTAGTAATCTCTGTATTTTAATTTCAATGTTTTAGTTAATTTCATTACTAGAATTTCACTTTTGTACTCAACATTTTCATTAATAAAATCAATTCTCAGTATTCAATTTGTTTCTCACATCGTTCAATTGAATCTCATATCATCTTTAATTAAGTTGTTAAACATTTTCCAGTTTATAATCTTCTCAAAACAAAATCATAAAAAATTGAAAAATATTTGAAAAATAAAAAAAAGTAAATCAAATCTGTTTTATCTAAATCCATTTTAAAGTTTCGTTGAACAAGCTTCTATAAGCTTACTTTAGCTTAATATTTACTTAAAACCTCCTCTCTCAGATTATATCATCTCAATTCACTCCTGGTCAAAATTAAGTCAAAGTTGCAGATAAGATTATGGGTTGCTGATTGGTTGATTGTGGATCCGGATTGGTCCGTATTAGATTAGATTGGTATTTTGATATTTTGAGCAAGCCATAGTGGCTGGACATCTGTAAGTGTCTATAATCTGTTTTCACATTGCATTTTCATTAATGTTTCATTACATAATCTGTGTTACTTGAATCTGTTAGTTTACATGGTTAGTTTTGCATTTATTAGTTCATATCTGGATGTTAGATCATAGTTAGTAAGATGTCTTGATTAGATTTAAGGATAGACATAGGATAGATTGCATTTTAATATCTTAAGTACTGTTTGGCACTAGCTATTTATCTGAGATAGAGGTTAAATCAATACTAGATTATTGTTGCATTAAACTTACTTAAGTCATTTTAGTCATTAGATTGCACCTTAGAACTCTAAAAGTCAAAATCATATTGAATCTGCTCTTAATTGAATTTCTGTTTGAATCAGTGATTAGATCTTTGCATATAGGTTTGAAAACAGTAGATATATCTTGCATTAATCATAATTAGGCCTAAAACACCATTAGCATTCAACAACTTTCGTTCAAACCTCATTAAAGTCAAAATATCATTTCTGAGTTAAAAAGTCAAAAGTTGTAAAAACAGTTTTTCACCAAACTTTGTGGATTTTTAGTTGCTTCTGTACTGGTCTAAATTTGTTGAAATTGTGGGTTGAAAAACTTTAGTTGGTCAGGTTTTCAAAAATCATTTTTGTGAAATTTTATCAAATCTCTTTAAGCTCTAAATCAACTTGTTTAAGCTATTTTTGCCATGTTCATACTCAGTTTAACTGAGTGTGAACCAGGCCTACTTGCAGCCTTTGCATAAGATTCATTCTAGATAGCTAGAGCCTGAAATTTGGTCCAGGTGATCTTTGGTTGGTTGACTAGAGAGTCCTACTTCTGTTTTTCACTATAGCTTATTAGATAAGCCTGTGTTTTAGCTTAAAGATAGGGGGTAGGACAGTTTAAGTTCACTTGATCAATCAAGCCAAATCATTGTAGGTTGCACTATAGAAGTTAGGAGTAGTTGGAATTAGCTGCTTTTAGGTGATTTTAGTATAAATTAGCTTCAGTAACACTTTGGTGGTTTATAGCACTCATTAGCTTAATCTTAGTAGCTTATTTAGGGTCAGTTTGCACTACAGCTTGTTAATCTCACACATAATCCATAGTTTTTATAATTTTCATAAATTTAGAATATTATATTAGACTTTTCCTGAATTTTTCATAATCTTTCATCACTGTTTACTATTTTTCCTATTTTAAATCAGTTTTTAAGAATTTTTTAAATAGCTTTTAATACAAATAAATCAGAAAAGATTAAAAAAAAAAAATTTTTCAATTTTCATAGATTAAGATAAACATAAAAAGCAAAAAAATAATTTTTCCAGATTTTTCCTTGTTTAATTGGTAATTTTTACCCATTTAATTAGTTTAAAATAGTTTTAAATTCATAGAAAATAGAAAAAAGTTCAGAAAAATACAAAATCAGTTTTAAAAAGTCTTTTGAGTTATTTTAGATTTTTGAAAAATAGTTTCATAATTTTCCCCTTAATTTCATAATTTTTAGTATTTTAGATTTGTTTTAAAAGTTAAAAATTAGATTTTTAATTCAAATAAATAAAAGAAATATCATAAAAATTAGTTTTAAATCTTAGTTAAGTTTTTAATTGCATTTTTAGTTTAAAAGTAATTTTAGATCATATTTAGGGCTTAGATTAGACTTAGTTGCATTTTATTTACGTTTCTTTAATTACGTTTTACGTTTATTCGCGTACTTAGGATTCCCCGTAGTTTAATTTCCCTAAATTGCTTTCCCATTTCCCGTAGTTTAGATTAAATCATAATCATCAAAATCCAAAAGATCGAGCATTTTAATAACGAACCTTAAACGACGTTGCCCATTCACACCTCATTGGGACACGACTCGGATTTCCTAATCCGTATCACTATCACTCACGGGATTTGATTCATTCTCCTTTTTCCTAAAGGGATTTTAAATCATTCCTTGTGGTTATTTTTGATATCGATATTGTGGTTTTATCCATACACACACACCCCTAAGCCTACAACGAATCACTAGGATACCTATTGTTCCAAGATATCCTTTGAAGATTATGGAGCAGATAACTGATGAGAATCCGCAGGTCCCTAACAATACAGTTAAGAAGAAAATTAACGAATGGGAAAGGGGGCTTAGAGACTTCATGGTCCAAGGGTTACATGCGACCTTGTGGAAACGTGATAAAAAGTTAGGAAATAATCCTACCTCAATACCACAAACTCAAAGGAACCCTAAGGAATTTTTGAATGGAGAAAAGGTGCTTTTGTATAAATCGAGAATAAAAGCATTAAGAGGAAGAAATAAGTCAAGATGGTTTGGACCTTATACGGTGAAAGAAACCAATCTAAAAAATAAAACCGTTATCATAATAGACGACGTTGGGAAGGAGTTCACGGTAAGTATACAACGTCTACAACCTTTTGATGAGTGTTTAGTGAATGAAAAAAAGAACGGTAATGAAGTCACGTAGGGGCATGACTTCGAGTCTAGCTACAAGCTCATAAATAAAGAAAAGCGCTTCGTGGGAGGCAACCCATGCTTAATTGTTTGCTTGTTTGTGTGTCATACATCTTTTCATTGATTGTTTATTCTCATGTTTGAATTTGTGAAAATGCTTTATTTTGTCTTTAACCTCGTCTTAATTACATATAAAGGTATTTTACAAAAAGGATAAGTGTAGGGAAGATTATACACGTTTTTAAAAGAACGTGAACATGAGAATTATAATTCTTGAAAAAGATATATATGTGGTTTGTTAGAGTCAAATGCTTGTATCGAGTCATAATGGATGTTTTGCGTGAATTTTTTCGATTCTAAAGATATAATTTTTCCGTAAAAACGCAAAGCATTGTCAGATAACTGACGGCGCCGAGGAGCGTAAAACTTATCTTATTTTCTCTCGTTTCTCGTGCTACTTATAAATTTTTGGAATTTCTCAGTTTTAATTTTACGTAAAACCTCAGTAAACATCCATTCCACAAGCATTATATCCTAGTATAGTTGAGTCATATATAGTTTTACGACCAATTTTACGCAAAGGTTTCGTCTGTTTTCTTAAGTGTGCAGGTTTTATTTATCAAGAAGAAGATACATAAGATTGGATGAAGCTTTTCACGCATACATTCTTCTTGAAGAATAATTTAACCACTACTTCACACGGATCCTACCGAGCTAATCAGGGAAGTATTAGTTTCTTTCACTTTTAATTACCTTTCATTATCTTAACTTTGATACTTTCGGGGAACATTGGGGACAATGTTCAGTTTAAGTGTAGGGTGGGAAAATAAAACGGGAACTTTGAAACTATGCTTACCCTTGATTATTTGCCTTGTCCAATTTCATTTGTGTAATAAACCATGAGAAATATCGGTTAGGGTAATTTTGGCACCAAATTTAAAATTTTTCATGACATGTAGGAGTGGGCCATTAGTCTTAATAAAGCGTCTCATGGATAGGAAGTTATATGACTAGCACAAAACCCTTTACCACTCAAATTCCACCCCAAAAATGTGAGGTTCGCCCCTAGATTTGTAGGAATTAAAGCATTCACCTTTGATGCTTCGAGAGTGTACTGGTAGTATAATAGATTCTAGAACTTGTTTTGTGATGCATTCCGAGATCGCTAGTGAGACTACACTTGTGTAGTTAGGAATAACTAAATGATAATAGGCATTAGGATAACCCTTGTTTGATACCCGTATTATAATTACTTCTTCCACATCGGTTGAGTAATTCCCCCACACCCTTGCGTTGTACTCATCTTTGGTACACGATACCCCTAGTTAACCCCTCAGAGCCTATCCTTTTCGCGGTTCTCGTGATGTTTCGGTTTTCCGGAATATCAATGAAGAGCATTGTTTACAATCCACCCTCAAATGTACACCCAAATCGCCTTAGCCTACCTTGTATGCACTCACTTTTAGTGCATTATTGTTATCATGCTAAACCCTTAGTTCAATTATCTAGTTGCTTGCATAAGTTTTTAAGTCGAGTCATATCCTTTGTATACAGTTTTGGGACGATTGGGACTCATGGGAAAAGTTAAATTTTATGAAGTGACGGGAAAGAACGTTAAATTCAAATTCCCTTTATTTACGTAATAATGTACTCCAAGTGTTTTGATCTTTTCAATTCGGGTCAAATTAGTGTTAGAGTAATAAAAACTCAAGTGTAGGGATGTGCCTATAAATCCCTTATATTTTGATGTTATCGTAGAGGATGGTAGAGTAAAAGTGTATGGAAAAAAAAATCGAAAAAAAAAGAGTGTTGAAAAAAAAAAAAAAAAAACGTACGGGCTACCATCCTACATCTATCTTTGAATTTATGTATGTTTGTTTCAAAGTTATCTAGAGTTTAGAGTGTCGAGTCTTGGCTTAGCAACGCCGTTCTTCTCATGCTTGTAACATAAAGATTTTTGACTTGCCACCACTAAATCGCCTATCCAACCAAACCCTTTGTTTTCCTACCGTAAGCCTAACATTACAACCCTTTAAAAGACCTCTTAGATAGTTTCTCCTAGGTGCTTACGCCAAAGCGATGGAGGTTTGATCTAGTCTCAAGCCTATGGTAATCTATGTACTAGGACCGGTTAATGAGTGTTTATCTTCCATTTCCAATTTGATATATTTCATATACACCCGAGAGATGAGAGTATCCAAACACCACTTGTGAGGTGCTAGTATGTAATTTTCGTGCTTGTTATGACTTTTGCGGGGCTTATACTTGTTGTGAATTGTTCTAAACCAATGCTTCATACCCCCTAACTTATAAATTAATTGGCCAAAAGCACATTTGCTTGAGGACAAGTAAATACCAAGTGTAGGGATATTTGATAAGGATTTAAAATGTACACTTTTAAGGGGTCATTTAAGCCCTTAATCGACCAATTTTATATCCGTTACTGCTTAATTTCGTTCCTTTTTACTTTTTAGGTCTCTTGAAGGCAAAATGCTGGAATGATGCTTATTTGGACGAAAAGGCGTGAATATGTGAAGAAAATGGCTTAAGTCAAGATCAAGACACTCAAGCTGCTGGAAACGCACCCGACGGCGTCACAAATAAAGGGCCACGCCGTCCATCTAATTGCGACGGCTGATAAGTGAAATTGATATTTTGTACCTGACGGCGTCAGGCTTTAAAGAGTAGGGCGTCATAACTCAGACGGCCTAGATCCAGATTCAGACGGCGTCAGAAGATGAAGCCGACGGCGTCACAACCCCAACGTGACGACGTCACAAAGTTAACTTGGTCAAGACGAAACCCTAATGGCGGCGATTCGACGGCATCACAATTAAAGAGTGACGCCGTCGCAGTTATAACTCTGTATATAGAAATCGAATTTTCAGACTTTTAGAGGGGTAGAATTGTGGAGTAAAACCTAAACATGATTTTTGGTTGTCTTGGGCAGTATCTTAGGGTTCTCATACTCTATTGTACATCAAGATAAGTAATCTACTTCATTGATTTCATTATGTCTTCGATTGTATGTGTGTATGCTTGCATGTTTACCATGTCCGGCTAATTTACTTATGTGTTTGCTTAGATCTATGAAACCTAGTTATTGAATATTGATTGATTGTCTCTTATCTTAATTGTAATTGGCTTAGGATTGCAATAGGCCATTGTTGTGTTTTTAATGCTTGAGTAATCTTTGTGAACATTAGTTTATAATCGTCTAGAGTTGTTGTAGGCTAAAAATCTAAAGATAACCTTAGAGTTAGTTTATAAATCCTAGAGATTTTGTAGGCAATAACCTTAAGGTATCTTCAAAGAGTTAGGGAAAAAAACATACCCTATGACCTCAGAAGACACAACGCGTTAAGAATAAGAACGTGACAATTCAACCATCAATAAAATATAACTAGGGAGTAATAGTATCTAGGTAGACACATCTTAATCATCATACGAGCACACATCAATTAGACATAGACTACCCCTTAGCTTAGTTAATTAGATAATTAGAATAATAGAGTAATCGGTAGAAATACCACCTCCAAATTCAATACCCCGAGATTCGTACCTTTCAATTTTCTAAAAAAATAGAAAAAAAGATAAAAAATAATCTTCCTCAACCCCAACCTTAGCGTAGTAATTTCTCACTAGCATTCCTATTCCCCAAGAGAACGATATCAATCCCGAGGCTTACCCTAATACTACACTACAATGATTAGGTTCACTGCCTAGGCGGTTGAAAAACTTGCTCGAAGAAAAGGAAGTTTCCTTTGACCCCGAACGCGCGTTGTACGCGTATCATGAACCCACGAACATGATTGCCCGGTGTGTTAGGCTCAAGAGATATATTTGGAATGTACACATAAGTAAGTTTATGATCGAAGTCATACTCATGAGACATGAAATGAATATCTTACATGAGTATGTTAGTACATAGTAAAACTTTAAGAGTGAGAACGTTTTTGGTCGGTGATACTTCTAAGTACTTTTAATCATACTTTTGAGTTATGCTAAATTGATAGGATCTCCCCTAATGTTTTTATTGTCTATTCTATTTTTATACAATGAAATTTAGCTTACTCTTTTAACATTTTAGTGAGGTTTTTCCTTTTGTGGTAAGTTTTTATGAAATGGTTTTTATGTTGCATGAGTGTCTGCCATAAGTTTCACAGTTCTGCCGGTTCCCTTTTAAAAGGGATCCGTCTAGTTAAAACTCAAGGATCCGGGGATCTGCATTTTTGACAGAAATTGGTTTTGACGTAGAATCAATTTTTGCAACTCATATGTTATATTGTGGAATGTGTTTTAGCTAATGTTAATTCTTAAACATGCATTACTAGTTTCAAAACCTGTTTTTGAAATGTGCGAGAAAAAAAAATAAAATAAAAAAATTATACGAGAAATAGACGAGAGAAACTACGACGTTATTTATATTTCATTTCAATGCTTAAAGCAATACAAAGGATAGAATAGATGATACAAATGTAGATCAATAAGACAAAGTACGTGTCTCCTTGCGAGAATTTGATCATGGGATACACGAGAGCAATGAACGAGATGATGATGGCCACGAGGGCGATGTAAACCATGACGATGAAGATCTTTTCTTGGTTTTGAATTCTCAAAGTGAGATGATGAAGAAGATGAAGTTTTGAATGTGAGGTTTTTTAAAGTGGAAGATTTGAAAAATGGGTTTTGTTGGTAAGAGTAGACAATCGTAGATGTTTTATGGGGAAGGAGGAATTTTTGAGATTTGTGTTTTGTTTTATTTGTATTTAGAAAGATTTGGTTTTTAGAAATTTGGTTTAGACAACACATATTGATACACCTAGTTTTTTATGGATGATAACACGTAAGCTCGAAGTTTTTCTAATGAAGCCACGTATATCATATAAATATGTTTGGATAAAGAAAAACATATAAACACATAATTTACCATTTAGTAACATGCAAACATATACAAGATTTACTAACATTATTTAGAGATAAATCTTTATGAAAGCCATACCTCTATTGCAATTTGAGTGTCCCTATTTGACGAGTTTTATCGGACAACTCTGGTTTCTTCGAGATCTACTTGGTAATAAGTTTCGACAACTTTTTAAGGAAAGTTATCCTATTACCAAATAATCTTGATGGTTTGCCTATTATCGGATTAGCTAAACAAAATGACAAGAGAAGTTAGTACATTTTGTAAGACAAGGTGACATATAAGACACCAAAATTATTAATACTATTATCTAATTAATATTCAACAAAAAATTATTCTTAAAACACATTTTTTGTTTTTAGAAAATTTTCTTCTTTGTAGTTTTCAAACATACATGGATCGTATCAAGTTTTAAAACTAAAATATACTTTAAAAGACTTGTTAACGAAGCTCTGAAGCCAATTGTAGAAAACTAGAAAGGGGGGTTGAATAGTTTTACCGATTAAAACTTCGTTTTAAACTATTTAGATCGATTTATGTCAATCTATTTAATATGTGTGTTGGATAATAATAGATAAGCATATAAGTAAGTAATTCAAAAGATAAAGAGTAAGGAACGCAAAACCACACGAGTATTTATAGTGGTTCGGCTACAAGGACACCTTCCTTGCCCTACTCCACTCCCCGAGTACCCCACTCGAGAGTTCGTAAGCACTACACAACACAAGCTCCTTAATGTGGCGGAGAAGCCTTCACAACGTCGCCTACTCTTTATACGGTTCAAGGCTAGACACCGAGTTCTTCCAAGAGGTAGAACCAAACCTATCACAACGTTGCCTACACTTTATCCGATACAAGGCTAGATACCGAGTTCCATTACAAAGGAGGTCCTACTATCCAACACTACACCACAACATAACTACCCTAAAGGAGACACACTCCTTGTTACAATACTAGAAGGATATCAACATCCTTTAACCCAAACTATCTAACTTGTACATCGATGCACCATATCGAATGTACACCTTTGGCACCTTTCACTAATGCCTTCAACACGACCCTTCGGCACCTTTCACTAATGCCTTCAACACAACATTTCTATGGGGGGAGGAAAGAACTATCAACAAAAGGCACTTGAGTGGTCTTGATGATGACAAAGCTTAGCAACTCATGACTTGAGCTTGCACGTCTTCAAGAGGTGGTGACCTCGTCTTTAAGAGGAACCTAGAGAATCACACAAACATAAAACTACATAGAATAATCCTTTGGATCAGAGGTTAGAGATGTTAGAATACTGGGAGAAAGTATATATCAAGTGGTAGTGAGCAAGAGAGAAATGGCTCACTATTTATAGACAAAACTTGTCTACTGTCTCACGGTTCCTACGGATCCCTCCCTAGAGGGATCTGGCTAGTGCAAAACTAGGGATCTGGCTACTAGGTCAGTTTAGTCCGGATTTCGGGTTGCAAACCGGGTTATGCGTTATAAACCATGGGTTATGGGTAATGGATTATGGATACTCAACAAGATGCAATGTACCTAGTTATTGGGTTATGGATCTTGAGTCATGGGTCACGGACTTTGGGCCATGGATCATGGATAATACCCAACATGACTTCATGTATGATGTCATGCAATGGGTCATGGGTTATGGATCATGCTCCATGGGTATGGGTTATGGATTTTGGTTTTTACCCAACAACATTCATTGTACCTAGTCAATGGATCATGGGTTATAGATCATGGACTTTGGTTTTTACCCATTACAATATATACAAAGTATATATACATTTCTGTATTATGTAAACACTAGTTGTTATACATATGCATTTTTATAAGATGTAAACAATATTACTTGTTAGTGTTTATAAAAATGTCTTTGGTTTTATATGACTTATTTACTAAACATGTTTTGATATAGTTTTAATATGTTTAGTAAAATTGTGTTAGTAAACTATTGGCTCAACCCTTTTACGTATTTTATTTGTTTCGTTTAAATGATTTTACGTTTGTTATCAACAAAACATTAGAAGATCTCAAAATATAAATAAACGTTTTTATGGCTTATTTGTATTAATCAAAACCACTCCCTACTCATCTCTAAACCGATTTACATACCACATGTAAATAATAAGCCAATATACGAAAATTATACGATATATAATCTCCTCACGTTACCATAACCATGTATACACCAATTTAGGAGATCTGTCGTCACATCCATTAAACAAAATACATATTATAAAAACTAGGATAGTCATAACCACATTTAAGTGGCTCTCATACCACTGATGGAAAACAAGGGTCATAATTTTGAAACGGAATCATAAGTTTTAAAGCACTTTTCCATGTCCATGATTCCATATACGTGACTTATGACTAATCAAGAAAACAGTAACAATAATTGCATACCTTTGTTTGTGCGGGAAGTCAACACGAACTCAAAAGATTAGAAGTAAGATCTTCTCACAGTTTAACACACTAATGCTCAGACAACTTCAGTAGAGTGCTAGATCTTGATTTAATTAAACAATCCAATTGCTAAAAGAAAACACAACGATGTGTGTATAGTATAATATTTGATAAAATAATGATTAAATAGTAATAGAAATAATAATATTTATTTATAAATACAGATAATTAAAAATGTAAAATCTTGAATTACAACGTAATTCAATACTTTCTCTCCAATTTGAATTCCCCCATTGAATGTAAATGGAGTGAATTTCCATTACAATTACGTTGCAAAATAAAAAACCTATGCAATTTAATATGAATTACAATTGATTCCTTTTAGTGAACTGAACATGATTACAATAAAATTAAGATTGCAGTTACGCTATATTACATTATATTACATCGAACCAAACGGGACTTAAGAGCTAATCACATATCAGCATGACTAAACAGATACATATAAGGGCATCTCAAATGGGAGGTAAAGTAATACCTCAAAAAATCATTAAAAAGCTTTTCCTCTCGGAAGGAAGACTTTTTTCCTCAACGACTTAAGCAACGAATGATTTGAGCAAACATTTCTCACACACAATTTAAGAATTTTAAAATTAAAAGCTTTGCAATGACTTTTTAGCATTGAAGTAAAATTAGTCATTATAGGTAGATGCGGGAGAGATGATTTAGGAAAAAAAGTCATTGAGAGATAATTGTATTGTGAATGTTCTAATGAAGCATGTATGTCACAAAAGATTATTGTAGATATATGTTTATTTTTTTTTAAATTTTAAGCTACTTAAAATATCAATTTTGTTGGATAGAAAAGTTTTATAACATTAACTTTTCAAAATCTCATAATCTCAAATGCTAATTCATGTAATTTACAAAATTAATTTGTTTTTCTCTAACTTAATTTCAAATTACAACAACCATTCTAGCAACAACTCTCTTCTAGTAACAATTACTTTTAACAAAACATAGCTTACCACCTTTAAGTTCTCCTTCTTTTATACATGTTTATATAAAAAGGCACGATCCATTCATGGAAAAATGTTGCTAACAAGAGTATTGTTTCCTAACATAAATTTGTGGCATTGTCGGGTTATCATCGCCATAATCTTAACGGTAATCCTTCAGATCTTTGGCATTAGAGTTGAGATTAATATAGATCTCATATTTGTCATAGATTCAATAAATCAATTTTAGCCATCTATTTTTTTTATCAAAATTATTAAAAAAACCATTTTCACTCTTTTTTTAAAAACAACATATTTTGCAAACGGTGAATCTTCAAATTACAAAAAATACACCATCGCGACGAAAATTAAATTATCTTTCTATAGATATGTACTTCTCTCTATTTTCGACAAACTTTTTTTTTCAAAAATTCCGTCCAGAAAAATCACATATGATTTGCAAAATAATATATGATTTTCAAAAATCACATGTGATTTGTAAAAATCAAATCATATGTGATTTTTTAAAATCATATATGATTTTTACAAATCACATATGATTTGCAAAAGTCATATATGATTTGTAAAAATCAAATCACATATGATTTTCACAAATCATGTATGATTTTTTTAGGTCGAAATTTTGAAGAAAAAAAAATCGTTAAAAATATATAGAAGTGCATATCTATAGAAAGATAATTTAATTTTCGTCGCGATGGTATGATTTTTTTCGAGTAACGATTAACGGTTTGCGAGATATTTAATTTTTTTAAAAAGGGTGAAAATTTATTTTATTTTTTTATTAGAAAAATTAATAGCTATGATTGGTTTATTTGATTTATGGGAAATTTGAGATATATATTGAACTTTTGACTTAGACATATATCATGTATATATCAACAAATTGCTCGACTGATTATTTATCTTTATTTATTCTTTTAATGAAAATATATATAAAGCTAATCTACTTTATTACTACGACAGATGAATTTTCAAATGCTTACTCTTATTTTGGTGTTTACCAAGGGACAAATCATCACCATCTACCTAGGTTGATCTAATGGTTGGGATAAACCTAAGATTTAATATCTAAACATAAGCCAATCTTTTTTTTTCTCCTTTTTCTTTGTCTTTTTGTCTTTCTTATTTATTAATTTTTATTTATTTTTTTTTCTTTATTATTTTTTTTTTTGAAATTCACGTTTTTATTTTAAATTCATGTTTTTTTTTAGTTCACGTTTCTTTTTTTTTCTTTTTGTTTTTTTTTAATTTAAAATTCACGTTTTTTTTATTCAAGTTTTGTTTCCGCTTTCATACGTTTTCATCTGTATTAATACGTTTTCGTTCGTTTTTATACGTTTTCGTCCGGGTTCATATGTTTTCATCCTTTTATTTACGTTTTCGTCTGATTTCAGACCTTTTCGTCTGTTTTCATCCGTTTTCGTCTGTTTTTAGACGCTTTCGTCTGTATTTTTACGTTTTCATGTATTTTCATCCGTTTTTATACGCTTTCGTCCGTTTTCAGACGTTTTCATACGTTGTCATCCGTTTTTTTACGTTTTCATCCATTTTTAGACGTTTTCGTCTGTTTTTCAGACGTTTTCATCCGTTTTTGTACGTTTTCATCCGTTGTTATACGTTTTTGTCTGGTTTTATACGTTTTTATCCGTTTTCAGACGTTTTTGTCTGTTTTCATATGTTTTTATACGTTTTTCATTCGATTTTATACGTTTTTGTTTGTTTTCAGACGATTTCATTTTGATGTTTGTAAGTGAAACTTATTTACCTCTTGTGATATAACACTGTAAGGAAGATGAAAAGTATTACATTCTTCATCATGTATGTGTTATCAGTTGTGATACTCAACTAAGAATGTGATGGTTGTGTTTTTGAAAATATTTAGGAAGATTTTTGTGTTTTATGATATTATGAAATATTAGAAAAGTTGTTCAACTGAAAACAATAGATGTTATGATACTTTTGTTAGACTTGTGGTGGATTTTTCTATTTAATGGATACATTGTGCATGTTTCGATAGGTTTTATAGCGGGATTTGAAAATATCTGTGGTTGAATCAGCAAAATAAATAAGCTATGGTTGAAGATAGCACACATCTTTATAAACAAACTGAGGAAACTCAAACACTTGTGATATCACAGGTGATATCCCCTCACTTGTGATACCACACGTGTTATCATGTGTGATAACACCGTTGATATCATGTGTGATATTACCGGTGATAGCATGTGTGATATCATAGTTTATATCACTTGTGATATCACCAGTGATATCACCTGTGATATCATGTGATATCACAAGTGAGGTGATATCACCTGTGATATCATGTGTGATATCACAGGTGTTTGAGCTTACTCAGTTTGTTTATAAAGATGTGTGCTTTCTTCAACCATAACTTCTTTAGTTTGCTGATTCAACCATAGATATTTTTAAATTCTCTATAAAACCTATCGAAACATGCACAATGTATCCATTAAATAGAAAATCCACGACAAGTCTAACAAACGTTTCATAACATATTTTGTTTTCAGTTAAACACCTTTTCTAATATTTCATATTCTCATAAAACACAAAAATCTTCCTAAATATTTTCAAAAACACAAATAAGAAAAATGAACAGAATCATCACAGTAATATAATAAGTGATGTTTATTATCATTTCTTACATATATACTTGGTAAAATACTAAATTCTTATCACATTTGGTATGAATTTAATATTTCACATTCTTAGTTGAGTATCACAACTAATAACACATATATGATGAAGAGTGTAATACTCTTCATTTTTCTTACAGTGTTATATCATAAGAGATAAATAAGTGTCACTTAAAAATATCAAAATGAATAAAAAAGAAGCAAACTGTGAAAATAGAGTCTTGACATATTCTCAAAATCAAACAAGTGTTGCATTAAATTAGCATTTTTTTGAAAAAAAATAAGAATTCACCTAAAGAGACTTTAACTCTCTTATTTCTACTAAGAGTATAATATCACAAGTGATAGATAACATTGGTTGCATAAAAAAAATATGCGCTTGTCAATTGCGATGAAAGGCACAAAAACTATCTTGTGACTGAAAATTATAAAAATATTAGAAAACACATAGGTGATAATATATAAAAATATACAAAGCAATAAAATATCTCAGGTGATATTAAAGGTTAAAAAACATACTTGTTTGTTTATGAAATATCACAAGTGATATTAGACATTAACTTTTTTATAATAAAATATCACAATTGATATTAGACATGTAATATAATAAAGTTTAATAATAGGCATGAAAACATATGAAAATAGACGAAAAAGTATAAAAAGCACAAAAAACGGACAAAAACGGACAAAAACGAATGAAAAGTGTATAAAAAGGGAAAAAGAGCGTCTGAAAACGGACGAAAACGTATAAAAACGGATGAAAATGGACGAAGACGTATGAAAACGGACGAAAACGTTTGAAAACAGACGAAAGCGTCTAAAAATGGTCGAAAACGTAAAAAAAGGACGAAAGCGTATATAAACGTATGAAAATCGATGAAAACGGACAAAACGTAGGAAAACAGACGAGAACGTATTAAACCGGACGAAAACGCAAGAAAACAGACGAAAAGGTATGAAAACGAAAAAAAAAAAAGTAAGAAAACGGACGAATACATAGGAAAACGGACGAAAATGTAAGAAAACAGGCGAAAACGTAAGAAAACGAACGAAAACAGACAAAAACGTAAGAAAACGTAAGAAAATGGACGAAAACGTAAGAAAACGGACAAAAACGTAAGAAAACAGAAGAAAAGGTAAGAAAACAGACAAAAACGTAAGAAAACGAACGAAAACGTAAGAAAACAGACAAAAACGTATGAAAACAGACGAAAATGTAAGAAAACAGACGAAAACGGATGAAAACGTAAGAAAACGGACGAAAACGTATGAAAACGGACAAAAACGTATGAAAACGGACGAACGCGTAAGAAAACAGACGAAAGCGTAACAAGACTGACGAAAACGGAAGAAAACGTAACAAAACGGACGAAAACGTATGAAAACGTAAGAAAACAGACGAAAACGTATGAAAACGGACGAAAACAGACGAAAGCGGACGAAAACGTATGAAAACGGACGAAAACGTATGAAAACAGACGAAAACTATAAAAAGCGGAAAAAACGGACAAAAATGTGTGAAAACTGACATAAACGAAAAAAGAAAAAAAAACGTGAAATTAAAAAAAGTGATTAAAAAAATACAAATAATGAGAAAATAAATAAGAAAGATAAAAAGAAAAGAAAAAAGACAAGAAAAAAACATGGACTTAGGTTTAGACATATTAAATCTTAGGTTAATCACCATCATTAGATCAAATTAGATGGAAGATGGAAATTTATCCCTTAGTATGCAAAGATTTTTGAGTATGCAAAATAAAGTGTCTCCACTACGACATTATTATAAGTAGTTTTATGATAACACATATGCTTTGTTACCTTTGTTTTCAATATAGTAATTCCAACAATGCACCGTTTGGCCAGTTTTTGGCGTTTCAGTTTTCTTGTAAAAATCACTCCATATTTTATTCGTGAACTGGCATTTGGCCGGCAAGCTTATTATAGAATATATAATTCTTTTAATTCTTGACATGTTCATCGCAATTAAGATTTTATGAAAGAAAAACTAATATTGATGATTTTTACAAAGACAAAATTTGTTATTACAAGGGAGGGTGAATAAACATTTTTAGTAAAATTACGTTTTAAGCATGTGACATCAAAACTCAAATGAAGATAGCATCCATAAATGTATAGAGGTGGTAAATGAAGTGCATTACATGAATTATTTTACAGATGTCGAGTTAAAACAGGTATCAACCGATCCAGGCTCGCGATGTACTAAAAATGACCCATTTTGAAGTTATTCTTACTGGGTTTTCTTTCATAAGTGTAGATTTGAAAATTTTTCTATTAAAAAAATATGGGTTTGAAGAGAGAAAGTTATTTAAGTAAAAATAGATTAAAATGAATAAAAGTAGTTAGGGATGAGCACGGTACAGATTGGTACCGAACCCATATCAAATTGATGATACTATTTTTTTTCCTGAGCATAAAAGAGGGGTACCGGTACCGTATCGAACGGGATTCGGGTACCGGTACCCGATACCAAAAAATCGGTGGTACCTATATGGTTCTTCCCTTTTTTTTGTTAAAAAAGAACAAGAATATTTTTGTACAAGCTTATATGTAGTTGTATAAAAGATTAAGGGAATATTTTTGTACAAGCTAATATGTAGTTGTATAAAACAATAAGGGTATGTTTGACGGCAAAGATTATTGTAGAATATGGAGGTTTAAGATTATTTTTTTGAAAAATAAGCTTTGATCAAAAAATAATTTTTGTTTGACAAACTAAGATTGTAGAAATTGATTTTCACAATTTAACTGATTTTAATCTTTTTCAGCAACAATATCAGCACCACTGCAAAAAAAAGAAGCCACAATTTTCATTTGTTTCATCACCAGCACTAGCATCAGCACCAGCACCAGCACCAGCACCAGCACCAGCACCAGCACCAACACCAGCAACATCTTTTTTTGCCAAACATACCTTAAGTAATTGTATTTGTTCAGTTTGCTATTTTTAAAACCATCGTTCAATTTAAACATATTTTTCCTGGTAGTAATAAACATAGTTGTGAGGATCCTGATCCTGATCTTAGGATCTTACGATTTTACGATACTGCAAAGCAAAAACAATCCAGATCCTACATATCTTTTCAAGCTTAAGATCTTATAGGATTTCGATCTTGGCCATACGATCTTAAGATCTAATCCGATCCGATTTTACTTTTCTCGGATTACAAACTAAAAAACTACAAATTTATGGGTTGTTTTTTTTGTAGAATTCAAAAAACAACATGTTAATTTTTTTAAACATTTCATAATCATAATTTAGGACAACATTTTTATGAAATATTCACAGTATTTTATGTTTATAATGTATAATAATTTGTAGATTTATATAATATTACAAAAACTACTAAGAAATAATATTATAGTAGGATCTTAAGATCCTGATCCTATCTTATGATCACAATTTTGCAAAAACAAATACACTCCTTGATAAGATCTTAATCTTGAAAACCTTGGTACCAAAGGTAAACGTGTCAATTCACGTTTTCTGTTGGACCAAAAAGGTAGGAAAATTGACACAAGATTATATCCGATTGTACAAACTTAATTCCCCTTTCTATTGCTGGCGGAGCATAGATAAAAAATTGTGACTTGGCATTCATTCTCAGCCATTAAATGATGTTAAAATCAAATCTCAGCCATTTAAAATACAAGTTTACCTATTTTATAGCTATTTACCACAATCCTGGAAATTTAGTTACACAATAAAGCACATGTTTAATTGTTCACTTCATTTATATATTATCTGATCATGTGAAAGATTCGAGTTCTTTCACGAAAATTTCAAAAAGTTTGTTAATTTTCGATAGATACATTATACATAATATGATTCATTATTTTATGGTTGCTAAAAACAACATGAACCTCTAACTAGAGAACTTAAAGAACGTAACTATATTTGAAGTTTACATATATGATTGGAGATGGTGTAAGAAAAATCAAACAACAATTAATCTTTTTATAAGTGGTCATGGGTGTCAATACTCATGGGTAACACATGAATTAACTTTTATTGATGAAAGTTGGATCTTCAAGAAACACCAAACATTGTAAAAATTAGCCCTTCACAATCGTTCTTCACTTATTTGGCAAAAAGAAATACGCCAGCCATTATTTTTTTTAATCACCGTCTAAGTAAGTAATTAATAAGTAAATACTAAACATTTTTTTTATCTTTGACAAGGAAACTACGAAACAATTCAACCGAGAATGAAGGATATGCGTCAACTATACAAACTATCATTTATCTTTCTTTATATATTGTAATGTTTCTCAACTAAGGCAAACAACGTAAAAAGAAAAGGTGTGCCCGGGCAACGCACGGGTATTGCACTTGTTTATATCAGTGGAGCAAGCACAATATGCCTTTATCAGTGGATTGGTTTTCTCTCAAGGACTTTGTTTTGCATGTAATTGGCTCAATAGGTGTTAATAAGATAAGTAGTTTATCTAAAAACCAACTGGCTTAGCTCAGTTGGCCACTTTGGAGTCCTTAGGGGCTCATGGGGGAGGGAGGTCTTGAGTTCAAATCCTGCAAGGGGTTTGAATGAGGGATTTTCCTTCAAGGTAGTCCTTTAATGAAGGGGTTTGGGCCTGGTAACCCCATGTTCGAATCTTGGAAAAGGCAAGGGTTTACCCCTATTAATTGTCGTGCCTTCGGGCGGATTAGTAGGGGGTTTTCCCCCCATCGGGTATTTGAAATAGGCATTTCCGCTTCGAGGGAGCTCTCTAGCGCGGACCCGGTTTAGACAACGTAGTCTAGACCTCCCGCTGTCGAACCGCGACACGAAGCACCTTATAAGAAATTCACCTTTCAAAAAAAGTAGTTTATCTAAAAAAACATGACCACTCAATTTTCGGGTATTTTTCGATACTATCCCGCTTTAATACGTTATTGTATTAGTGGTTCTGAATTTTTTTGGCTCGATTCATGATACAGCTTTTGTATTGTGTATTGAGATTCGCTACCGTTTCGATATAGTTAAGTTTCAAGATTCAAGTCAAAATGCTCATCCTAAAAGTAATAAATTTAATGATTAATGTAATAATTAGTGTTTGTTTAGTGGAAAAAATATGTATATTTAGGACAAAAAACAACAAATTAATATAACACTTGATTGGACAAAAACATGACGACGATTACTGGTGTTAAAACTAGGGATTGTCTAACCAGTGCCCTTAGGGCACTGGTTAAGAAGGCTGAGGACCCACAGAAAGGTACCGAAAAAATATTTTTTTATTAAAAAAGTGTGGGTCCTTGAGTCTTTAAATTATTTTTTTGGTGTTTTTTGTGGGTCTTCCCTCTTCTTAACCAGTGCCCTAAGGTCACTGGTTAGACAATCACTTAAAACTAAAGCAATAAACTTAGAAAGCCACATCTAAATCAAAACATACCGAAGCACCAAACACCAACACCAACACCATGGCCACAAGCACGGAAAACCTCCACGTCATCTTCGTACCATTTTTCGCTTCTAGCCATATCATCCCTCTAGTTCACGTGGCAAGGCTTTTCGCGGCTCGTGGTGTCCGCTCGACGATCATCACGACCGTGCACAACGCCCATTTATTCCAATCCATGGTCGAGCTCGACAGAAAAAACGAGTATCCAATATCTGTCCAGACGATCGAGTTCCCGTCATCTGAAGTTGGAATACCTAAAGGAATAGAAAACTTAAACTCCGCTAAATCTCTCACCTTGGCAGCCGCGGTGTACCGTGGCATGATGATGTTACAAAAACCAATGGAACAAATGATACGTGACCTTGTTCCTGATTGTATATTTTCTGATATGTTTTTCCCGTGGACTGTTGACCTTGCGAATGAGCTCAACATTCCACGGTTACTATTTTATCCTTCTTGTTTTCTTTATCATTCAATTTTTCATAGTTTGAAAGTTTACAAGCCTCATGAGAATATAAAATCCGAATCCGAAGTCTTTGTTGTCCCAAATTTACCTCATGAAATTAAGATGACAAGGTCCCAAGTTTCCGAACATCTCAAGACTAAAACCGGATTTGGTGAAATGATAGAAAAGATTCAAGAATCGGAGAAACGAAGTTATGGATTGGTACATAACACGCTTTATGAAATCGAACCAGATTATGTTGATCATTTTAAGAAAATTAAAGGTACGAAGGTTTGGCATATTGGTCCTCTTTTTCAATTTTTTAATAAAGACCATGTGTTGGACGACAAGTATGGTTGTTTAAGTTGGTTAGACAAACAAGACCCTAACTCGGTTATATACGTATGTTTTGGAAGTATGGTGAAATTCCCGGATGCTCAAATTACTGAAATCGCGTTGGCTTTAGAAGAATCAAAGAAACCGTTTATCTGGGTGGTGAGAAAAGGGGATGACGATGAAGGGATCGGAGGGATGCCACAAGGATTTGAGGAGAGGGTACACAAGGAAAACAAAGGTTTGGTTATAACGGGTTGGGCGCCACAAGTGGAGATTTTACGACACCCTGCGGTTGGAGGGTTTTTGACACATTGTGGTTGGAACTCGGTTCTTGAGGCTTTGGTTGCAGGTGTGCCCTTAATGACATGGCCTTTGTACGCGGAGCATTTTTATAACGAGAAGTTGGTAGAAATTTTAGGGATTGGAGTTGGTGTTGGGGCACAGGTTTGGAACTCAGGGTTTGAAATCACTAGCCCGGTTATTGGGAAGCAAGGCTTTTTAGACGCTCTGGAGGTATTAACTGGCGGGTCAGCTGTAGCAGAAAGCATTAGACGTAACTCAAGAGAGTTGGCTGTGGTCACGAAAAAGGCTGTCGAAGAAGGTGGTTCTTCTACTAATAGTTTAATGGCATTGATAGAAGACCTCAAAGCCGTTAAATTGGCTAAAAAGCCTTGATTGTTACAAATTTGATGTTTACGCATGTTACATGTTCAAATTATAATTGTAATATTTTACTTTAATAAATAGTTCTTGTGGCTTAATAAGTCTTGGATCGATCGAGTCATATTTAGCATATGTCCCTCCTTGGTGAGTCCAATATCAAAACCTTTCCAAGCCGATTATGTTTTCTAATTTTGACGCGTTTCTATGCAACTTTAAGCATAATGTTTACATTTAATCAAGCTACCTTGATATACATACATATAGCTTCTTTTTATTACATGATCAGTGTTTTATAAACTACCCCGTAAAAAAATAAATAATACAAATCACAAACACTAGAGCCACAACTGGTCCTCATCTATTGGTGATTATTTTGTAAGGACCGGCTCACCAAATGTTCTCCTCACCCATCTATCTATATTATGTAACTAGATGACTATCCGTGCATAGCAACGAGATTTAATAGCGGCAGTCAATTGAAGTAATAAAAAAAAAGTTTATGGGTTACAAACAAAAAATAATAAAAGTTTAAGAATTTGGTCATTAAACACGATTTAAACCGAAGGAAAATAATAGAGGTTAGGCTAGTCACAGTCGATGGTTTAACATCGGTTGGTCACACCATTTTTTTGTCGACGACCGATGTTTACATCGGTCAAGTCGATTGTGGTGGTCGGGTCATCAAGTCGGTCATCGAACAAAAATGTGTATATCGGTTGTATTTTCAACAGATTTCAAAAACTATCTTTTACCGCTTTTCAATCTTTTTACTGTTTAAAAAAAAAAAAAAAACACTTTACCATTTTTCAAATTCTATAAATACCAATCTCAAACACACAATTTTAAACACAATGCAAACATAAACGCATACTGATGAAAAACACAAATTACATTGAACAAGTAACTGAAAACATAAAATACATAATACGCTTAAAAATAAAAAAAACTACAACACATACTGATGAAAATAAAACTACTAAAACTTAATAAAACGAGTCATCTGAGTCACAACCCTCAGAACTTTGAGAGGAATAAAACTCGCCATTAACGAGCCGAGTCTCTAATATGTCAAAGTAGTTATCTTGAAGATATTGAGCTTCCCTTGCTTCTTGTTCACGACGAGCAACTTCCTCGCGTGCATGCTCTTCCATAATCTCCCTATAGTTTTCTTCGTCTTGTTCAAGTTGACGAAGGGAAGCCTCACTTAACCCGAATGGGTTGTTTTCAAGATCCACCTATGGACTGTTCACAGGTGGAGTTGGAACAATTGGATTGTTCACATGTGGAGTGTTTAAATAGGTTTTCCGGTTGGAAAACCGGAAAGACATTTGTGGTGTTGAGTAAACTTCAACTTCTTCTGAAGTTGAAAAGCTAGTTGGAGGAAACTGTGATGAAGTTGAAAAGCTTGTTTCCGGCAACTTTGGTGGACTTGGGAATTGCTGAGAAAAATCTTTGCGAGACATTTTTGTGTGTAAATTGTGTGAGTTGCGTGTGTTATTTGTGACTGGTAGGGTTGTATATATAGTGTCATCAAGTAGCTGTGATTTTGAATTTGAATTTTAAATAATCCCGCTCCTATTTGAATTTGAATTTGAATTTGAATCATGTTTCCTGCTCTTCCTTAGGCATCAAGCAGCTGTGATTTATCTATAGTGTCATTTCACTCTTTACTCTTTTAAGTATTGTAATGTTTATTTTAATTTAGTATTGTAATGTTTTTTTTTTTAATTTTAATGAATTTAAATTTAATGTTTAAAATGTTTGAATTAAAAAAAAAACAAAAACAAAAAAAAACAACTTCGGTCATCGACTGTGGCATCCTGGTCATGTCTGGTCGCCGGAGAGAGAAAGCTGATGTGGCACCTGGTGACCTGGGTCATGTCTGGTCACGATTGTGTCCAGCCTTATGGGTTATAAACGAAAAATAATAATATAAGTTTATGGTTTCCATTTATAGTTTTCTTAATTTTTCATTTTCAAGAATATGGGTTTTTCCTTTATATATAGTATAGATAAAACAAGGTTTTTACAAGCGCTCTAAAGCACACCTCATTAAAAACGCAATAAATTTTCTTAGGGAAAATGACACAAAAAGGTATTCTACTTAGGGTATTTTTCCAATCAAGGTATTCCAATTTTTATTTATTTATTTTTTTTGGCCGGATTTAGGCTTTTCCGTTAAATAGTTTGTTAAGTAAACAACTTATACCACTTAAACATTTTTAAAAAATTAAGGGTTGAAAATGTAAATTTAGTAGACGGTTTATACTTTCTTTTTCCCCAAATCGTTTCTTCACAAAAACCCAATAACAAAAACCCTAAAAAGCACACACCTGTGAAGACGTAATCGATTCAGAAAATTGAACCACATTCAGGATGGCTTGTTCATCCTCAACATCTCGATTATCATTGGAACTTTATTGCAACGGATATTTCAATCTTAAACCATTATCCTATTGTAATTGTGAGATGATAATCATGGTTGTTGAGGTTAGTTGTTGGGATTATAAGGAATTCAAAGCTGTTATTGACACCAAAACTAGTTCTTTAGTTACTGGGATGTATTACTTTAGTAATGGCTTAAATAGTATTAAGTGTGATGGTGATGTCAGTGTATTTGTTGAAAAGTGGAAAAATCTAGAAGATGACATACAGTTATTTGTTACTCACAAAAATGAAGATTTAGGTGATTTTATTGGTAAAGTAACAAATGATCGTATTCTTGTTGAGTTAAAACCTGAGTGCCAGTTAGGTGGATCAGATGATGAATTCAGTGATGTAGCATCAATTGATCATCTATCTGAGGGTGAAGAAGAGTTGAGGCAGGTTAGGATTAAAAAAAAAGAAAAAGTTTAGACGAAATGAAAATACATATGATGAAAGTAAGCTAGTGTTAGAAAATGATAATGATGATAATGAACATCAAGTGGATCCTTTATTTTCAGATCTAGGTAATGAAACTCAAATAGAATATGATAATGTTGAACTAGAATGTAACTCAGATGAGGATATTCCCATCATAGATGAGGATGATGATGAGATTGTGTTTGACGCTAGTAAAAGAAATTACCCTATCCATGACTCAAACACTCATTGGAAGTTAAAAAAATCAATATTAGGTGAACTGTATGCAGATTTGGATGAAGTCAAAGACTGTTTCACTTTTTATTCTGTTGCCAATGGTTACCAACTTGGTATGAAAAAAGTGACAGTGAAAAGTTGTTGGTTAGGTGTGGGTTTGATGAAAACACACGCTCCTTTTTTTCGTTAAGCTGTAATAGATTCTTTAATGAGGAGTGATACATCCACACAAAACCATCCACACAAAAAATCCACACGATGAGATGGAAGTGGATGATTGGTGTTTTGTGGGATCCACTCACACAAAAAAACAATCATCCGCTTCCACCTCAGCGTGTGATTTTTTTTGTGGATGATTTTGTGTGGTTGTAGCAAATTCCTTCTTTAATACTCCATGAAAACACACACTCTACTATCTATTCAAACAATTAGTTATTTTTGTAAAATCATTAACACACCCAATCAGTTATCTTTGCATCCAGGATTCAAAAACCCTTACGCTCAGTTCTCGAGTTTTTAGGGAAAGGAAATGGAAAAGAATAGGAAAGGGAAAAGGAAAGTAAGTGTTAGTTGTTATGTTCTTGAGATAGAGGAAAGGAAAAGGAAAGTAATAATAATCATGTTCTTGAGTGACAGGAAAAAGAAAAATAACTTGGTCAAATTACATATATGCCCTTTAATTGTTAATGTCAAATGTTTTAAAAAGGATATATTAGTCTTTATACAACATACACTTCCGTTTCCTTTCCCTTTCCTCCCAAAAGTGGGAGGAAGGTTTACATAACAAATCTTACTCCCTATTTCCCTTTCCATTTCAACTCGAGAACTGAGCGTTATAATGAAAAACTCTGACTTCATTCGATTCCATATCACCAATTCAAAAAACTACACTTTCAACATCCCTTTAGATTTGAATCATGCAATGATTCGTCCGATTCAAAAAGAAACATTCCTTCAAGGTATTATACCTTAACAGTCGATTTATGCTAGTAACTATCGCATCTATTGAAGTTTTTTTAGGGACTGATTTAAATCCCATAGTACATCTATTTTGATGTGTTGTTTTTCTTAATCCTCAATATAATTGTGTTTCGATTCAATTTATAAAGAAAGGTATTTAATTTTCGTTTCTGTTATTTAATTTATATTTATATTAATTTGGGTGTTTTTTTTTGGTTTCGTGTTTCCTTTTCAAGTTGTATAATGTATTTTATATTTTATTTGGTTTTTATGAGGTCTTTTAGTTTTAGAGTTAATTGGGTGAATTTCGTGATTACTGAATAGGTTTAGTCTTATTGTTTGGATTTACTGACAACTGAATTGCGTGAGGAAAATATGGTATATGCATTTTTCGTTCTTTGATAAGGACGGGAATGGTTATATAACGAATTCGTATTATGTTTGTCAATCATGAAGTGAAAAATGAACCTTATGATATTCGTATTATGTCACAGGTCCTTAAATAGGAGGACGTTGAAATATGAGACCTGCAATATGGAGAGGTTATGGTGACGAACAAGGCCATCGGGTTAAACTTTTTATGAATTTGAGTTTGGTTAGATATAGTTTTATGAGTGTGGTTAGATAAAGTAATTTGTTTGAAAGGAAATTTAGTAACATGGCATGAAATCTGTAAAACCATTTTGAAACAAAATTATTTGTATATTTCCTTTTATTGTTGACCTGATATTATTAAGAATGAGGTTGTTTACTAATGATTGCTCCTTCAGGTAGGTTTATAATAATGTAGCTATGGTTAATCATTCGACATTTTCGTGATTACTGAATAGGGTTAGTCTTATTGTTTGGGTTTACTGGCACCCACTAAAAGCTATCCTAATAGCATTTAGGCATGTATAAACAATATTTTTATCATTTTGAAGCTTTATTTTTTGTGACTAAAAAGATTGTTTAGTGGTTGGACAGTGAAATTGATCAGGTTTATAATAATGTGGCTATGGTTAATCATTCGACATTTGCGTGATCAAGAGAAGTTTTTGAAACACAAGAAAACGAAATCGAGCACTTGATGGTTATGCATTTCATATTTTCAGTATATTAATATCGTGAGTGATGTTGTTTATATAGAGTGTACTAATTTTGAATGTCATAGGAATTTATTAATTCTACTCAGTTCCACGTCGAAGATAAGAAAAGGTACCATATCCATGCAGCCCAAATTTAATTTTCGAGTATGTAAGCATGTAATAATTTCAGGAAAGCGGCCGAGCAGGACGTGATTGGCTTCCTTCTGCATGTCTAATGTCCTTAATTTATACCTGCTGGTGTTCCTAGACAGGTAATAGAGGCATTGGTTAGGCCGACCAGGTTGGGTAGTGGGTACAAAAGGTAATTTCGTGTATTGTTGAATGGTATTTCTTTCATGTATATGTTCACTCATAACATACCTTGCTACACTTTCTCTTTACAAATGACCTATCAAAAATAAGATTGGTGCCTCTTGTGTAACCGTAAGGTTCACTCTGTTAAATATATTGATTTTTTTTAAACATTGGGAAACCATCTTTATATCATTTTGACCGCAAGATAGCATTTAGGCATGTTAAGTTTGTTTACAACTTATTATTGTGTTTATTATTGAATTTTTTTTTTGTTAAGCTTATGTCATCTCTTTGTGTTTATTATTGACCTTATTTACTTACCTATTAAGTCTTTTTTACAATTTATCATGTAGCAAATCATCATACGCAAAAAGGAAACTAATGAAAGTACGGTGAAAAAGAAAATTATTGAAATTACGGTGAAAAAGGATCAATTCGGTTGGACTACTGAGATGGATGATGCGTTCATTCAAGCAATGCTTAGACAACAACATAAAGGCAACAGGCCTAATGGAACATTCATAACACAAGCCTATACTAATATGGTTAATGAGTTAAGCACAAATCTGAAGTTACCTTTCATGAAAGCACGTTTAAAGAACCGTTTGAAAACTATAAAAGAAAATTTTGCCAAATGTCATGATGTAATTCATGGCTCTAAATTAAATGAGTTTTCTTGGAATGTTAGTACTCAATTCATTGAAGCAGAAGAAGAAATATGGGAACAACTAATAGAGGTATGTATCAGCTATATATGTGTTTACTTATTCAAATATGTATATATAATGGGAATATATTAGCTGCAAAATATTGTAGCTAATTGTCTGCAACTCATGGCCAAAAAATTATGAACTGATGTTGTTTGTAGTAATTAGTCCAACATTTTAAACACAAGCCTAAAGATGCAGCAGTTTACTCTTGGGCTGCTGTTTAAAGGATTTGTGTTAAGGATTTGCAAGAGGCCTAAAGAAGCAACATATCACTTTTGGGCTGCTGTTTAAAGAATTTGTGCTAAGGATTTGCAAGAGGCCTAAAATGAACTGTTGTTTAAAGGATTTGTGTTAATGGATTTAGTGAAGGCCTAAAAAGGCCTATAACATTTTAAATCATGAGAAACAGCAGTTCATTATTCGAGTTAAGGAAATAGTGAAACTTAAATCATGGCCTAAAGAAGACTAATGGCTATCATAATAGTGAATTGTTGTTGTTTGTAGTATATTTTTTGGTTATAACATGTTTATTCTATATTTCAATAGGCAAATCTCGATGCTATAAAGTGGAAGACCAAAAAAGCTTATAATTATGACAAGTTGTCACAAATCTTTGCTAAAGATCATCGGGCGCTGCTGCCAAAACTGCAAAGGAGAAAAATGCCAAGCTGAAAATGGGCCAATCGAGCATCAATGAACCCAAAAATATCGAAACAATTGAAGACATTGACGAGTTACTAGCTACCAATGAAGTCACTTATGAAAACCTCGTCAATCTTGATGAAATTCATATCGATTCTAACGTGCCACGTTCACCAGATCAACCTTCAAACACAGCAAAATCTTAAAAAAAAAAAAAAAAAAAAAAAAAAAAAAAAAAAAAAAAAAAGGCTTGATGAAGAAGCCAATTCAAACATTATGAGTAGTGTTCATGTGGTGGCTGATGCAATAAAGGAAGGTAATGTCGTTTTACAAAAAACTAATGTCATAATGGGAAGAGCTTATCAACGCCAGTAGACGGGCGACGAAATCTACAAAGAACTCGAGCCTTATGGTTTAGAAGCTGATGTCTTATTAAGTGCTTTTGTTTTTTGGCGAACCACCAAAAAAAGTGTGACTATTGTTTAGTTGTCCTTTTAATATGCGGGTGAACTTGCTAACAAAAATGATAGGGGTCAAGTGACGAAATGAATTCGACTTGAAATTATCATCATCTTATGCTTAAACGGTATTTTTTTGTTCGGTCAGTTTGGAAAAATCATGAGATGTTATCTTTATCTATTTATTTGACGTTAAACTTGATAATGGCTTTAAAGTATTATTTTTATTTCTTAGGATAAGGATCCAGTGACAAGAAAACTTAAAATGAGAAGAATGAGAAATAACTATAACCTCATATTTGAGATGCATCGACTTGAATTAGATGCATCTTTATTCGTTTAGATGCATCATAATTAGTTCCGAAAGTTATTTTGAAGTGAAAACGATGCAAAGTAGTACTAGCAACAAATTTGACCCACAGATGATGAAAAATACATAGGATTCGTCTAACTTGAGAAAACGCATCTAATATATGTATATGCATCGAATTTTAATTTATAAAATATATTATAATGCATCTAAAAGATTAAAGATGCATCTAATTCAAATTGATGCATCTCTAATGTGTAATTATAGTTATTTCTCATCCTTCTTATTTTAAGAATTCTTCTCATTTAATCCTTAATCTTATTTCTTAAGCATACGAGGATGCTTTTTACCAAGTGCATGTTAGGAGATCAAAATTATATACCTATAAAGGGTATAATTGTAAAAATGCTTAATTATATTACTCTTTTTCCAACATTGAAACACAAAAAAATTATGTCTTCTTCTTTTTTCTCCTTAACTCGGGAACACAAAAAGTACAATCCTCTCCTCTTCTTTCTACTTATTTTTTCATACACTTCCTCTTCTTTCCTCATTAAACTCAAGAACAAAGTGAAAAATTTGGATGTTATGAGAGTAGAAAAAGGAATCAGAGCTATATTTATACCAAAGACTGGCATTTTTCTAGAGAATATAATAAATATCTCATTATATTGTTATACTATCTAATAGCATCGTTTACATATATCGTATACTATCGTTGCAACATTAGCGATAGCTTTTTGAGGAAGATTGTGACAGTTTCACGTTTCCAATGTATGATACGAAAAGAGAAAGAACAGTCCTGTTATTTTCGATTTTGGAGCATTGAAACTCAAAAGGTATATTTTGAAGCTTTTATATGAGAGTGTGTATATGGTTCTTCCATCAAATTTACCTTCTTTTTTTATATATAAAACGACAACTAACTATCTCACAAATTATAAATCACAACTATCTCACATGTCCTAAGTAGGACTCGAACCCACAACCATTTGGCTGGAGAGCTTCTCACACAACAAGAGGTACCATTGGGACACAAGCCCTTTGCTATTTACCTATTAATATCACGCAACCCGCTGTGGACGATTTGTAGTTGTGTTAATTTATATCAGCGACCAATGTTGTAGTTCTAGCTAAACGAAGTCACCGAAGAAAAATATTCATTTGTAATGGGACTATGGGAGGCTAAATCTTCACGAGGTCTTCTTCACAACTTTGGACTTAAGGATCACATAATCACTCTAGTCCACGTTGCGAGGCTACTTGCCGATCATGATGTCCGATCCTCTATCGTAACAACTGTTCGATCAAAACACCCTTAATATCCAAACAACCATTCGCTATGAAAATGACCGTGGTTACCTGCTCATGGCCCACACAGTCAATTTTCCATCATCTGAAGTCGGATTACCTAGCGGCATAAAAAATATGAGTTCATACACCCTGCCCAGAAAAGATGCCCTCTTTACAAAAGGGAATGGTACTACCTAGGGCCTGATTGGAAAAGATGGTACACTAACTTGTCCTGGACTGTCTTTTTCTAGCATACAGTATTTTTCTTGTGCACCGTTGAGCTCCCTGGTGAGATCAACATCCCGAGACGCATGTTTTAACCTAATAGTTTTTGCTACCATTCCATTTTGAATAGTTTGAAACTTAATGCTGATCCTATGAGTATGTAAAATCGGAAAACGAGAGCTTTAAGGTTCCTAATTTACCGGATTAAGTTACGATAAGGAGGTCTTATCTTACTGAACAATTTTAAATCTGAAACTCTAATGGGTGGCTTAATGGAAAGGGTTTTATGATCAAAGGAACGAAGTTATGGATTGGTTCACGATACATTTTTTGACATTGAGCCACAATATGCGGCGGCTTATATTAAGAATGTCTTAGTTACGAAAATTTGGCATATTGGTTCTCTTTTTCATTTCTTAAATAGTAATGACTCTGAATCAAATAAGCGCAGTTATATTGAGCTGGCTTGATGAACAAAAACCCAAATCAACAATATACATTTGTTTTAAGGGTATTGCAAAATTTCCAAAATCTCAAATTACTGAAATCGGGTTAGCTTTGGAAGAATGCAATAAACTGTTTATATGTGTGGTTAATAAGGGAGGAAATGACTGATCTAATGGGTTTCCAAATGGGTTTAAGGAGAGGACCCAGAGAGAAAACAAGGGTTTGATCATAACGGGGTGGGTACCGCTAGTGGAAATGCTAAAACATAATTTGATAGGAGGGTTTTTTACTCACTGTGGCTGGAACTCGTTACTTGAGTCAATTTTAACTGGTGTACGAGTCATTAGTTGGCCTTTGTTAGGGGAGCAATTGTATAATAAGAAGTTGGCTGAGCTTTTACGCATCGGGAGGAAAGTTGGGGCTGAGCTTAAAAACTTCTTCTCACGAATTACTAGCTATTCTTAACTTGATGAAATTTGTTATGTGGTATAACTATAATTCCAAGGCGCAAAATAATATCATCATCAATCAATATAAAAAGAAAATCCAGTGAAGAACATAAACAGTTGGGCTCATATTTACCAGCAGAGCCTAGTTAGAACCATATCTTGAGGGTTGATACCAATTAAGCCCAATAAACCAAATAAGGTCAAATAACATATTTAATATTTTGTGTACACAAAATTAAATATTCATTCTTCCAATCGCCTAAAGTTTAAAAAATTTCAAACAAATAAGCCAAAATGACTTTAATTATGTTTACATTACAATATATATAAATCCTCGGTCCCCAGGATTGGCATAATTGTTTAGTGGGTAACTTATGCATTTCAACATGTTGATATTCCATTTGTATATTATAGCAAGTTCATGTGACGGTTACAAGTGTAAGTATCTTTTTTATATCTTGCATTTTAAAAGGGACAAGCATTATGGATGGTTTAGGGATCACAGTTACATGTTTCGCTATCATTTAAATGACTATTGAAAAAATTACTGCAATACTTGATAATATTTTGTATTCTACAATATCATCATTACTTAGCTCATTTTTTTTTTTTTGAAGGGCCATTACTTAGCTCATATAAAACATGCTATATTTATTTTTCTTTGATTTTCAACGTCTAACTTAGATTGATTTAAATAAAAATCCTTACAACCTGAATCATGCGTAAATAAATAATGTTGTCTATTTATATATAATTATCTGATAATTTAAATAAGAATATTTAATGGGATAATGACAAAAATACCCAAAATTTCAAACCTACTTCACAAAATACCCCATTTTATACTCAAAAACCCAAAATACCCACTAAATCCGCAAGTTTTTTTGAGAAAAATCCCAAATTTGCGATTTTTTGCGAGTTTTTGAGAAAAAATATCGAAAATTTTCGATATTTTTAAGAAAAATCGCAAGACTTGCGAAATTTCTTAAAAATATCGAAAATTTTCGATATTTTTAAGAAATATCGCAAATTTGCGATATTTTTAAGAAATATAAAAAATTTGCTATATTTCTTAAAAATATCGCAAATTTTCGATATTTTTAAGAAATTTCGCAAATTTATGGATAAAACTTGCGAGATTTTTGTCAGTTTGCTAGATTTTGCTGATAAAACGTGTTTTATTGTTATTTTAGCTCCCTTCACTAAAAAAACTCAAATTCTCACTAAATCGAGTCAAATGATATTGGACAACAACGACTATGAACTGAATCAGATTAAATGGACAATTAAAAACTTAAACTTTTATTCATAAATTAAAAACGTTACATAGATAATTAAAAACGTACACGTACGAAATAAAAACGTAAACATTCATAAATTAAAGATTGTATCCTTGTGGAAAACCTTAACAATGTTTTTCAATGTAATGTTAAGATAATGGCCACCAAATTTAGGGGAAAACACTGAAACATTACGAAGTATCAAAACAGCTCCTACGGTAATAGCCTTTTGATAACCCTCCTCTTTAAGGACTTTGTAATGAATTGTACCAGAAATTATACCCGAAGGATCTTTGAGTGTTACTGTTAGGTCACCCAACGCATTCGGCGTACAAGACTTTATTACTACTACAACCTTTTCAAGTTTCCCATTCTTCAAAAAGGTTTTCATATCGCCAAAACAACCAATTGCGATACTCCCTTCAACAGCTAGATATTGAACCGCGCTAAGCCATGGGCCACGCGTAAAATGATCATCCTCACTAGCATCCTCAATTATTTTCCTAACGTATTCCTGTGTCGGCATTTCACAGTCATGACCACCTTCCCTAGTCTCTGCTATTTTACGGAGCCTCGCAGCTTGTAGAATACCAACAGGACCAGGTATTATCCTAACCGCATTTCATCACTAAATGGATGAACGGGAGACGAAGGATGGTTCATATTTGGTTGTGATGAAGAACTGCCAACGTTATGTTGAGGACTTGTGAATGGTTTGTTATGGTATGGTTGGGAATGTCTTGTGTTTCGATGAGACATTTTGTTGTGCTTAAAAATGTTGAAGTTAAGGGGTATTTATAAGTTAATTAAATACTTATCTTATCCTTGAATAAAGTTGTCCTTTTTGTCAGTTGTAATCTCGCAAAAATCTTATCTCGCAAAAAATGCAATATCGCAAATATCTTATCCCTGAATAAAGTTGTCATTTTTGTCAGTTGTAATCTCGCAAAAATCTTATCTGGCAAAAAATGCAATATCGCAAATATCTTATCCCTGAATAAAGTTGTCATTTTTGTCAGTTGTAATCTCGCAAAAATCTTATCTGGCAAAAAATGCAATATCGCAAATATAGGGATATATATATAAGAGTATGCCACATATTTTATAAAAATTCATCATGGATTTACCCAAGTTTTACTGTATTCGAGAGTCTGGTACACCATCATACATTGGAAATACTTACGGTATGTTTGCTACATTACCTTAATGCTTTATATTTTAATGGTAGCTAACCAATAAATTTTGTTTTTATAATGCACAGATGAATTTCCTTACCTGTTTTCATTGTTAATACACCATGAAGGACGTTTCTCTGGTTTTCCAAAAAGAAAATACTTGCAAGGAAAGATACATGAAGTAGACTTTTTAAACATTGATGATTTTAGTAGGGAAGACATGTATAATATTATGAAGAAAATAAGTGATGCTAGTGGCGTTGTTGAGAATATCGAGTCGAATGATTATTTCTGCTATTTTCAAAAACCTAATTGTGACTTAGATACTGGACTACAACAACTATGGACTGAAGAAGATTACATGGATCTATACATGTATATTGGACACGGAAAGACGCAATTCCTTCATATCTACATTGTAAGCGAGGAGGTAAACGAAGACTGTGAGGCTTGTAGAGCTAGTTCAAGTGCCGAATCAAAAGGCTTTATAATAATTTAATAACTATTATCATTGTCATGCAATGTAATGTCAAATTATAATTGTCATGCAATGTAATGTCTAATTATCATTGTGATGTAATGTAATGTCTAATTATCATTGTGATGTAATGTAATGTCTACTTTTCATATTGGCAAAAAATACTTAATAAGAAATAACATAGTTCAATAACACTAAAAGAAATAACATAGTTCAATAATACAATACGTTATCATATTTCTTCATACACACTAGATTCTTTAGATCTTTTTGAACCTTTCCTTGATGTGCTAGAACCTGACTTCACACTTGATGTTGTCGCAATAAAAGTCTGGGATGGTATATCTGATGGGCAATCACGACGGTTATGTCCATCTTTACGACATCGTGTACATGATTTTGGTGTAGTTTCTTCACCCTTAGATTTAAAGCGATCACGGTTACGCGGCCTTCCTGGCTGACGTTTGTCCATTACAGGTGGAAGGACAGTTATAAGATCATCTGGTTTCTCCCATTCTGAAGGATGCCCAACATCGTATATAACCTCGTTGTATGAAGCCCTCCAAACACTAGTCTTGAAACACGGAAATGCAAACTGATTTGCACTTGATTGGCGCAAATGTCGCATAACAGCAATAAGATGCCCACAAGGTAAACCCGATAATTGCCATTGTCCACAGCTACATGTCCTAGTATTAAGATCAACTGTCCCATTTTTGTTATAATCAACAACATTGTAAAGGTAGTTTGCAGCGGGTCTTACAGTCCATGTGGTGGATTTTGCAATTCTTTTAGCTATCTTGGCCTCCGCCCAGGGTGTTAATTCATCTTTATGTTCATCTACACATGGTATAATATATGTGAGTAAAATATATTTATAAAAAAAAGAAACATAAATAGGCATGGTTTAGTATGTGTTTACCTGCCGTTTGTCGATGTTCAAAGTACCATTGTTGCAAAGATTTTATGAACCAATCAATCATCATACAAATCGGGAGTTTTCGAGAATGTCGAGACAATGCGTTCACTGATTCTGCACTATTGGAGGTCATGTAATTATAACGCATACCGGGGAAGTGAACCCTTGCCTACTTTTCATGACCAATCCTATCAAGTTTATTAGCGGCACTAGGCAATACATCACGTAAAGTGCTAAAACGTTCTTCAAAGTCTGAAATCCGATATGCTTTACATGCTCTCCAAAATAGCGTTTCCTTACTTATAAATCGAGGACACTTTGCACGTAAGTTCATCAACAAGTGGCGACAACAACGACCATGAAATGCATTGGGAAATACATTCTGAATGGCCAAAGCAATGGATCCAGCTCCATCAGATATGATCGTTAAGTTATCTTGCTTACCAATTATACATTCCTTGAGTTTCGTCAAAAACCAATCCCAAGATCTAAATGTCTCCGACTTACCCACTCCGTATGCAAGCGGCAGAATCTGATTATTACCATCCATTGCAACTGCTAGATACATTGTACCCAAAAATTCCCCTTTAAGATGTGCACCGTCTATTATAATCAATGGTCGCATGTGTGACACAAATGTACGAATCTACATAAAAAAATCTTTCGATAATTAGAATAATAAATAGATAGCATGAATAATACATTTATTTTTTTTGTAATAAACAATACTTACCGCAGCACCCATGGCAAGAAAAAAAATCTCAAATCTGTCTTCATCGTCAGTTTCAATATGTGTAATAGTCCCTGGGGTTTTTAGTTTCAAATTGTGGCAATACAAAGGGAGTTCGGAAAACGACTCCTTAGGAGTCCCTCTCAACAATTGCAATGCATAACATTTAGCTCGCCAAGCTTGAGAATATGATATATCAATTTTGAACCTAGCATTCATATCTGTCATAATCTCTTTCCCCCTATAAATCCTACTATTCTCAGACATTACCTCCTTCAATATATGACCAAGGACTTTTGGGGAAGCATTACGATGATGTGGGTGAATTTGAGTTCTAGTGCATGTATGATGGTCGTGAAATGTTGTTACATAAAACTTTTTATAGTCTTTGGGTATATAGGCTCGAAAAACCCATTCACATGTGTCATCAATACATTTTGCATATACCCTTTGGGGGTCTGATCTTGGGTATCTAATTTGAAATCCTTCTTCAAGAGCTTTTCTACCCAAAACAACTTTTATATGTTCTTTATTATCAAAAGTATCATGCAAACGAACAAGACTAGATGTTCCAGAACACATACCTTTTTTCGAGTTGATATCTGGGACTGGTGTTTTGAGTAGGGGAGGCATATTCCAAAATTTATCCTTCTTGGATTCACTAACCTGCTCATCAGATTTTCTACTCTCGTCATCAGATTCACTACGCCATCATCGATTCACTACTCTCATCCTCGCCAGACAATCTTTTCACTTTCCCAAAAACACCACCCATTACCTTTTCTCCGAAAGGCCGTAATTTATCATCATCTAGCAAATCCCTTTCGTTAGTCTTTTTGTTTTTTGGTGAACCAACAACTTGTTTTTTTACGATTAGTGAATCACTTTGAGGATCCTGCATATGATACACAGGAATTCCAGCACACACATAGGATTCCCGTGAAATCCATGCATATGTTGAAAACTATGAAAATTTTGATAAAAACTACTACCGTGCATTTGTGTTTGGTGTATTTGTGTGGCATGATATTCGGTTTGATATACATTTACAGACGAGTTAGCATGAATAAAATTGCTTTGTTGATTGCTTCCCGTAGTTGATAATTGCCTACCATTTACACTAGACTCAACAATACACAACGTAACAATTCTACTACTTTTAACAACAAATTCCATAAATTCATTGACTTCCAAATCATCACATACCTCTACAATATCATTATCCGAATTGTAAGTTACCATAAAACCACTATTAGCATCGATTTCTAGCCTCTCGGATACCGCTTCTAGTAAACATGAATATGATGACAACAATGGTAAAATTAGTGTACGTTTTACACAATTTAACGGCATATACTCCAACATACCATCCACTCTTTCCCATGTACCTCCTATACATACACGTATTTTGACGGTTTCTTTGACGGAATTCACGGAAAACTTGAGTTTTTTAGTGAGAATTTGAGTTTTTTAGTGAAGGGAGCTAAAATAACAATAAAACACGTTTTATCAGCAAAATCTCGCAAACTGACAAAAATCTCGCAAGTTTTATCCATAATTTTGCGATATTTTTAAGATAACTTGTTTTCTTAAAAATATCAAAAAATTTCGATATTTTTTCCAATTTCGCAAAAAACTCGAAAATTTGCGATTTTTCTCAAATAAGTTGCGGATTTTTTGGGTATTTTGGGTTTTTGAGTATAAAATGGGGTATTTTGTGAAGTAGGTTTGAAAAAATGGGTATTTTTGTCATTATCCCATATTTAATTGTGTTATTTTGCATCTTGATTAACCAAAAATAAATGCATTGATTGAAAGCAAACTTGATTAGCTAGGCCTTGATGTGGCACACGAATAAAATAAAATAAAATAATAAGTTGGACCGTTATATTTTATATTTGGTGGAGGTAGGCAAATATCATCACAAAAGATATACAAATTCAAATTGTATTCTCGTTTTATTTTAGGCTATCATCTCACAACTCGTTATTATCGATGAAAAATGAAAATGCTATATTTTGTCATTTATTTGTTTTTTTATTATACTTTAGAGAAAAATTATTTTACTTACTTTTATTTTGGTATTTACTGAAAAACAAATTTCAATCTTTCATTTAATTTAATTTAATGATTGAGATTAGTTTTAAGATTAATGTTCTAATCCTGTTTTTTCAACTATATAAAGTATTTTTTTTTACTCCCGTCACTTATTTTCACACACAACTGAATGTGTGTTTTCCTCTTACTTTCTCTCAACCTTTCCCGAAATTATTTAATTTCGGTCCACAACAAAAACAGATTGAATCATCATCAATCATAGCGATAAGGATGGCGACGGGTCCAGTTACGTTCTTCTAATCGAAATTAACAGATTCGTTTCCGTCATCGAAGAATCTACTGAGACCTCGTAGTAATAATAATAATGTTAAATACACCATGATGGCTTCTACCATTGGCTCTTCCTCACCTAAGCGAGTAGTAATTTTTATATTTTTCATGTTGCTTTCACTAAATCAACTAATTTGTTATTTTCGAATCAGTGAATTGACGTCATGTTTGATGTTAGTGATATGAAATGAATTTAAATCTGTTAATTGCTGATTTTGTGCAGTTGATTATATTGTTGAGTCGGTTGATAATGATGCGGATCCAGTTGTTAAAATTTCTTCTTATCAAGTTGCACACCAAGTGTTTGATGAAATGTATGAGTGAAAAATATTTGATAATCTTATTAACTGCTCCTATTAGTTTGCTTATTAATTAAGTTGTTAGTTAAATTTTTGTTTTTAACTGCATTGAAATGTTGTTTTTATGTTTGATTGTTGTTTTGAATCTGCTATGTATCATATATTTTAGTATCATCAGTGATATTTGAAGTTGATGATATAATAATCAATGTACTATATATGTACATCTGCGTCACTTGTGATATTTCATAAACATAGTTAATGTCTAATATCGCTTGTGATATTTTAGAAACAAGCAATTATGCTTTTTAACCTTTAATATCATCAGTGATATTTCATTGCTTTGTATATTTTTTATATATTATCACTTATGTGTTTTCTAGTATTTTTATACTTTTCAAGTACAAGATGGTTTTTGTGTCTTTCACCGTGATAGACAAGCACAATAAATAGTTTTACTCACGATTCAGGGTTGCTAAAGAATGAAAACTTTGCTCAAATCTTTTTGTGTTCTTTCTGAAATTTGTAACATGTAATCGATGTTAATGAAATATCAAAAGTAATACTAGATATGTCATATAAATTAATGCAACACTTGTTTGGTTTTGAGAATACACCAAGTTTTATTTTCATAGTTTGCTTTCTTTTTATTCATTTTGGTATTTGTAAGTGACACTTGTTTATCACTTATGATATAACATTGTATCAAAGTTGAAAAATATTTAAATGGTATGTCTAGTCACTTTAGAGTAATATCTCATGTGATAAAGTAATAGAATTTGAAATTAGTCACTTTTGAGTAATATTTCAGGCGATATAGCCAAACATGAATGATGTATACTTTTGTTCATTTTATTGTTTTATCACATGTGATATTACTCATATGTAAAATAACATAATTAGTGTTACATTTTATTGATTTATCACATGTGACATTACTCATATATGATATTACATTGTAAAGGCAACAAAAAAAAATGTTTAAGTTCAGGCGATGCCGAAGCCCCAGACTGAGCCAACGATAAAATATGACGAGTGATGTTTATCATTTCTTTCATATACACTTGGTAAAATACTAAATTATTATCACATTTGGTAAGAATGTAATATTTCACATTCTTAGTTGAGTATCACAACTGATAACACATATATGTAAAGAACCAAAAATATAATCTGTTAATACAAATAAACCGTAAAAACGTTTATTAATATTTTGCGATCTCTTTGTGTTTTGTTGATAACAAATATAATGTTATCTTAAGTATAATTATAAGGATACATGTTATTTTTGTAAAGCATTTACATATAGCCATTTTAATACAAAAATGTAGTACTTAAGCATTTGTTGTAATAGTTTATTAGGATGGGTAAAAACCTTAACCCATGGACCATAACCCATGGATCATAACCCATACCCAAGTTGGCTAGATACAATGTATACTTAGATACATTGAATCTAAAGAAAACCCATGGACCAACCCATAACCCATGACCCATAACCAAAAAACCCATGGCCAAAGAGGAGCGTCCCACGGATCCCTAGGATTACACTAGACGGATCCCAAGTGGGAGGGATCCATGGGATCCGTAAAACAGAGGAGAAATTTGCCTATAAATAGAGAGCCATTTCTTCATTCTAACTCACCCTCTTCTTACTAAATCTCTCAAACACTCTCATTCTCTTCTAACATATAGATCACTTGATCTAGAGAGTTGTTCTTCTTTCTTTCTATTGTGATCCTCATATAGGTCCTTCTCTAAGGCGAGATCACGAGCATTCTACAAGTCATCCAAGCAAGGGGTCCTTGATTGATTTGTCACTCTGCAAGATTTCTGTAGCAAAGATCTTGTATTTGATATTTCACATATTTGTTGTGTAATAGTCGTGTTGGTTTGGTCGACCGTGCTAATGCACTCGGTATCTAGCTTTGTACCAGAAAAGTGTAAGCAACGTTGTGAAGGCTTCTCCGCCAAGTGAAGGAGTTTGTTGACATAGTGCTTGAACTCTCGAGTAGGTGACTCGAGGAGTGGAGTAGGGCAAGGAAGGTGTCCTTGTAGCCGAACCATTATACATCGGTTGTGTCTTTTCTTTCCCTTCGCTTTACTTTATTTACTTGCTTTATCATTAGATCTATACTTTCTCTACATCCATAAGATCTCACATATTAACGAATCTAAAGTTTTTGAAACTAACTTAAAATCGGCAAAACTATTCAACCCCCTTCTAGTTTTCCACAATTGGCATCAAGAGCTAAGTTTATAAAAGTTTTAAAGTAAAATTGTATTTTAAAAACTTTTCGATCACTATGGGTTCTGAAAATTATAAGGAAGGGCAATCTATGCAACGACCACCACTACTTGAAACTAATGGTTTTATATATTGGAAAAATAGATTCAAAACATATGTGAAATCTAAAGATATTGATCTTTGGTACATTATTGTTGAAGGCGATTTTGAGGCTACCTCAAAAGATGATAAAGGAATGTAGTTAACATACCTTATGATAAATTAAGTGATAAATTGAAGAAAAAGCTTTCTAAAAATAGTGAAGCAAAAATGGTTTTATATAATGCTTTACCGAAAAAAGAATTCGAAATAATTTCTATGCTTAAAACCTCTAAAGAAATTTGGACTTCTTTAGTTGTAACTCATCAAGGCAACCAACAAGTTAAAAATAATAAAATTGATTTATTTGTTCAACAATATGAACAATTTTCAATATCGGATGAGGAAACTATAGATCATTCATTTGCTAACTTTAATACTATTATTACATCTTTACAAGCACTTGATGAATCTTTTTCTAGCCGTAACCATGTTAGGAGATATCTAAGGGCACTTCCATCGAAGTGGAGATCCAAGATGACGGCGATCGAAGAGTCAAAAGATTTGACAATCCTCACCCTCGATGAACTCATAGGCAACCTAAAAGTCTACGAGCTTGTCCTTGCTAAAGACTCCGAAGCCTCAAAGGTGAAAGAGAAACACAAATCTCTTGCCCTTAAAGCCAAAAAGGCTTCAAGCGATGAAGAGAACTCCTCTTTGAGTAGTGGGGACGACGAGGAGTACGCTATGGCGGTAAGGGACTTTAAAAAGTTCTTTAGAAGAAAGGGAAGATACGTCAAACAACCGTATGACGCTAAGAAAGGCTTTCGGAAAAGCAAAGAGGACGAGAAGCCAAAAGATGATCGTACTTGCTTTAAATTTGGGGATCCAAACCACTTTATTAGTAAGTGTCCCAAACGGGATGATCAAAAGGCGTTCGTGAGCGGCACATGGGGAATGAGCTTATGACGAAGAGGATGAAGAAATTTGTCTCATGGCAAATGACGAGGTATGTCAATGTAATACTATAGTAGTTTATCACTTGATGACGACTCATTGCATAATGAATATGACAAACTATGCAATATTAGCTTAAAACTAGTTAACAAAAACAAGCTTTTAAAGAGTCAAAACCAACGCTTAGATAAAGAAGTCATAGAATTAAAAGCAAAACTAAAACGCTTAGAAAAGGGTAAAATAGCAAGTGGTGAATGTGAACTTTATGTTCAACTTCAAACACTAGTTGATCATCTAGATTCTAAAATTGCTAGAATGAGTACTAACACTTTAGATACGATATTAGATGGTATTAAAACCGGTAACAACCAAAAAGGTTTAGGTGTTCAACAAATTGATCCATCAACTAGTGAAAGTAAAGAAACAAAATTTGTTAAGGCACTAGAAAACCAGCCAATACTATCGTTGGCAGATCCCACGGATCCCTTGATAAGGGAACCGGCTAGTGTAAAGCCAGGGATCCGTGGATCTGCTGTAGCAAACAGTAGCAACAACGTAGCTTCTTCATCTAGAACTGAGTTTGTTATAGTTAATAGGAAGAAACCAACTCATGTTACCACTAGACAACCACCTCCAAAATATAATCCTACTTTTGCAAGAAACAAAGCTCCATCTTTTTCAAAACATATGTGACAACTCGTAATTTCAGGTCATTTCTCAAATTTTACTATTCATCGTTTTCGAAGTCGATTTGATATTCTGAGAACGTATTTCAAAATTTTACTATTCACGAAACACTATTCATTCTCGGAGAAAATCACTATTCATGCTTCACTATTCATCATTTATCGTAAACTAGGTTTACGAGTACCAAATTCGCGTAACCATAAGGGTTTAGCTGCGAATTCATGAAATCATTGAGGACATTTCATATAGACTAGGATTAGTCTACATATCATTAGTAACGTCATCATTATATTAGTTCATGCATGGTTTGGCATATTTCATTAAACGTATAATTTTCTATTAAATAAACGCTATCGCGTAATCATTTATTTTGAATATTTGATCCGACACTTCCAAAAATTATACTGATATATTTTTATACTCATATTAAGGTTACAAAAATTATAATATTAGTTTACCCGGTGTTTTAAATTTATTTGGTATATAAATTGTTATGTATATATATTTACGACGGTTTTCGTAAATACTACTCGATAGTTATTATTTCACTCAATTCTTGTAAGGAATGTATTTTTATAATTTTTACGACTTTTATATATTTTATTTTGTTCTATTAAAATCGATTTCTAGCTAACGCTACACTTAATAATTATTTATATGTACAAAATACTCAATATACATAACATTTTGAGTTTATTAAATTCGTTTACTCTCCTTTGTAACTTGGTGATGTCGATTATAATTTTGGTCAAAACAAAAACTCAATACACAACATTAATGTATCATGCATTCAATAAAAATACAACACATGACATTAAGATATTATACAATTTATTAAAGTGAACAAATTTTCTTGCTCTTTTTTCACTCAACCGAATGCCACTCCAAAACCACCTTTTGTCCAATGTTTTCAACTCTATACCACGTGGTGCCCATGCAAAAGGGACAACAACACTATACTCTTTGCCTCTTTTTCCTTGATGCCTGTTCGAACACATCACCAAAAATCACACAATATCTTTGAAATTTATACTTAGTACACATTGCATTTAATGGATGAAACCTTAACAAGCAATCTCATTTTGACTCCTCCTTTTATATCGAGACTATCACAAGTCTCAAACACACTTTCTTTTTGTAACTCGGTCAAAACAAACAAGAAGAAGCTAGGAAGAAAAGGGTTGGGTTACTAGCAAACTAGGAGTGTAATTGGGTTAAGTATGGAGAAAACTTGGGATAATTATTGAGAAAACTTGGGTCAAGAATGTTGCTTTGATCCTTCCTTTTCACTCGACACACCCCACTGTTGCGTGTCGGAGCCGTGCACAGTTACTTCTTAATTTATTTTCATCCGACAACTACTGAGGTGAGTTTTCATAGCCCCGATTTATCCAAGTTTTTACATAATTTCAAACCTACGGGGGAGAATACATTGCACATCATTTTTATACGAGCCCAAGTATATCAAATTCATTACATTGCTTAAGTTACCTCATTGCCAATTGAATGTCCTCATTTCATAATCATGAACCGTTAATTCAGGAAGAAGCGAGGGTGAGTGAATAGATCTATTGAGGGTGACTCCTCCATCCGGGTTGGTAGTCCCAACTGGTCAAACAGATGCATTTCATTTTTATCATTATTGAGTTGTTTGGCAAAAACACTCATGCTTAACATCATGATCACCAAAATTCGGTGTCATGTGCTTCTAGCAATTGTAACATTTTTATGTGACATATTTGTCATACATGGCCTATACTTGTGGTAGTCGTCTAAAATATTTTTCATAAACCTATGATTTCTCACCAACATTATTGTTGACCGTTTTAGCAATGTATTTTCAGGTATCTAAGGCATTTACATCATGGCACGCATAAGGACCCATCATAGAGTCGCGTGACGACGCCTCAATTTGTAAATTACGACACTTTAAAACATCGTTGGCTTGTAATAAACTTATTTCCCAAACGCTATCTACTTTGGGACCTATCTTTGTAACCTCAATACTTTAAATAAATATCAAACGATGTTTTTAAACTACACTTTAGGTCGTCAATATAACAACCAATCGGATGCTATGACACTCATCCCTTAGGAATTTCATTCCCTTTGCAAAACAGGTAATTTGGGGGTGTGACAACATAATCCATCTAGGAGACCTAATAACGTTTATCCAAGAAGTAACCATCAAATGGGATGTAACCCAAATATGCAAAATGGTTTTTCTTTTCAAAACTTTGCTCCATGGAATGCATACTCATCTTATCCATACATGTCTAACATGAATGGAATGTTTAACACTAATGGACCCATGAACAAATGGGGACCAAAATTTTGAGTTTATTATTGTCTTAGGTATGCTTAAAGGTCGACCTAGACCCGGATGAATGGGTCAAGGATAGCGGTGCACGAGGCACATGACCGCAATAGAGATCTATTCTCCACATATGAATCCTTCAATGGAGGTAATGTGGTGTTTGGAAATAGCAAAGGTAGAATCATCGGTAAAGGTACGATTTCTAACAAATCTCTAACCATTAACGATGTGTGTCACGAGAAAACCTAAACTTTCACCTCTTAAGTATAGGACAAATATGTGATAAAAAGTGCAATGTACTTTTACCAAACCGTAGTAAGATATTAAAAATGGCATAACCATAGGAAAAGGAATTAGGAAACATGGAGTCTATGTCATTAAAATCGGTAATGAACCTAAAGACAAACTATGTCTTACCTCTATGGATGATACTTCAACCTTATGGCATCGAAGATTGGGTCACGCCAACATGCTTAATTTCTTCAATCGCTATATTCCAAAGATCTAGTAAGAGATCTACCTAAGTTAAAATATGAACATCACTTTTGTGATGCTTGTAATGTAGGAAAACAAGCTCATTCTAGTCATAAAGCTAAAAACATGGTGTCTACAACTAGGTGTCTAGAATTACTACATATGGTTTTATTTGGTCCATCCGCTATCCAAAGTTATGGAGGCAACTACTACACTTTGGTCATAGTGGATGATTACTTAGTATACATGGACAAAAAATCTTAAAGAACAAAACGGAAACCTTTAATTATTTTGAAATATTAAGCAAAAGATCCAAAGACAACTAGGAAGTCCTATAGTGCCTATTAGGACGGATCATGGTAGGGAATTCGATAATGAAGTGCAATTTGGAGCTTTTGTGACGCTAATGGTATTACTCACAACTTCTCGCCCAAGCACTCCACAATCGACTGGGGTAGTAGAAAGAAAGAATAGAACCCTACAAGAAATGAGTCGAACCATGCTTAATGAACAATCCATACCTCAAAAGTTTTGTGTAATGCCGTTGATACTTCAACGCACATACTCAATCGAGTCTTAATTAGACCAATCTTAGGTAAAACTCCATATGAGTTACCCAAGGCAAAAAGCCTACGTTAAATCACTTTAGAGTCTTTGGAAGTAAATGTTTTATTCTTAACACTAAAGATTACCTTACAAAATTTGATCCTAAATCAACCGAAGGTATCTTTCTAGGTTACTCGCCAAATAGCAAAGCTTACGCCATATTAAACAAAGAAACAATGAAGGTAGAAGAGTCATTTAATATAAAATTTGATGAAAGTCCACCCAAACCCTCTCCACCTCTTGTCGATGACGAGATTATAGAAAGTGAAGCTATAGTAATAAAGAAAAGGATAAATGAAGAAGAAGAACCTTTAAATGATGAAATAATAAACATTAAAGAGTCCAAAGATCACCCCGGAGATAAAGTCATAGGAAAGCTAAACGAAATAACATTAAGGTCTCAAGTTCAAAACCAAAGTAGCTTGTTTTGTTTCGTTTCAACCTTAGAACCTAAGAATACACAAAAAGCCATAAAAGATGAAAGTTGGGTAATGGCTATGCAAGAAGAACTAAATCAATTTGTTTCTAATGATGTTTGGACACTTGTCCCTCCACCTAGTAATCAAACCATAATAGGAACCAAATGGGTTTATAAAACAAATTAGATGCAAACGGAGTAGTGTCTAGGAACAAGGCTAGACTCGTTGCTGAAGGGTATAACCAACAAGAGGGAATAGACTTTGATGAGACCTATGCCCCTCGGGGATTAGAGTCTATAAGGATACTTATTGCTTATGCTTGTGCTAATGATCTAAAGCTTTATCAAATGGATGTCAAAAGCGCTTTTCTAAATGGTTTCATTAATGAAGAAGTATATGTAGCTCAACCTCGTGGCTTCATCGATTTTGAAAAACCCAAACATGTGTATAAATTAAAGAAAGCCCTTTACGGTCTTAAACAAGCTCCAAAAGCTTGGTATGATAGACTCAAGTCATTTTAATTAAACACAACTATACCATGGGGTTAGTTGACAACACACTTTTACTAAGAAAAGAGAGTCACATATAATCATAGTGCAAATATATGTAGATGATATATATTGGATCCACTTGTCAAGACATGTGTGATGATTTCTCTAAAATCATGCATGACGAAGTTCGAGATGAGTATAATGGGAGAACTTAGTTTCTTTCTTGGTCTACAAATCAAACAAGTAGAAGATGGTATCTTCATTAATCAATCTAAATACATAAAGGAGATGTTAAAGAAATTCGGTCTAGAAGAGTCGAAACCAATTAGGACCCCAATGTCATCCGACACCAAACTCACAAAAGATGAAGACGGCGAATCCGTAGATAATACTAAATATCGTGGCATGATAGGTAGTCTCCTCTACCTCATGGCAAGTAGGCCGGATATCATGTTTAGTGTTTGCTTATGTGCTAGGTTTCAAGAAGACCCTAAAACATCACACCTAGAAGCCGCAAAAAGGATATTTAGATATATTAAGGGTACAACACAATTAGGATTATGGTATCCTAAGGGCACGGAGTAGAAACAATTGTATGCATTCTGACCATGCAGGTGATTATGTTGATAGAAAAAGTACAAGTGGGGTATGTACTTTCATGGGATGTTGTTTAACATCTTGGTTTTCTAAGAAACAAACGGCACTAGCAATATCAACAACCGAAGCCGAAAGTACGTCCGCCGCAAAGCATGCCAACAAGCACTATGGATGAAACAAGCGCTAGTCGACTACTTACATTCATCTGCGACATAGCCATCCTATGTGACAACAAAGGTGCCATCGACTTAAGCAAGAATCCGTTATTGCATTCTCGCACAAAGCATATAGAGATTCGTCATCACTTCTAAGAGACAATGTTCAAAAGGGGAACATCTCTATTGAGAAGGTAGCATCCGAAGACAACATAGCCGACGTCCTCACCAAACCGTTGAAGCGGGAACAATTCAACCTACTTCGCCTTGGTCTTGGTCTAATGGAACAAACGTCGTAACTTATTTGACTCTACAAGGTATGTAAACACTAGCCTTTTTCTTTCTGAGTCTAGGATTTCTATTTCATGCACAACTCACAAACAATACGGGAATTTTCAAAACCCAAGATAAGTTTTCACTTATAGTTTTCTTATTTTTTTTCTTCAAAGCTACAAACACATAACTACATACACATTTTCAAAGAAAACCTCTTTCAAAATATATTTTCTAAAAGGATGATACCTTCCCGTATCAATTTCACAAAAGCAATTTCTCACGCCTAGGACAAATCGCTTTTTCATTATTAATACAAAGTAAAAACCCGCTTTCATTGCATCTCATGTCTTTTGAATGCTAAAGGGGACACATAACTAATATGTGTTTTCGGTTACATTCATTTAAGCAACAATGAATTAGAAGCATTGATAACACTAAATTACGTACTTATGTACTAAATATGTGTTTTCGGGTTATCTCAATAAGATGTTTTTCTACTTCTAGTTTATTTTTTTTCTTTTAGGGGTCGAGATAACCGTAACTCCAAATAGTTTGCATATAGGCACACACTAGGCAAAAATGTTTCCAAAAGGAAAATTTTGTGCCGCCGAATAACTGCACTCCACGGATCCCAAATTCTTCATGCCGGACGGATCCTCAAGGGAAGGATCCGTGGATCCGTGGAGACGTAAGTGTTTTTACCTTCTATATTTTTCTCACTTTGGATGAAAAATCCACATTTGTTTTATTTTTGGGAGTATGCTCTTTAATGCTTGTGTTCTCATGATCACATGCCTTAAATTCATATCTAATCATTAGATTTTAATCCACATTTTGGGTCAAACATTCATTACAATGCTTTGTTTTTCTATATATAGAACTCCCAAAATGCTTGCATAATCCATCTCATCCTCACAAACAAGATACACCATGTCATCCACAAATCCTTTAGATGAATCACCTAGTACAAACAATCATCTCCATGAAACCCAAACCTTTGTACTTCCACCTTCCAAAATACCAAAATCAAACTCTAGGATATCCCGACGGATTAACATCCCATCTTGTTGCTTAGGAACACCATCATCATATGGCTCATCACCATCAACTAACTCACCACAAGATGCTTCCATTATAGCACCTCCTTCATCACCAACAAGTACACCATCTTCATCACCAAATCACTCACCACCTAAAATCACTCTTTTGGAACTCCTTACGACTCCAACAAGATCTCCACAACCAAAGCAAAAAGAATTAGCCTTTTAGACACCTCCAACTTCTCCAAACACAATATTCAAAGATCTTGAAACATCACCACCTTTAGCTCCCATTAAACTACAAGAACATCTAGGTTCTTTCCACAACCACTTCCAATCATTCCGGACTTTGATCCATATTTTCCTATTTTTCCACCACAACTTCCGCAACTCACAAATCAAAACAAACCGAAGATTTCCACTCATTACCCACATCACCTACATTGTGAACATTGCCAATCCACTAAGGAAATTGCAATAGAAGTTAGGGAAGAAATGCGATTCATACTCAACCTCATCCTTGATCGCATCAATACCATTACACATCCAAACCTCCATCCATAACCTTATGCAAGCATGGAAGGAATCACTACTACTATTTTCTATTTTAGTACTTTTTCTTTTGAAGTCATTTTCAAGAACAAGTCTTGTTCTTATTTTAACATGCTTGTAGGTGGCATAAATACCACTACAATTTGTTGTTTTATTACAAGGCCTTGTTTACATACCTTGGATCCCAATCTTGATTCTCGTCAATCACAAGATTATTTAAGCATGTTACTAACCTTTCTTTTTGTAGGATTTTTATTTTTCTTCACTTGACTTCCAAACTAGGGGAGCTACCGTCAAGGGGAGTTAGCAATACGGGACTTATTTTTCCACACTTTTATTTCTTCCAAGGGTTAACTTTTGTTTCGGCAAAAAGGGGAGAAGAAGTAAACTTAGGCTTTCAAAACTTACAACTATTCTTAAGTTTTACTCATCATAACATTATGTTTTGTCATCAACAAAAGGGGAGAGATTGTTAATACAAATAAACCGTAAAAACGTTTATTAATATTTTGCGATCTCTTTGTGTTTTGTTGATAACAAATATAATGTTATCTTAAGTATAATTATAAGGATACATGTTATTTTTGTAAAGCATTTACATATAGCCATTTTAATACAAAAATGTAGTACTTAAGCATTTGTTGTAATAGTTTATTAGGAAGGGTTAAAACCTTAACCCATGGACCATAACCCATGGATCATAACCCATACCCAAGTTGGCTAGATACAATGTATACTTAGATACATTGAATCTAAAGAAAACCCATGGACCAACCCATAACCAAAAAACCCATGGGCAAAGAGGAGCATCCCACGGATCCCTAGGATTACACTAGACGGATCCCAAGTGGGAGGGATCCGTGGGATCCGTGGAACAGAGGAGAAATTTGCCTATAAATAGAGAGCCATTTCTTCATTCTAACTCACCCTCTTCTTACTAAATCTCTCAAACACTCTCATTCTCTTCTAACATATAGATCACTTGATCTAGAGAGTTGTTCTTTTTTCTTTCTATTGTGATCCTCATATAGGTCCTTCTCTAAGGCTAGATCACGAGCATTCTACAAGTCATCCAAGCAAGGGGTCCTTGATTGATTTGTCACCCGCAAGATTTCTCAGTAGCAAAGATCTTGTGCTTGATATTTCACATATTTGTTGTGTAATAGTCGTGTTGGTTTGGTCCACCGTGCTACGGACTCGGTATCTAGCTTTGTACCGAAAAAGTGTAAGCAACGTTATGAAGGCTTCTCCGCCAAGTGAAGGAGTTTGTTGACATAGTGCTTGAACTCGAGTAGGTGACTCTAGGAGTGGAGTAGGGCAAGGAAGGTGTCCTTGTAGCCGAACCACTATAAATTGGTTGTGTCTTTCTTTCCCTTCGCTATACTTTATTTACTTGCTTTATCATTAGATCTATACTTTCTCTACATCCATAAGATGTCACATATTAACGAATCTAAAGTTTTTGAAACTAACTTAAAATCGGCAAAACTATTCAACCCCCCCTTCTAGTTTTCCACATAATCATTAACATTTTATATAAAGTTGATTATTTCTTATGATAATTCACATTCTTAGTTGGGTATCCCAATTGATAACACCTTTATGTATAGAACATAAATTAGTATCATTAAAGCTATAAATTAAGGTGATAAAACACACAATAAAAATGATATCACAACAACTAAACAAACATTAACTATGTTTTTTTTAAATATCACAAGTGCTAATAGTGTTCTCATATGATTTTCTTGCAGCAAACCTATTTGCATACTCTATTATCAACTTATTGTGGTCATTTATTTCATGAAAAAAGATCTTTGCAGTGTATCTCATTCTCATGTTGTTCATCTTTTTGGAGGAACCTTAGATATCACAAGTTATATCTCAGATGTGTCGGCTTCTTCTTTTTGTTGAATCAGTGGTGGTAATTGAGTAACATGTTATATCACAGGTAATATCACATGTTATATCACAGGTGATATAACGTGTGATATCACTGGTGATATCACGTACTAAACAATGATCAATTTTCAACCCTAACCTCTTTTGTTACCTCTATTAATGCCATGTAGTTATCACGAATATCCATTTATAATTCTTGACTTTGTCTTCCAGGTACTTGAATAATAGTATTATTACTTAGAACTAATATAGGGTCTCTTACAAACACAATCACATGACATGGGAACATGTGATTGCTTCTCAACTTGTGCATCCCGCTCTTAGGCATTTCATCAAACACCTTACATGAAAGTGCATTAACTTACAGATTAGTGCATGAACTTACGATGAGTCATTTGGAGTTCTACAAAAATATTTATACTTATTTTACGAAAGCATGTTGAGTGTTTTAATTTACAAATTAGTGTTATATCACAAGTGATATTGCACCAAGAAAAAAAAAAGAAACGAAGAAAAAAAATTATCGAAAGTATATGAAAGTGCTCATCTATTGAAAAATAATTAAATGCTCGTCACGATGGTGCATTTCAAACAACATCGTTTTGGAGGCCAAGGATAGTGTATTTCAAACACTAAAAGCATATGTGAATATTAAATAATATTTTAAACTAATCACTGCTATACATATAATATTGTGTATTTCATTTTTATATTACACTAAAATTTGACTTTATTTTAATATATAAAGAAAAAAGATTTGACTTTATTTTAATATATTAAGAAAAAAGATTTGACTTTATTTTAACATTTATAATCTCATGTATATACGAATTTTGAGTATTACGATAATTCTGATATAATATTTAGAGTAGTATTTATAAATGAAAACAGAAACAACAATAAATGTTTTTTTCTTAAAATAAAACATGATTATAACCCCTTACAGTTTTATAAATTGACTTTCCCTTTTTAAAAAATTGACTTACTTTTATAATTAACTCCTACAATTTTATAAATTGATAAAAAAAAAAATATAACATTATTACATATTTAATTTTTATAGTTTTTATAAATTAACTCTTACTTTTTTTGGATTTTTTTTCATCTACAACTGAATAGATAAACAAAATTATTTTAATTTTGAGCAATTTATTTTCGATTTTGACTTTTAATGATCAATTACAAGATTAATACATTTTTGAGATCAAGGTCTCCGATATATTAATCTATACTATCTATAAAAGGTAAGTGAAATGTTGAATTGTTGAATGTTAAAAATTAGTCAAAAGTGAGAGAAATGTATTTGTAATTAATTAATACTCTTATTAAAACACCTCATTACTTAAAAGTACAATGATTTATTCATATTGTAAAATCAACTAATGTTGGAAGGCAAGGAGAGTACCCCACTCACCTTACACCTCAGCGCCACGTTAGCTTTCTCTCTCCTCTCTTTTCCACTCACCTTCACTCACTTTTTTGTAGACAAGGACACCTAAAGGCCACCAATTTTTTTTTTTACAACAAAACACAAGTTGGGAGGTTGTTTACTAAAATGAAGTAGGTGAGTTACTCAAGTAAGTGCCTTGGTTTTGCGTGAGTCACGCGTGACTGGGTAGTCAAGCATGGAGGTCACGGGTGAGTAGGGTGTTAAGGTGACTCACTCACCTTGGTTTTTAGTCCCTTGCCTTCCAGCCTAATAGCATATCTACCAAATAAAATTCAAACAATTAAAACACCTCATATTAAAAAGGACAATAAAATTTTCACAATATACAATTTAAAAAAGCTACAACATAATCCATAATATAAAATAATTAAACACACTAATTAATGTTATTTTTAAAACACCCTAAAATGAAAAGTACATGTTATTATACACATTATACAAATTAATAAAACACACAAAGTTTCATACAAGCTAACAAGTCGATGGTACATATAATTTTGAAAAACCAGATCGGACCAACGAGTTCAACAGGGAACCGGTGTCGCCACCGGTTCGACTAACCAATAAAAGCTATCCAAAAACGAATCAGAGAGAACCCATTGAAACCGATACAAACCCAGTAAATCGTGCCATCGGGATCTCTTCCCTTAATCGACATAGGTAAACCCAAGTATATATATATAAAGGAAAACAAAAAGTGAAAAGTAAAAAGTAAAAAGTTGAAACTAAAAAAGGAAATGTTGAAAACATATATTTCAAAAGGAAACTATTAATACACGTCAAAAACCGGGTTAACCCGAGACGCTTCAAACCTGACTGGTTGACCGGTTTAAATCGACATTATGTTTAATTTCCAAATTTTCAAACTTTTATTATTTTTCGTTAATTACCCATAAACATTTTTTATCACTAAACAATCTGTCGCTATAAAATCCAGTTACTATGCACGGTACTCGTCTAATTTAATAAAATGATTCAATATTTAATTTTCGATTTTGCTCTTGTATAAAAAAATTGCGATTTATGTTACCTTACACTTAGTGAAAACGACAATTATTATATTAGAATTATTACTGTTTTTTTTCCCCTACAAGAAGAGCACAATTTGATTTTGTAGTCTCATTTTGTTTTTTTGTTGTTTTATCATATCAATACTTGTACCCTTTTAATACATTTGATGTGGCCTTTCAGATAAAAATAATAATAAATTTGTCGGACCTTCCAAGACCGACCGACTGCCATTGTAAGACAGAGACTTCTGCTTCAAAATCGATCGGGACCGGATCCGAACCCAAGATGCTTCGGGTTGCCGTGTCTCGGCCCATCTAATGGTTTATGTAAATTTATACCGTTGTCCGAAAGGCAAATTATAAAATGACCGGAAAACTTTAAAATGGTTATCGTAACATCGACCGACCACCGAGACCGACTTTAAAACAAACAACGGCGACTCCAGGACCGATATGTTTTGGTCCTCCGTCCGTTTCTAATTGGCCCAAATCTCATTGTGTTCGGATCGGGTTAAGATCGATGAGCTCCTATAAGATCTTGTACCCCTTTAATCCGGATTTGATGTGGACTTTCAGATAAAAATAATAATAAATTTGTCCTTTCCGAATAGTTATTTGTCACACTTTTATTTTTTAGTAAATTATTTCTTTGTGGTATTTCATACAGTAAACAATGTCGTTAAAGCATTTGACCGAAATGTATCATTATAAAGAGGGGGAGATACCTCTCATTTACATTCAAAAAGTTAAATAAAACAAATTATACACTCACGCGCGACAACTGTTTTATTATTTTTTAATATACGGCACTTTCATATATTTTCAACGAATTATTTTTTTCATTTCATTTCAGTATTAAAATTTGCATTATATATCATATGTGATTTAACACTAATATCGAAGTTCAAAAACTAAACAACTGTACTAAAATCGACATAAGTATTTGTCTATAAATTAAAGGCTTTCCCGCTTTTTTGTAATGAACAACAAACATTCATGGTTTTCCAAAAATATATCATACACTATATTCGAATAATAGAATATACCAGTTCATTTATGAAACTTCTATAATCATATGTGAAAAAATCGCATGTGCTAAAATCACATGTGATCGAGATCACGTGTAATTATGTGTTTTATCCAACTTTAAAAAATTAGCTACACTAATTACAATTCAAAATATAATGTGTTATAGGTTAGAAAGCTATAAATATCAAGTTTTTAAGAAAAAAAGGTGAAACTTTTAAAATATTGTTGAAAAACTTTTACATGTTTATATATTCGAAGATTTAAACTAGTGTTGAATCTAGGACTGAGAGCACAAAATCGATCGAACCGAACCGACCATTTTCGGTTCGGTTACGGTCCTATGTGTTACCGGTTTTCGGGTCGGTTCGGTTCGGTCCGACCCAAAACCGACCAAACATATACATAAAGCATGTAAACCGGACCGAACCGACACAAAGCCGAACCGAACCGAATTGGTTCGGTTTCGGTTCATGCTTTTTGTGAAATTGGTTCTAGGGTCACGTTGGTTTTGGGTCGGTTCCGTACCGATGCCAAATTTCTAGTTGAATCACATATGATTCTTATGCAAGTTCCAACGACGAAAATAAGTGAAAAAAATGACAAAAAAAAGTTTGTCCAAAATATTTCAAAGTACTCGTCTATAGAAAAATAGTTAACTGCTCGTCGCGATAGTTTAATTTTTTTCGTTTACCGATTAACGGTTTAAAAATTATTAAGAGTAACTTTTAGAAAGAAAAAAGTGCGAAAGTAAGTTTGTTATTTAATATAAAAAATGACTAACAATAACTGATACATTGCTATGCACAAATCTGTTGGTATGTAAATTATCTTTTTTCTCATTTTAAATGCCAACCATTAACACCAAGTTCTTTTGAACAAATGGTAAGTCACACTGCTTTTTTGCTTTTCCTTTTTTTTTAATCTCAGGTTTAGTATTTCATAGTTTTGTAAGAAGCATTTCTTGATCACTAAAGAAAATAAAGGGAGATAACCAATCCAACGAAATTCTATTAACTTGCAACTTTCTTAGTTTATGCAAATGAATCTAATACAATGAAATGCAAACACTAAACCAACCGTTTGATCAAGCTAGGTTGCTTTCGTGTTAACGCGAAGCTAACACTCCTTTATAAACCACAGACCAGAAACTTTATTCCACACTACAACTGACATCAAGCATCTTTTCACACCTGATACTATGTAACAATGAATTTAAATATAACTAAATAGCAACGTTCATTAGAGGTCGATATGCCAACGGACATTGGCCTGAAGCACCTCCTCAACAATGATGTATAGTTTTGTACGTAAACACTCTTTCGGCTGTTTATTGACTGCTACAAAATTCAAGAAATCCCATGAATTCATGATTTTGGATCATCTTGATGCTTCTCTCGATACCAATAACCCCTGTTCATATTAGTACCCAACTCCGTAAGAACAATTTACAACATCAAATAAAAGGATGTGTTATTTGCATATACTAATAATAATGTGATTATTTACAATCTAAGTATTTATAACCGTTCTTTTAAGGGTTTTTTTCATCTTTTTTTGTTTACATGCAATATGACTCAATTATAACACAAAAGTATCTTTTAATAACTTATGTACAAATGAAAATTTTTGTTTTTTTATTGATAACAAGAAAAAGTAGAGGCTAAATTAAGAAAGTTACCCATTGTAATAGCACTGGCAAAGATGACAGCAGAAAGAATGAAGACAATGAGTGATGCCCTCTTTAGAAATGCAACAAGTTTTCTAACAAAGAATTGACCCCAAAAACCGGCTAAAACTGATACCGACATTAGGTATAATGCTGCAAAAACATAATAAGATTAACATCAATAATATTCATGTGTTACGTTTCTAACAAGAATTGATTGTTGTGAAATGGTAAGGGGAATATACCATAAGGGATAGGGAACCTCTTCAGTAAATAGAACTCTACCACAGATAAAGATGATGAAAACATCATCACAAACGTTGCTGTCGCGCTCGCTACCTAAGAAAAAACAAGCAGCAAAACAAAAAGGAATAAAAGATCATTTTCTTGATTGTGACAAATTGAAACGTCTTTTCTTTGCACAAATTAGCACAATACTTTTTCATATGTGTTGTTTTAGTCATTCAATATCTTTGTACGTGTACGTAATTAAAAGATGGGTTATGTCACATTTGAGTCATTTTGTAGTCAAATGGCTCTTAAAACCAGAAGTCAAAAATATTTTTTTTAAAAGAAAATGATAAGAAATCGGGTTACAAAATGACCCAAATGAGACATGAGCCCTCTTTTAACGAATCTGAGGTTCAGAAAATATGTTGGAAAGTATGTTATTGTTTTATGTATCATACACAAAGTACACTTTAGACTTGTACCTGTGGTATGACACCAATCTCAAGTAAGAGAGGGCCAAGAATGAAGCCACCACCAGACCCCAAAAGTCCTCCAACAGTGCCGCCCAAGACACCACAAAGTGCACAAAATATGAGGTTGGGCACGGTCCAATTGATTGTGGCCTCACATACCGACTCAGTGTTTCCTAAGCTTCTCCTCTTTTTGCTTTCCCTGTATAGTTTTACGCATTCGTACCCGAACACTGCTAGTGTTGCGGGGAACTGAATCAAACAAAAGACGTTCATCAGACTCTTGAACCCACATCCGTGCATTGTTTGTTTATATAACACTGAAACGTACCTGTGCAACTGTGAGTACCCAATACCATGTACTGCAAACTACTAAATCGTTCTGCAGAAGATACAAAGAGGCCAAATATTAGGATTTCTAGCATATACAATATACTTGATGTAAGAACCATATAAGGTTTATTTTGCATAGAAAACCAAATCATTTTTTCATTCATCCATTTTATTGATTGTACTTGCCTTGATGATCTGAAGAACTAGAAAGGCGGCCCATACTGCAACCAAGAGCATAAGCTTCTTCCAGCGTAAATTAAACGTAAATATTTCCTATAAATTTGTAGGGGAAATTGTTTATATAAACATGTCAAATAGTTGTAGAAGATCTGAAGTGAAGAAGCTAAAGTAGCCAATGCTCACCATGGGAGTTTTCTCTTCTCTTGGAATCAAAGGTTCATAAGTGTCGAGTAGAACTGAAAAGAAAATTTGCGGAACAAGTTACTCACATGTTTATTAGTAAACTTATATTATATTGCCAAATGAGCTAAGATGTGTCAATGTAACTCACGTTCTCCTCGAGAATTAACAAATGTTTCTCGTGGTTTTGCCATCTCTTTCTGCATCACCCCAAAAGAGAAATGTTAAATAACGTGGATTCTTATACTAAAAGTTAAAGAGAAATAGTAGATCACAGACTGTCTTTGTGAGTCAAACGTGCGAGACCTTTCTAAGAAAAATACTTGTCAATGTGAATAGTAAAAGACACACACCTTTAGTATCGACTCTTCCTTCCACATTTCAATGCCCCTAAAGAAAGACCTCGAGGATGTTCCTGCATAGAAATTGGAGGCAGTAATTATGAGTGTTTGATTATTAGTTAATTTTTTTGAAGTAACCCATGATAATGACAATGCAAGATAAATGAATCTTATGTTTTTATATTCATGAGATGCTTATCACTTTATATTTTAGGAATAATAATAAAAAGAAAAAATTGATATAATTGACTAGATATTATTTCATTTATTCTCGACAGCGAGAGCATATACTACAGTAACTCGATCGATAAGCAACAATGATTAGTGTTTTAATCTATATAAAAATGCACATCAACTGAACTGAGAGTTACTTATATCAACTAAATACTTTAAAATGATATAGTAATCTTGGTTTCATACCTTGTAAGCTACTACTTGACAATAAAATAGAGACAAAACAGTTGTATTTCAGAGTTTAAATTAAGCAATAATGCATCATTATACCAAATCTTAAGATAAGATCAACCTAATTTTACATCAACATTCTTTGTCTTTGTACATACTTGAAGTTATGACCTGCATTATAAGATTATTTAACTAGTAGAATACGGTTACGTTTAGTATCAAAGTTTGCAACATATGTTTTTGGCCGGTAATGAATAGTACTACTTGATTCTGGCTTTAAAAAACCATATATGAAGCAATATGTTAAGGATAGCCTCAAAGTTAGTAGGACATCATGCTTGATCGAGTTTAAGATCTACTTACACATATTAACACACATTAACTTAATCCAAGATTATAATTAGCATACATAAACAGATTGATTGTGATTAAAAATGAGAAATGAGGTGTTACCTAAGAAGAGAATGATGATGAGAACAGTAATGAGCCAATATGGAAAAACAACACTAAGAGCAACACCAAGTGTGATTCCAAGCATAAGCATAGGCTGAAACAATAGAGCTTAATCATAATCCAAATTGGCACTTCTCTACATGGATGTAGCACTCTTAGATTATACTAAAATGAAGATGCTGATGCTCCCATAATCATACCTAAATCACAACATTACACTAATTAAATTCGAACATTCTTCAATCAATTCAAATCAAAATGAAATCCCAATAACATGTTCTTCTCATTTTTCAAAACACAGATCTTGGCCTGGTTCTCTTCTGGTCCGGCCGTGTCCAAAACCATTTTTTTAATTGAATACAAACCAACTTTTCGTTTTGTCTCGCTTTAGTTACTCTATTTTTAAAGATCATTTATTAAAAGATTACTTTTTTTTTCTCTTTTTGGTCATTTTGCAAAACAAAATAAGTTTCAAAAGTGACACTCCAACTTTTATACAGAACTACTAAATTATATACTAGGAAACAAGTTAGTACAATTTATATTCATCTCTAAACATATAAAAATGTAAAGATTACAGGAAAAGCCAATTTATAAAACAGTAGGAAACAAAAAGTAAATCCATTTTCTTTTCAGTTTTATAAACAAATAAATTAGGGTTTAATAATTTCAAAAAGTTCAGTAAGATAACTTACATTTAGATAGAGCAGCAGCAGACTTCGTATCAAATCCAACAACCAAAGTAAGCATGGGAACAAATATCCCACCACCACCAACACCTCCAACTGTCCCAAATGCTGACCCCAAGAACCCGATCACAGTCGCTAAAACAATCCTCCAACTAAACTTCAATTCCTATACCAAATGAAAAAAATAAAAAGTACCCCATTATCATATTCCAATATTTAACAAAACCCATGTTTTAGAATTTCAAAAAAAACTTACTGGCCATGTTTTCTCATCAGAATTTAGTGTGTTTGAAAGTTGAATATGGTATTTGTGTGTGTAATGATTGTGACCAGATATTATGAACGTTGAGAAGATAGCAACGGTGAAAGCTGTTACTAGGTATAGCATGAAACCTTTGGTTGCCATTGATGATTTTGTGTGTGTTTTTAGTGTGTGTTTTTAGTATGTGTTTTAGGTATGTACAAAAACACGCAGGAGATGAACAAGAAGAAGACAAGTAAGCCAAGTTGGAGGCATGTTAGAAGACATCACATGGAACCTGAATATATATAGATGAGAGAGGCGGTATTTTTTTTATTTTTTTATTTGATTGATTAGGTTTTTAGTGGAGTTTGATTTGCATTTTAATGTGATTATTATTAATATGAAAATGATATGCTACAAATATATAAATTTAATTATTTGCTAAATAGAAATGGAAATTTTGAATAAGTTAGTAGTAGTATTAAAGAAATTTATTACGAAAATATTTTACTTTGCGATTTTTCTTCATTCAGTTAAACTACTATATATATTTTTTTTGTTGATTTCTGTCGACGTCATTGAATGCTATTCATATCAGTTGCAAGACAAGTTTCAATTTTAAGACAAGTTAATTGAGCTTACGGTTTTATTAAGTTAATGCGCATTTTGTTGCGATTATTGTTATAATAATGATATGTCATTAAAGAATATTCTTTTTTTAAATGGATCTTTTAATGATATTTTCAATGAGCTTTGAATAAAAGATTGAAACAATAGAGGTTTTTATTATGTGATAAAATAATAAAAATCAATATTTGCTTCTCTTGTTTGATACTAGACAAGGATTAAGTGTAATGTGACTTTAAATGAACAAGATATAGGTGATCTTTAAGTGATTATACAAAACTGATTATTTGATTCTAATATAACTGGATAATCAAATTCTGATTTACAAGAGAATCATTTATAAAAGACCATACAAAATGTCAAAGTACACCACCTTGTTTAATTGTCTAATTTTCCTTTTTTGTTAAAAAAAAGAATAAGATGGTCTTAATCTTATAAATTAAAGCTGGGAGAATTTCATATATAAAGCTTGTCTATCTTTTTGCTATAAGACAAATAGACAATATTAATCTTTTACTTGATTAAAGTTTCTATAAAGTATACAAGTAATCTAACTTTTTTTTTGCACATATGTACAGACAAAACAAGAACAAGTAAGAGCACGGAGCAACAACACTACACATTCGCTCAATTTGTTGTCAAGTAGATGTGAAAAAGATGTGTGGTATCATAACTACATAAAATAAAAAAAATGGTCAACGGGTCAAAGGGTGAAAGTGAAAATTAAAAGTTGATAGTTGAAAGTCAAAATTAAATGTTAAAATGAATGGTTGAATGTTTAATTTTTAAAAAAAGTCAAGCATTCAATGTGGAATGTAGTAATTTTAAGTCAAGCTATGCAGAAATTAGGAAAATGTTGAAAACTTATCTTTGGCAAGTTGATTAGTATAATCGGAACAATAACCTGACAACTTATTTAAACTTACACTACACACGGATGACTTTATATGTACCTTTTATAAGTTTAATGCAATCTTAATCTAATACGCTTATAAGCGGGTAAATACATATTTTTCGTTAATCGTAAATAAAATAATTAGCCGCAATAATTTTATTGAAAACTAGGCACCGCTGCCGCTAGGTACGGGTACTCGTCTAGTCTTAGTAATAAACTAGCACGTATCCATGTGTTGCGGTAATGGGTACGTTGTGACGATTAATCGAAGAAATGGATCTTGATAAGGCATGATTCATCAGTTTGTATCGGTTTTAACAGGTTTTTTTTTTTTTATTCATTTTTAGATGGCTTTTATTGGCTAGCTAAACCGGTGGCGCCACCGGTGCTCGGTAGAACCTATTGGTTTTCAAAATTATATGTACCATTAACTTGTTAGCTTGTATGAAGCTTTGCGTGTTTTATTAGTTTGCACAATGTGTATAATAATATGTACTTTTCATTTTAGGGTTGTTTTAAAAATAACATTAATTAGTGTATTTAATTGTTTTATATTTTTTAATTATGTTGTAACTTGTTTAGATTGTACATTGTGAAAATTTTATTATACTTTTTAGTGTGTGTTTTAATTGGCTGTATTTAATTTGGTATATATACTTTTAATTGGTTACACAATGTGAATAAATTATTGTATTTTTAAGTAATTGATGTTATAATAACAGTAGTAATTATGTGTTCTTTTTTTAGAGAATTGCATATATATCCTTGCAAATGATCAAAATTGTATATATATCCAACTTAAACTTATAATTGCATATATATCTTTTCAAAAGCTTAAAATTGCATATATATCCAACTTAACTTAATAATAGCATATATATCTTTTCTAAACATTCGTAATTATATATATATATATATCCATCTAAACCTCTAATATAACGTATATATCAAAATAATTATTTAATATAACTTTAAACTCTAAATTATGGTAATTATAATTTTAAATTACAACAATCACATTTGTTTTAAAGGTAAGATGTGTCGAGGTTCAAATAAACTATAAGACCAAAAACAATTAATATATTCCGTATCAAGACAATGTTTAACGTCACCAAAAAAAATCACCTTATCTCATATATTATACAAACACATGAAATAACCTCACCAAATATATCATGATTGTTATATAGTATACATCACAGATAATATAATTTCAATGAGCTTTGAATAAAAGATTGAAACAATACGTTGAGGTTTTTATTATGTGATAGTAAATAATAAAAATCAGTATTTGCTTCTCTTGTTTGATACTAGACAAGGATCAAGTGTAATGTGACTTCAAATGAACAAGATAGGTGATCTTTAATTGATTATACAAAACTGATTATTTGATTATAATATAACTAGATAATCCGCCCGGCCCCTCTCTTTAATCTTAAGTAAAGTGAAGTCAAATCAATGAAGTGAACAGCCCAACCTCTTTGTTTGAAGCTTTGTTTCACCTAATTCGGAAAGAGAACAATAGACTTGCAACTATAGTATAAGAAAAAGCTTCTCTTTGATAGCAGTCATAGGGGAGTTCAGAAAGGGATGACTGAGAGTCACGAGATTTTGAAAGCGCCGCATCTAGCTCAGCAGCTTCTTCAAAAGAGATGACGGATACAGAGCGGTTACCACTTGTAGGCTCATTCACCAACTAGGCCATGAGTTTCACATACTAAGCCCAATAAGACACATTGGCCTAGATATACATGAGGCCAACTGCGAGAAGCACATCTTCTCGATCGGCGAATCATTCTTCTTAGGGCCCTGTAAGACCAACAACCCAATAGAGCTAGCCAAAGAAGCTTCAAAGCAAGAGTCGGGTCAATCTCCATGCTAGACCCCTTTACTAATAAAGGAAAGCTTGCCGATTCTGATTTACAATTCCCAATCAAGAAAAGCTTATCCATACGCTGAGAAAGTAATAACTAGAGAATCATTTATAAAAGACCATACAAAATGTCAAACACCACCTTGTTTAATTGTCTAATTTTCCTTTTTTAGTACAAGGTAAATGCTACTTGGATTATATTCGGGGACTTTAATGTGGTGAGGTTTCAAGAGGAGCGTTTTGGCTGTCATTTTAATGCGGGAGAGGCAAACTTTTCAATGACTTCATCTCTAGACGTGGCCTCTTTCACTTTCATCTTGGTGGTACAAAATTCACTGGATTTGTTCGCGATGGTTCTTAGGCTAGTAAACTTGATAGGTTTTTGGTTGATCACAACTTCTTTGACCTTTGGAAAGACGCCTATGTTTCTGTCCTCCCTAGTCTCATTCGGATCACTGTCCGATTTTATTAAAGGTGGGTTCGCTAAACTTCGGGCCGAAGCCATTTAAGATCTTTGATAAATGGTTAAATGTTGATGATTTTCGCGACTTGGTTTCATCATCTTGGGCTGCTTCCCCTTCTGATATCCTTTTGAAAAATAAACTTAGAATGGTTCATTTATATATCAAGAAATGGGCTTCGGATCAATTGAGTTCTGAAAATAGGCGCAAGGATGAGATCGTCAAAAACCTGTTGGATTGGGATGAAAAAGAAGATGGGTGTATCAACCAACATGATATCTTAAAAATGGAGGAGTGGGTTATGGACTTGCTTCAACTTGATCGGCTTCGCAATAAGGATTTGAAAAAAAAATATAGGATAAGATGGGTGGTCGAAAGGGACGAGAACCCGCAATTTTTTCATTCCATTCTTATACACAGGTATCCAAAGGATCTATTAAGGGCATTCATATAAATGGGAGTTAGGTCAATTCTCCAAGCGACATTAAACAAGCGGCATTAGACCATTTTTCTTCCAGAGGAGACGTGTGCGAACCGTCCCCTCTTAGAGTCGAACCTTTTTCGCAAACTTTCTGATGATGATGCCTCCTTTTCGGAATCTGGATTTTCTTTAGAGGAGGTTAGGACGGCTGTTTGGGATTGTACGGGCTCAAAGGCCCCTCGGCTTGATGGGTTTAATTTCAATTTCATCAAATCCTTTTGGGGTGTGGTCAAATTCGACTTCTGGAACTGCATTACGCATTTTGAAGCAACTGGTTCTTTGAAAAAAGGATGCAACCATTCATTCACTGTGTTGATCCCTAAAAAACTCGATCTGATTGGCTTCTAGTCTCTCAGACAATAGGCCTATTAGTCTCATTGGATGCGTGTATAAAGTGATCTCAAAGATACTTGCCTCTCGGCTTGCGAAAGTTATTGACTCCATAATTGGCCCGAACCAATCGGTGCTCATTAAAGCTAGACAACTCCTTGATGGATTGCCTCATTTCTGATGAAATTGTTCGTATGGCGAAGTTAGAAGACCAACGACTGTTGCTTTTTAAAATGGATTTTGAGAAAACTTTCGATAGTGTTAATTGGGACTTTCTTCCTGACGTTATGAGACAAATGGGATTCGGTCTCAAATGGAGGAAAGATTGCCTCGTGCCTTTCATCGACTTCTATCTTGGTTCTAATGAATGGCTCCCCGTACAGGGAATTTTTTATGGAACGCGGGCTTAGGCAAGGAGACCCTTTGTATCCTTTTCTTTTCCTCCTCGTCGTCGAAGCTCTTCAAGTCACCCTCCTCAATGCTTGTGATAGAGTCATATTTAAAGGTATGTGTCTTGTGAATAGTGGGACCAACATCTCTCTTTTAAAATTCGCGGATGACGCTCTTTTATTTGGTGAATGGAGTTGTCGAAACACTACTAACCTAATCAACATTCTTCATTATTTCGAGCTTGGGTCGGGACTTAAAGTTAATTTGGATAAAGTAGGTTTTTCGGGGCCGGGGTTCCTGTTAACATGGTGATTTATGTCTGATTCTACGATTGGATGTGCGATGGTGCCCTTCCTTTCTCTTACCTCGGCCTTCGCATTGGTGGAAAATGATTCTTTGTAATGGTTGGCAAGGGATCATAGATCGTTTCTAGGACCGCCTCTCATCTTGGAAAGCTAAATCCCTTTCTATGGGGGGAGACTTACTTTGATTAAATATGTTCCCGGTAGCCTTCCTATCTACTTCCTATTCCTCTTTAAACCCCCATGAAAGTTATTAAGGCTCTCGAGTCTATTAGATGCATAATTTTTGGGGCCTCAAAGAAAACGCGAGAGGTATTAATTGGGTGAAATGGAATTCTATTCTCCTTGACCCGAAGAATGGTGGTTTGGGTGTTGGATGTATTCGATCGAAAACCTTAGTCTTCTTGGAAAATGAAAGTGGCAATTTCTTAATGAAGAGAACTCTCTCGGGCGTATTGTTGTTAAAGCGTTTTATGGGTTTAATGGTGGGTTTGGGCCGTCTAGCTGCTCGTACGGTAACAATGGAATTTGGATGGATATTGTTAAAGCTATTAAGATCATCGAAATTGTGGAATTGAACTTCAAAAACTCTTTTTTTACGTAAGAGAGCGGATGGTGCAAACACCTTCTTTTGGCATGAGCCTTGGTGTGGTGACCGGTCAGTTCTAAAAAAATCCAGGCTCTACGGCCTTGATATGGACAAAGATTGTAGAGTCAAGGATCATGGGCAAGTTGTCAATGAGATTTGGGTTAGTAACTGGTCTCGGCGCATTCCTCCTAGGGGTCATGAGTTGGATGACTTGACTACTCCTTCCTCTCTACTGAACAACATTGTTTTTTCCTCGAATGGTTATGACAAATGGAGTTGGTATTACGATATATCCAGGTCCATTAAGGTGAAAGTCTTATCTAAGATTTTGGAAAACATTCTGATTGGTGGCCACAACTTAGGATTCCATTATAAGTGGAACAATTGGATTCCTAGGAAAGTCAATGTAATGGTGTCGAAAGCCTCTCTTAAACGTCTTGCAACCCACCCTAATCTTATTGCTCGTAGTGTCGCCCTTTCTTCCTCAAGGTATCCTTTATGTGACTCAGAGATTAAAGATATTGAGCATATTTTGGTTAAATGTCATAATGTGATTTTGGTTTGGAGAAAGATTTGGAATTGGTGGAACCTTCCTCCCCTGATCGTTTTCCTCCATTTTCTATATCTGAGGTTGCTTTAGGAATCTATAATGTTCATGGTTGTCCTAGGATTGCCAAAATTATTAATGGTGTTTTTCAAATAACCTTATAGGCTGTTTGGAATTGGCGGATCCGTTTGATTCATACTGTTGGAAATGAAATAATTAAAATCAAGAATGAAGAAATTTTCCCGAGTATTCAGCACATGGCTAAGCTTTGGATGTCATGTCGCATTAATACAAATGTGAAGGTGGACTGGACATCTTGGGAGGCCAATCCTTTCGATAATTTTTCCTAATTGTTTAGGTAATTCTGGTTTGATGTTGTTTTGAGGTTTTTGGCGCTTTGGCCTCATGGTTTCTTTGTATAGTTTGTTTTTGACTTCCCCTTTTTTGGCTTCTTTGTTTATAATATATAGCCTTTAAAAAAAAGACAATATTAATATTTTACTTAATTAGAGTTTCTATAAAGTATACAAGTAATCTAAGGTGTTGTTTGTTTTTTTGATAAAAACTCTTAATGGGCTCTTAATGGACATAAAATCTAAATGAGCCATATGTTTGACCAAATAAGAGTGTTTTTTTTATTATTATGTTAAGAGGTATTAAGAGGTTTAAAAATCTGGACAACAAGAGTTGAGAGAGGTATTTGACTCCCTCTTAATACATATTTTTTTTCTGCGTTACAACACAAACCATAACCACGATCTGCTCCTCACTTTCCACCACCTTCGGGTACCACCACCAGTGATCAACCACCAGCCTACAGCCACCAACTTCCACCTTCTTTAGGTAATTTTTTGAGTCTTCTTTTAAATAATTTTTTATGTGCATTTGTTTAGTCTTTTAGTTATTGTATGGATAATAAGTTGAATTTGTGATGTGGAATGAAGATTAGTATCAATTTTATTTGTTCATTTGAAATATTAACTAGGCTAAAAGGCTTGTAACGCTTATAATCTAGATCACGTTTTAAATTTATTAAGTCTCATTGACCTATGATCTACGTGAGCACTAACGGGCAGTGTACCCGGTCGCTAGTAGTTTAGAAATTGGTAAAATAGATGTCGTCCCAAGAGCTATGAGTGGAATATAACTTAAGTATTTTATGTCACTAAAAATGGTTTATAAGTTGAATTGTAAGTATAATAAAAATGAAATGGAATTAATCAGTGGGAGAAGAATGTGCTAGCCTAGTTACTACTATTATCATACCATGATCTAGTTCTCACGAAAGTGTCTACTCTCGCCTTATGTTGTGGTTATATATCATTAGGCACAAATGGTCAATGCAACCTAGCCTATAATCCTAGACCCCAACCCTGATGGTCACAATGGCCGAAAGTCTAGTCTTAGTCATTACGCACCAACTATCTTTTATTCCTATCTTAGTGATTCTAAACACTTAACCTTGGCTTGGTCCACACAGGGTTCCCGCACTTCTTAAGCATTTATACTAGTGTAGGTAGTTTCATGGTCAAGTTCTACGCAAGGGTGATGGTCACATCCCAAGCAACCCATAGACAAGCGTTCAAATGGTCGTATACTAACTATCATATGAGGTACTACCCTAACTTCAATGCAACCAAAACAAGGGGATTAACAGTAGGCTAAAAAGATATCTACATAAAGCAATAAATAAATAAAGAACATAGATCAAGGAATTGATAAATTCATAACTAGGCTAACACATAAAGTGTTTAGCCTCTCATATTAAATAATGCAGAAAATACAATGTTTATAATCAAATAAGAAATAAACATCAGATTCGATACAAATACTTGATTGGATGCTAAAACCATGAATGAAATGAAATGATTTCTCCCTTGGAAAGTGATGTAGAACTACTGAATTTCGTCCTTTAGTAAGCCCTAATTCGTCCACTTGCTGGTATGTTGAGTTAAAGATCATTAAAATATAGAATTAGGGCTTGTATTTATAGTATTGACTAAGTTACGGCGTAACCTTAAGTAAAGGGTAATGCCATAACCTTCATATAACTGGATAATCTCAAATCTTGATAATAGTTGAGGCGTAACCTCATTGGTGGAGTTACACAGCAAAACTCTCGTTAACATTTTCTTTAATATATACGCCATAACCATGTGATGAGGTTACATCACAACCTTCATGATCACTGAATTCGGCTAAGTCTTTGGATATCTACGACGTAACCTAGTCGATGAAGTTACGCCGTAACCTTGAGTTGCGTTGACTTTAGTCTTCTAGTGATATAATGAGTTACGACGTAAGTTGTACTAGGTACCAACGCCATAACTGTCTCTGGGTCAGCAAGTCCATGTGTACTTCGTTAGTCTTCTTTCCAAATCCACGTTTCTTCGTTCCAATGCTCATTTATACCCTGAAATGAAATAATTAGTGATAAAGTATATATTCATGCAAATCTACACTAATAATGGGCATATAAGGAGAAAAATGATGCTAAAATATAAATACTATTTGATGTTATCAAATATCCCCTCACTTAAACTCTACTTTCCCTCAAGTAGTCCTTTTTAGAATCATTTTCGAAAGACAACTCTCAAGTTAGCTTGAAAGATATGAGTTTAAAAACTTCCTATGCTAGAAACATAAAAGCCGAAAACCTCACGAAATGGGGAACAAAAACACTCATACGCTCTCTAATCTAAGTGTCTCATTCCCAGTGTGATCACTCATAAGCACAGTCATAGCATGTACTCTATCATAGGCTTGACGGTTATGCAAAACTCCACCACTAGAGCTAAGGTGAAGAAAATTCTTAAAGAAAATATTGGGTGAACAATAATAAAGGCTAGGGGTGAATTGTTCTTTAAGTCCTCACTTGCAAGCTACATCAAAGGTGATAACGCTCAGAATGGGCATGTTTTTAGTTGTGTTATCGTTAGTTTTGTGCATCATATTTGGTTATATTTATATGATTTTGTTACTTAATCGTGAAAAAGTGTATATGCAAGTGAATGTAGCCAAATACAGGAAAAGATGTTGAAAAGATGAAGAATTGAAGTAATTATGCACATTTAGAGATTCCCGTGATTAAAGCGAATATTGAAACCACGCAAGGACTCGGTGATTTGAAAGTATCAAGCTTTCCTGGATTTTATATCGAGAAAATATCAAGGGTCTATAAAAGAAATCAGTGCCGCAAGCAAGGAAAAAGCATGCAATGAGCCAAAACAAGAAAAAGACAAAAATAGCGTACGGATGGACTCCAACCGATCGGTCGGAGCCCGCAACCGGATAGGCTGAAGAATGGTCAAAAGGAGAAACCGATCGGCTGGACCATTGACCGATCGGCTGAGAAGGCTGCGGTTACAAAAATTCACATTTAATGAAGGTTTTACTTCTATTTAATAATTGGAGTCCAATCATTTATTGATATTAACTCTTAGGGAACGTTTTTACTTGATCGTTAAGGGTATCTTGGCTATAAATGGATCCTAGTTTAGTGCACTAGGTGTGACAAAACTTGGTAAGTAATAAACTTTACACCAAAGCTATTATTATCTTATTTATTCAACCTAAAAGTCTAAGTGAAGCTGTAAAATGTCCATGAGAGGCTTGAGTTCAAGTCTTAAACATTCGTTAGTGTTTTGGAGTTGTTACAGGTCATTCAAGGCGATTGGAGGAGTGTGGTTTCTATAGTTCCACAAATCTAGTTCTTTTAAACTCTAAAGATAGGTATATCTTGTTCTATTTGCAATGAACTACTTTTACTTTAAGTTTAATGAAAGTATTTTTTGTTACTTGTGTTCTTTTATGATGAATGTTATGGAGTAATTTATTGATATAGTTGTGTGTATGAAGTAACTATTGTTTGAGTATTTTTATATATAGTGATGCATGAAAACATTTCTTGTTTTATGAGTTTGTTGAAATAACATCTAATCTTGCTTAATTTGTTGGTAAAAACATTTAAAATAATAAAATGGCCGAAAGGATTTTCTTCATGTTTTTATTCCAAAATGTTAGTGCACGAATTAGTATGGGACATGATGTGTGGCAATCATTATGTTTACTCATTAAAATGGATTTGAAACAATTTCATCACGAGAAAAGGCCGAAAGGATTCGTAAGAACAAATTAGATAAGAAATGCTTTTCAAACAATTGGAGTTTTTGGAGAATTATCATTTTAGTTAAATAGGCCGAAAGGGTTAACTAAATGACATAATTCTTAATAATGATTTTTCAAGATAGAAACCATTGATTGTAAATCATTTACATTTGATTGTGCATTATTGCAAGTTACACCAAACTTCTAGTACTACTCTAAACAATTTGGTATGGATTACAAACAAGTATATGTTTTGATTAATTGGTTTTGTTATTATCAAATTTCTGCTAAATTGGATTGACGCCCTTTTTAATTGTTATATCAAATCTCATATCACAAATCCATTTTGGAAGATCTCGACTTACCCACCTTTACTATTACGGACGAGTATACTTGCTCGTATGTGTTAAAGAGATAATTGGATAAATCGTGTTTTATAAATTTTAAAACTTGCACACAGTGTAGCACATCAGAAGGCGACAAAATTAATGATACATGACTAAATCCATGGCCAAGACACCAATTATTGCTCAACTCCGTCACCTAAACTTGAAGCGTTGAACGTCAAGAACAAAATGGGTAGGATAAGACATGGGATTCACATAATAAGGTGTAAAAATTGAAAAATACACAAAAAAATAGTCTTAGTCCATAATCAAGTCGTCACCACCTACCATCTATCCCTAATCCAAGCATCAAAACACGGAAACCCGAATCATCAAATAATAAGTTAGTACGTGGGCTATAAGTGTATGATATATAACGGTAATAAATGCACACTAACTTGGTCTTCCAAAAGCTATTTGCTGTTATGTAGTCAACAACTCATTTCTTCAATCATATATATATATATAAATATATATATATATATATATATATATATATATATATATATATATATATATATATATATATATATATATATATATATATATATATATATATATATATATATATATATATATATATATATAACAGGAGGCATTTTCCACAAATGCCACCTCAATGCCATGTAATTCAATTTAATGCCACATAATCATTTGTTGTCTAACTAAGCAATATTTTTATCCACCTAAGCACTAATTGTAAATTTCGGATTTTTAATAATTATTTTTGTAAATTTCGGATTTTTATTAAATATTTTTGAAAATTATTTATAAAAAAGGAGCTTTGCAAGGATTGAACCTAGGTTATTTGGATAAATAACTTGTGTGTTTACCACTTAGGCAACAAGTTATTTTGATAATTATGTTGCATATTATAATCTATAAATGCCAATAATTATATTGGAATCCTATACTAAATACAATTTATCTACAAAAATTATATTAAGTAATTATCTTTTTGAAAACTTATTAACCAATGTATAAACGACTTCCATAATGATGTAATCCATATGAAGAAAGAAATCAGAGAATAATACCTTTAAACCCTAAAAATTCGAATTTGAAAACCTTCTTCTGCAGCCATATTCGACATCAATAACTTTTACATAAAATCTCAAATCGACGATCCTCCGTGAAAAGTTAGATGGGTATATAGAGAAGCTCCAGTAAAAATTGTAGCCCGATCTAACGGTTCACGAAAAAGTTATGGTCGTTAGAAAACGGTGCTGCATATTCGAATTTGAAAACCTTCTTCTGCAGCCATATTCGACACTGAATAACTTTCACATCTCAAATAGACGATCCCTCCAGTGAAACGTTAGATGGGTATATAGAGAAGCTCCAGTAAAATTGTAGCCCGATCCAACGGTTCACGAAAAAGTTATGGTCGTTAGAAAACAGTGCTGCAAATTCAAATTTGAAAACCTTCTTCTCGTACCATATTCGACCTTAATCAATAACTTTCACATAAAATCTCAAATCGATGATCCCTCCGTAAATTTAGATGGGTATATAGAGAAGCTCCAAGAAAAATTGTAGCCGATCCAACGGTTCACTAAAAAGTTATGGTTGTTAGAAAACAGGTCGCAGAAAACATTGATGTTCATGGACAATCTCTTTGAAGACTCGAAATCACTAAGGTATGCGTTTGAAATTGTTAGTTTTTACTTAAATAGTAATTCAACTGATGTGAATCACCTTGCTAACGATAGTGAACAGCCGTAAATGAGTTGGCAATAGATTTTAATTCACAATTATTAAGAGATATATGTCTAAACTCCTATGACTTGTAACGTTATGATATTATCGTATGATACGCCAATGTAGTCAATAGGATAATACTATCAATTGCAGCTCTTTATGAATAGTAGGTTGTTTGTTTTTTGAGTGTATAACATGTTGATGTTGTCACTGAATAGTTTGTTTATGTTGATGATTTTACAGAACAAATAATCCACGAAGTTTAACAAGAATACATAAAAGAATGACACTACAATTGATGCACAAGCTACAGGTAGTAAAAACTAATTATCATACTATGCGTGCATGTTGCATGATGCGTTTTTGTTATTTTTAATTTAATTGGTTGTTTTTGTTTATGTTGATGTTTGTTTATATCTGAAAAATTGTACTTGCATGATGTGTTTTATGTTTATGTTTTTTGGTTGGTGAATCTTTATTATGTATAATGGATTATGATAGTTTTTAAGAATATTGTGTTACATAATTCATACAGGTTTATGTTTTTTTGTTGCATGATGTGTTTGTGTGGATTTCAAATTAAATTGGTTGTTTTTGTTTATGTTGATGTTTGTTTATATCAATAAAATTGAATTGTTATCGCTACATGATGTCTTCTATGTTTATGTGTTTTAGTTGGTGAATCTTTATTATGAATAAAGGATTATGATTGTTTTTAGAATATTATGCTACATAATTCATACATGTTTATGACATGTGATCATGAAATCATCCAGATAAGAGGAAGAGAAGAATTGACACAAGCACAATTAAAGCTCCTTCTACATGTAGTTAATCATAAAGTAATATAGTCTACATATTTTCGTTGTAGTTAAAATTGAATTGAAAACATAATACAATTTTGGTACCTGTTTCCACCGGTTGTGGCACCATGAAGTGAGAACAAGATGTCATCGATATGTCGTGTTTGAAAGTGACACACAAGGAAAAGATCTCGGAACCCATGTTCAGAATGAAACAATGGCATCGAAAGGTAAAGTTAAACTGTTTTAGATTTAAATGTTATGGCTTAAAGGTTACAAAGATTACCAAGTTCGATGCTTTCTTACCATGGAGATACATTTTTTTCATATATACTGTATTATATTGTTGAGGAATGATATGATATAAGTTTTTTAGAGTTATTAGTTAGATGGTTATAGAGCAATATATATATTAATATATGTTGTATGAAGGGTTCTGTTCTATGTATCCTTAACTGTTATGTCATCGGTATGAAGAATTGAAACACTTAGTTTCTTTGGAAAGCTATTAGGATTGTTGCCGATGGTATTGGATGTCTAAACAAAATTTGGACTCGGTAAGAGGCTTCTCATTCTTTTGGTCACTACTCATTATAATCATTAATACCGATATGTGTTCTTAGTAGGTGTGTTTGCATGTGCCTTTGAAATGGGTCATTTGATATTAAAGAATTTAAATCCGAGAATCTCTTGCAATAACTAGTAGCCCTAGCTAGGGATTTTTTTGATTTTTTTCCTTTTGAGAAAAGCTTCACTAGCTAATGAAATTGCTATTTTTATTTTTTAAAATTTTTTATATCAAACTAAAATGGATAAAATCTTTATTGGGTTAAGACTAATTGTTCTGACCTATTTGAAGCAAATGGTCAAGACTGAGCAACTTTAGACCTACAACAACCTAATCAAAACATTTTTTTTGATTTTTTTTTCTTTTTGAGGGAAGTTAAAAAAGCTATTGAAATTGTTATTTTTATTTTTAAATTTTTTTTATAACAACTAAAAATGAATTAAAATGCTAGGCTTAAACTGAGGAAAACCACTATTTGGGACAAAACCACCAACTTTGAGCTACTAGCAGCCCTAGCTAGGGATTTTGTTGATTTTTTTCCTTTTGAGAAAAGTTTCACAAGCTAATGAAATTGCTATTTTTATTTTTTAAAATTTTTTATATCAAAATAAAATGGCTAATAATCAAACCATGTGATGCAATATCTCTAATGAACCATTTGAGTTTGTATTATTACAATAGGCAAGATGGGTGATTAGGGTTGAATTAAGTATGGGTCAAAACGGGTCCAAACCGAAACAACTCATGGTTTAGCACGGGTAGGCTCACAAACAGATTTTTGTAAATTAAATTTGGCCTGGCACTTTCTATAACTTTTCAAATCTTCTTAAATCCAATGATGCTTCATTTATAAATTATGACTGTAAGATAGACTTTGAATGTTACGGTTTCGGAAGTGTTAGTCATTAAGATAGACTTTGAGTTACTATGAAAAACTCGACATTTACTTCCTTTATCTAATTTATTTCAATAGTTTTTGACTCATTTATGCTCTAAACTGTGATGAAATTCCTAATACCAACATTACATGTAATTTTGTTTTTCAAAAGGATTGGGTAGAAGGTTTCTTTAACCGGTGATAACAACCTTCTTACAATAAAGAAAATATGTTAACAAAATTATAAGTCATGCCGCCCATTGGGCTTTGAAATCTAGTATATATATATATATATATATATATATATATATATATATATATATATCTAGTAGGGATCCAAAGGAAAAGTAAATTAAAATAAGAAGTGGTCGTATTTGAGATTCAAAGACTTGTATTAGATGCATTTCTATTCATATAGATGCAACATATTGAGTTTCGAAAGTTAATTTGATATATAGATGGTGCAAATTGATTTTCATGATTTCGCATGTGCGAGAGGAACAAAAACAAGAAAATCATGAAATGCATCTAATATACGTGATATGCATCCGACAAAGCTAGAAAACACATTATTGTGTGTTATAATGCATCTAAGATTATAGGGATGCATCTAATTTAGGTCGGCATCTCGGATTTCATTTATAGTTCTTCTTATTCGTTCTTATTTTAAGTAATCTTCTTATTTGATCCTAACTCTCTCTCTATATATATATATATATATATATATATATATATATATATATATATATATATATATATATATATATATATATATATATATATATATATATATATATATATATATATATATATATATATATATATATATATATATATATATATATATATATGGAATATATTTACAATTTTCAGCTTAATTTACAATATTGCCCAAACTCACTCTTTTGTGGGTCATCCCCCGATTAATTCTTGTGTATTTTTGTGAGGATTAGCTAGCTACAAAACTATATATATATATATATATATATATATATATATATATATATATATATATATATATATATATATATATATATATATATATATATATATATATATATATACATATATATATATATATATATATATATATATATATATATATATATATATATATATATATATATATATATATATATATATATATATATATATATATATATATATATATATATATATATATATATATATATATATATATATATATATATATATATATATATATATATATATATATATATATATATATATATATATATATATATATATATATATATACATGAGCCATTCCCTCGTGTTTACTCGAATAAGCTCATCAAAAATCTCATGGATTAGTCTTAATCATAGAGATACACACTAATCCATTCTTCCATATGTAATAAGATTTAGCTTTTTTTTCTTTTTTTTTTAAAAAACTACAAGGTCATCCCCCACTTGAATTGAACCATATATGAGGAATACAGGGGGGTCTTCAACGATCTTCAAAGTATGAGTCTTCCACAAAAGTGTAACTCCCGAACCTCTCAACTTGGACCAAAGACTTAGGCAAATGGCAATTTCCCAACCACGTACTAAAGACTACACGGTAGGCTAAGGCGATATGGTGTAAACGAAACAACATATAAGCTGGTTAAGAAATAAAAGATTCGCTCGGAAGGGTGTATCTAGTGGTATCTTGCACTAAAGGTGAGTGCAACAAAGAGGGTTTATCACGGGAGGTCGACAAGTCGAGGTGACTAGTCAATAAATACACACAATTTAACACATATGGGCTGTTTTTGTGTAAATCCTAAAATATTGCCTTCTCGAACTATTCATCCTAAATGCACCAAGAAAAATCAATGCACTACTCGTCTATGGTTTCGAAATGATATAAAGGCCAAGTTCTAAAGTATACAATACTACCGGCACACTCAATATTTGGTAGATTATGTAACATGAGAAAATGAATATAAGGCTAAATCTCACCAATGAAATCAAGGGTTGTTGTGTGCTCGGCAAAGATCAACTCTAGTTAAGTTAAGACAAACATGTCAAATTCTTTTCAAAAGTGGCATAATGTTTCAAAATAAACTACAAAAATGAGGGCAAACATAGTCAAGTGATCATTCTATTCTCGTCCCCCTACTTAAATTGTAAAATGTCCCTATTGTATGCAAAAATGGAAAATAAAGAGAGACAAGTAGAATTACAACGAGAACTCCCTTGAAATTTCCTCTAAATGATAGAAGGAACACGTGAAAAAGACGTGCATTAACTTCACCTCCATGAGTAAACTTCAACTCCCTGAAAATTAAACCACTACCAAAGCATAATTCTAGAAAAAAAATACAAAAACAAAATAAAAGAAAATAAAAACCTAACTCAGTTTCGTAAGAATCACGATTACATTTAACGTATGCAACAAGCCTTTTAAACCACTCGATGTTCCGAGTGGACGAGTGTAGTCTCGTGAGGGTTTATAGGGAACTCACCCACAAAGTTCATTTAATTACTAATATATGGTTATGGAGTGCAAGTTATTTGAAAAATAATTTTTGCTACAGGGGGAATCTACGCGTAACCTCATTCACTGAGCTTACGCCGTAGAAGAGTTGACCTGACGTTTTTCTGTATTCTGGGAAAGGTTACGGCGTAACCTATTCGACAAGCTTACACTGTAGAAACTCTTTGATATTGTTTCCCCAAAAATGTGCAACTCTATGGCTTGTTCCAGCCTTCCTACATTCTGCATTGCTGTAGATACCTGCTAAAAGTAATAACAAACAAGCCAAACCAATCTAAACTAATAAAAAGAAGAAAAGGGAAAAGACAGGTTGTAACCCGACAAGCACTTTTCTTTATTAACGAGTCTTTAAGTTAGACTCAAAGCCCTATTCAAAAAAGGTTATTTATCATTTCCTGGAGGTTAACATGTCCACAGTCTATCTATTCAATTACCTTTTCATCCCGCTTTGTAAAATTCCTTGATTTTTTGATATAGGTACTTGTGACCATTTTTCTCATCCTCGTGATTAATTTTTAAAATTGGTGGAATAATACTCCACTGTTTTTCGTCCAGTTTTTGAATTTAGCCACAGTTCTTGTCATTCTAAATATAGTTTTATCATTTTTGCTTTTTAACCAGACTAAACTGTTGATAAAATTTTCCTCCAAACCAGATATAGCATTAAACGGTTTTTCTAAAATGACATAAGGTAAGTCATTTTTGACAAACTCACTTACATCATCCAAGATCATGAAATCCACTAGAAATGTGTAGATTCTAACAAATACATGAACATTACTAGCGATCCCGATGAAGTTATTTCCTTTGTATGCCAACTCGTTTCTCATAACTTTATTGTAACATTCCATAGATATAATATTCACCGGAGAATTTGGGTCAACGAAAGCGTAAAAATCCACGAATTCAATTTTACAAGTTAATTGTAAATTGAAAGGGTCGCAATGGTGAATCCTTGTGCTTGCCTCAAAGAACCGAGGTTGGACTGGTGGATTCATTATGTTACCATTTCTCGCTTGTGAGGGAACCTCCTCCATATAATTGAGTTCCATGTTTAAGTCATCTAAACCAATTCCCAGTTATCCTTCTTCTTTTTGGAAATCCGCAAATGCGTCCAAGTATGCTTCTGATGAAAGATCGTTAAGCTCCAAAAAATCTCCTAGATCCTCATTTATGTCGTCGTTCATCGACAAGTCTTCCAAATCTTTTCCAAAGTCATTAAATTCTTGTATCTGGCTAACAACACAAACATTCCCATTCTGGGAAGAGGATACAATTTCATTATCCTTAAAAGTAATTTCTTCTCCCGCTATCTCTAAGGTAGTTTTCTTTCCATAAACATCTACTTTAGCATAAGCTGTAGCAAGCATAGGTCTTCTCAATCTAATGCAGATTTTATCATCTTCAATAATTTCCAGAATAACAAAATCAACTAGGAAAACGAACTTATCAATTTTAACCAGGATATTTTCCACGATCCCCTTAAAGGATTGCATGGATTTGTCAGCCATCTCGATCTCCATCTTTATTGGTTTCAGGCTCCCAACTCGTAGTCGCTTAAACATAGAAAAAGGTCATAATACTAATGTTAGCCCCTGAATCCGTAAGTGCATTACTAATTGTGAGATTGCCAATCAAACAGGGAAGAGTAAAACTTCATTGGTCTTTTTCCTTGGGAGGCAACTCATTATGCAATACAACTAAGCACCTGGCATTGAGCTTTACTGATGCGACTTCTTCAACACTAATCTTCTTTACAATAAGTTCTTGCAAGCACTGAATACCGTTAGATTTATGTTTGATAGTATCAAGTAAAGGTAAATTAACCTGTAGGTTTCCCAAAATTTCTAGGAGTAACTGCTCCTTCACAATCCTTCTTTTAACTTTTTCGAAAAATGTAGTAGGTTCCTTTAATGGTTCGTCGGCTATTAATTTGTTAGTCTTATTAACGCCAAACTTTTCTTTCTCACTTGTAACGTCTTCATTAGTTTGTGTTGTCTTGACGCATTTTGCTTAATCTTTCTTCATCTTTAAATGTTCTCGAATTGCTTTGGTACATTTCTCAACCTTTATTTCTAGGATTTTAATTCCCTCATCATGATACTTGAGTGTCAGATTGGTGTTTTCAACAAAACTTCTCATCCATTCTTCTTCCTTTACTTGTCTCGCTTGGGAAACCTCTAAGTACTTATAAACTAGTTCTTCTAGCCTTGTTTTCCAGCGTATTTCACTCATGCTTTTGACTTCTTCGCTTCGGGATACGTTTTGTATTTCACATACGTTCCTTTTCAGCTTCTCCATGTCGAGGCAATATTCATTGAGCTTATTGGTCTTAATTCTATTAGATTTGGCATTGCTTCTGACTCTGTAACCTGTTTCAAGATGCTATTCTGTATAGAATCCAAAGGTTTACCTGGTGTCATGTATGGGATAGCTCCCTGAGAGTAGAGAATATGACTATTTGAGGCATTCAGACCTTTATAGAAGATGTATATCCTTTGACGGTTGTTGAGATCATGGGTCGGACATTTATAGAGAAGGTCATTGTACCTTTCACAGGCATAGTAGAATGTTTCTCTTTCTTCCGGTTTAAAATTATGAATTTCCCTAAGCTGGGTGACTATCTTAGAAGGTGGAAAAAATCTTTGTATGAATGCTTATTTAAGGAGGTCCCACGTGAGAGTTGTTCCGTTGGGTAGTCGATCCAGCAACCTTTTTGCTGCTCTAGTTAATGACATAGGGAATACTCGTAGCATAACTGTATCTTGTGAGACATCCGGGATATTAAAAAGGCTCATGATATATAATACCTTGTCCACATGTTCCAATGAATCTTCCGTCATAATTCCTGAAAAAGGAGTTCTTCCTCAACTCTTTCATGAATTGGCTCTTAATCTCGAAATTCACATTTTCAAGAATTTCTGGTTTCATCACCCCTCTAATTGTATCATTATAAATTCTCCATAATTATTATTCCACTGTTAGGGTGTTGATATTCACCTCACCCTTGTCTTCTAATTCAGAATCTAAGGATTCAGATTCGTAGAAAGAGTAAATGTTATGAACCGAAATTGGGGTGCGTTCTCTCCTCGCGTGAAATTATCTTTTTGGGTTGGCGTAAGGGGTTTCCAGGAAAGTGTTTGAACTCCTAGTCATGATTTTGGAAATGAACGCAAACGGTTACTAACAAAAAAAATTTAATTACAAGAACTTAAAGTAGAAATCCTATTTAGGTCCCTGGCAGTGGCGCCAAATATTTGATGCTTATTTTCTAGATCATGTTTTAAATTTATTAAGTGTCGTTTACCTATGATCTATGTGAGCACTAACGGGCAGTGTACCCGGTCGCGAGTAGTCTAGAAATTTGTAAAGCCAAAATTGTCCCGAGAGCTATGAGCGGAATCTAACTTAAGTCTTTTATGTCACTAAAAATGGTTTATAAGTTTATTGTAATTAACTACTTAAATTAACGAAAATGAAATGATATTAATCAATGGGCAAAGAATGTGCTAGCCTAGTTACTATTATTATCATACCATGATCTAGTTCTCACGAAAGTGTCTACTCTAGATCATTAGGCAAATGGTCAATGCAACCTAACTTATAATCCTAGACCCCAACCCCGGCGGTCGAGCGGCCTAAAGTCTAGTTTTAGTCATTATGCACCAACTATCTTCTAGACCGATCTTAGTGATTTTAAACACTAAAACCTGGCTTGGTCCACATAGAGTTCCCACACTTCATAAGCATTTCTACTAGTGTAGGAACTTCCATGGTCAAGTTCTACGCAAGGGTGATGGTCACATCCTAACCAACCCATAGTCAAGCTTTAAAATGATCATGTACTAACTATCATATGTGGTACTACCCTAGCTTCAATGCTACCAAAACACGGGGATTAACGAGAGGCTAAAAAGATATCTACATAAAGCAATAAATAAATGAAGAACATAGATAAAGGCATTGATAAATTCATAACTAGGCTAACACATAAAGTGTTTAGCCTCTCATATTAAACAATGCAGGAAATACAATGTTTATAATCAAATAAAAAGTAAACTTCAGATTCAATACAAATGCTTGATTGGATGCTAAAACTATGAATGGAACGAAATGATTTCTCCCTTGAAAAGTGATGTAAAATTGCTAAATTTCGTCCTTCTATAAGCCTTAATTCGTTCCCTTGCTGATATGTTGAGTTAATGATCATTTAAATGCAGAATTAGGGCTTGTATTTATAGTCTCAACTAAGTTACAGCGTAACCTTAAGTAAAGGTTTACGCCGTAAGCTTCATATAATTGGACGATCTCAAATCTTGAAAATAGTTTAAGCGTAACCTCATTGGTGGAGTTACACCGCATAACTCTCGTTAACATTTTCCTTAATATCTACGACGTAACCATGTGATGAGGTTACGGCACAACCTTCTTAATCACTGAATTTGGCTAAGTCTTTGGATATCTATGGCGTAACCTAGTCGATGAAGTTACGCCGTAACCTTAAGCTGCGTTGACTTTAGTCTTCTAGTAATATAATGAGTTACGACGTAAGTTGTACTAGGTACCTACATCGTAACTGTCCTCTGGTTAGCAAGTCCATGTTTAACTTCGTTAGTCTTCTTTCCAAATCTGCGTTTCTTCATTCAAATGCTCATTTATACCCTGAAATGAAATAATAAGTGATAAAAGTAGATATTCATGCAAATCTACACTAATATTGAGCATATAGGGGAAATTGATGCTAAAATATCAAGAATATTTGATATTATCAGCTTGTTGAGTTTGTATATAAAATCATGTTATATGATTATGTGCATGTGACTTTGAGTATGGTTCGCATCACACTTTGTATGCAATTCATTGTTAATAGTATTTACATAGTTGTTTTCATTTTTGGTTTTATATGTCGTAAGATGGTTTGCTACTAATCATTTTTTTTAACGACAATTATATAAACACTAGAAATATCTAGGAAAGGAGATTACACGATACAAGAGAGGGCGTTACGAGGGTTAGAAAACTACTCAATCCAATTGCAAAAGGATTTCCTATATCTATTAGAAATTAATTATATGAAAGCATTTTTACATCATTTAAAATAAACTCCTTCTTTGGTCTTTTAGGTTTGAAAGCAGTCTCATTCCTGAAGCACCATAGAATCCAAAACGTTGACTGAACCACGCCATCAAATAACTGACATAACTGGGACGTCAAATTAGAATGGTCCGCGAGGAAAATCTCTTCGATGAGAATTGAGAGATTCAAGTCTTCAAGTTGCTACCATCTAAGGACTTGAAGCCATGTATCAACCGCAACCGAGCAGTTAACAAACATATGTCTTTCTGATTCGAAGTTATCATCGCATATAAGACATCGAACTGAATTTACGTCAATCCCTCACTTGATTTAAATGTTATGGAAGTCTTTCGTTCAAAATCCACCAAGAGATTATGTTAAATTTTATGGGACCCAAATTGTTCCATCTTGTACGTTCTAGAAATGGGGGAGGGGTTGCATTGTTGACGAGCTGACGAATAGACCTAACAGAGAAAATTCAAGATGGGCAGGAGGTGTATTCCCAGTGGTCTTGTGTAGTAGATAGGTTTTTGTTAGAGACGAGATTAGTAATCACTTCTAACTATTGGATTTCATAGACAGATCATAATGTTAGAGACGAGGTTAGTAATCTCTTCTAACTCTTGGATTTTACAGGAAGATTGTAAGGGTCTACTCCAAGACAAGTTGAATCGAAGCCCAAATAGATCTAGCGGGCCATGAAAAGTTGAGAGGAGGTTAATGGGCTGATGTAGGATGGAAGGAGGATGATTTTGACCAGTAACCAAACTAGGGGCAGTAGGGATAGAATGTGCAATGGTTGTGTTAACATGTGTAAGGGCTCTTTCATTTACTTGACAACCTTGGGTTGATTCAATTCGGAAGAGGCTTGGAAATGAAGCACTAAGTGATGTCCCTCCTAGCCATTTGTCAAGCCAAAATTTAGTATTCTCGCCATTGCCAATTTTTATCTTGAAAAGGGATTGCAAGTTGATCCCATATTCTTGGAAATCGTCATTCAATTTAGCAATGTAATACCAAGGACCCGTTTTACATTGGATAGCGGTTGTATCAAGAAAAACACCATTAGGTCCATGTATAGATCGAATTACTTTGCACCAAAGGGAGTTTTCTTCATTATAAAATCTCCACCACCATTTTGAAAGCAACCCCAAGTTGCTCATTCTTAAATTCCCAAGACCAAGACCAAAACCACCATGCTTGATTGGGGAGATCACTTTCTTTCATGCAATCTTATTTGAATCTGAAGAGACAAAAAAAAAAAAAAATTCTTCTAATGATTTCAAGTTTACTAATGATACTTTAAGGAGCCTTGAAGTTAAAGAAGAAGTAGACTCCCAAGCTACTAAGAACAGATTTGGAGAGAGTAAACCGACCACCAAAAAAACGAACTTTAGCCTTCCATTTTGACAATCTTTTATGGAATCTTTCAAGTAGGGGGTTCCAATTTAAGCATTTAGACATTTTAGCACCAACAGGGAGACTTAAATAAGTGCAAGGGAAAGAGCAAGGCACACAACCAATTTGTGTAGCGTAAGAGTTGGTTTTAAATGATGAAACACCAAGACTATAGAACTTGCTTTTATTCAAATTGATTTTGAGACCGAAGGCAAGATAAAAACAAGAGAGGATTCTAGACAAACGCTTGAAATTTGTTAAGGACCAATCTCTCATTATTAGAGCATCATCCACAAATTGGAAATGAGAGATATGAATTTTTATCTTTTCCAATCTCAATACCATTGAACAATCCTTTATGTTTAGCTTCAATAAGAACCACATTAAGAGCCTCAACCACAATAATAAAAAGAGGAAGTGAAAGAGGGTCACCTTGTCGAAGACCCCTTTCGAGTTTGTATTCCACTGTTGGGGACCCATTTACAAGGACTGAAGCGTAACGCGGTGAAAGGCAAGATTGTATCCATCTTCTCCATTTTATACTAAACCGCATTTGTAACATAATAGAGTCCAACAAAGTCCAACTCAATGTATCAAAGGCTTTTTCAAAGTCAACTTTCAACGTAAAAAGTTTCTTTTTATACACTTTTGCCCATGAAATAATTGTATCTACCATGAGAGGGTCGTCTAAAATTTGACATCCTTTGATGAAAGTCATTTGAGTTTCCCCAACAACCGATGAAATCACCTTTGCTACGCGATTTTCAAGAACCTTGGCAATAACTTTATATTGACATCCAATTAGACTAATTGGTCTAATATCGGCGATAACAAGAGGGCCATCCACCTTCGAGACAAGCGTAATGAATGAGAAGTTGCGACCACGTGGGATGAAAGAAGACATCTCAAATTTCTTGACATAACCTATGATATCAAAACAAAGAATATCTCAATGAGACTTTATAAACTTATAGGTGAAACCATCCGGCACATGAGCTTTTTCTCCTCCACAGTTCCAAACCGCTTCTTTGATTTCTTGATCGGAGAACAGGTGGTCAAGGAGTGAGGAATCTTCACTAGAAATTTGTTTGAGGAGACTACTAGCAAATGGAGGTCTTGATGTGTTTTTTCACTGAACTTTGATTTATATACTTGAAAAATGTGATTTTTAAGGTGTTCTTTAAGCTTTTCTTCACTGAACTTTGCTACTAATCATAGTTGTGGTTTGGATTGTTTAAGGTGTTCTTTAATTTTCTTTGACTCCATGTGTACTGTAATTTGATTAGCAGTTGTTCTTGAATTTACTTTGACCCTATGTGTATTAGAATTGAAGAAAAGTACTTTATTAATAGACTGTATACATGACTTTGTTGTAATATAAGGTACATTGTTTCATTATAGGAATGGGTGACACAAGTGAAAAACTTAATTTTACGAATTGAAGTTCTTCTTGACAGCATGTATCGATGAGGTAAATAGATTAGGTCTTAAGGGTGGTAGTCTATACATGGACTCTTGGAAAAAGTAGGTCAAGCTTATAAGGACATGTATGGAATAAGAGCGACCCAAAAACAAATGAAGAATAAATTTCACTGCAATAAGGGAAAGTATCATATTTGGGCATCTTTGAAAGGAAAAACGAGAAACATTTACAACTGTAACACAAATACATTCAACTTGACGGACGAAGAGTGGAAAGAACTTAATATAAAGGTTTGTTTATAAGTTATTTTATAATTTTCTAGTATATATAAGTCATGACAAAATTATTAATATATTTGCTTGTTTTCTGAGTTTTAATGTAGATATATAACATAGCTAATACATTGATAAATAGTCCATTGCCTTAACCCCAATCTTTGTATCGATTTGTATGAAAAGTGTGATGCAAGCTGTTCAATTCGTCAAGTTTTTGGAAAACGGAATTGAAGGCCTCCGTCATCTTCTCAAAATCCCACTGATTAAATACTTGAAATTGAAGATGTTCCTAATAATGGACGTGGTTCTCAGGTTCCTCTACTTACCGATTACGTTATTTAGAACTTTCTTTGTTTGTCTATTAAGTATTATGCTTACACATGTTCGCTGTTCGTATGAATGTAACTGGTTTATGTTAAAGTCATTCAAATGTTTTTTCTACCTAACAAACAACTTTATTTGATTCAGATATTATTATTTTTTTTAACAAAACAAGCAGATTTATTTGATTCAAATTCAAACTTTTCTGTCGCAGATTCAGATTTAGATTCACGAATCAGATTCAGATTTAAAGCCTTTTAACAAACAAACAGCACATAGCCCCTTTTTTCCTTTTTTTTTAACATATATTCGCTCAATTTGATGTCAAGTAGATGTGAAAAAGATGTCTCGTATGTTACTAATAAATAGTGACAAATAAGTTATTTTCCATTATTATTTTTGAACGTTAAACATCTATTTCAAATATAGGGGTGAGTTTAACAAAGATAATAAAATAACCCAAGATAAATTATGAAGCAATCATATCCATTTATTTTTCAATTAAACTTAAAAATACTAGCTTTCTATCTTTTTTTATAAAACTAAATATCTTACAAACATTAAATTGTTAAGTGATAAAAAAATACACCATGTTATCTTCTAATAAAAAGCACTTTGATATACTTTAGACAAAAAGTAGTTTTTTTTATAAGTATTAAGTATTACACAATATGAGGGGTGTATTTGGCGCGAAGCGGTATGAAGCTTTTTGGGGCGATGAACAATAAGCAATGAGCATTTTGAATTTTAGTAGTCATTTGCCAAAAGAGCGGTGAGCTTTGGCTAATTTTTAGGACGGCTAATTTTTCAATACTTATTTAAGAAGCGTGAAATAGAATGCACGCTTAAATCGCTATTTTAACAAACACAACCCATATCACATGTGATTTGTGATGCGAATTTTAAAGTTCAAATTATAAATCACAAATCACATGTGATTTTTTAAAAAGTACAAATCACATTTAATTTTTTGTTCGTAACTTTTAACACTGACAAAGAAAAATAAAACTCGAAAAAAGCGTTGAAAGTATATAAAAGTGTCTCCTTAGTGAAAGATGATTTTGCGCTCGGCGTGATAATGTAGTTTTACTTAAAGTTTAGCGGTTTACAAGATATATTTTATTTTTAAAAATAAAATGTAAGTAGGTCTTTTAGTTTTGATTAATAATGAGTGGCTAAAATTGTGGCATTTGATTTTTTATTTTTTTGTTGTCTTTGAACCAAACTCTTAAAATATACTCCCTCCGTTCTAAAATTATAGTCCTCATTTTACTTTTTCGGTATTTCTTTTACAACTTTGACATTTTTGTTTATGTGATATAATACTTGATACAAAATATATGAATTGATTGAATTTTAAATGTATTTTCATTTGATATAATTTTTATCAACTATTGTATAACATAAACAAAAATATTTAAGGTAAAAGTTAAAAAGAAAGACCGAAAAAGTCAAATGAGGACTATAATTTTAGGACGGAGGTAGTATATATGAAATACAATTATTATAAAACTTTCAAAAATAGCTACAAAAGTAGTTCAATATATTCATTTAAAACAGAAAATAGATTTAACATATACCGATTTCATAAAAGTGATTGAAGACAAAATATACACATTTATTCAAGTATAGTGTTTAGAAAGAGATCGATGTACCCAAACAACCCAATGTGCATTTTCAACAGTCTTCTAGTTAGCGAAGTTATTTCGACATAGTCCATTGTACTCTCCACCATCATGTCCACAAGCAACAAGACAGTCAACAATGTAGTATGAGACGATCCACCATTTTCCTATCGATCTTCATCACAATTAATGTGCACTAAGCGTCGCGTTCCGTTATGATGCCACTTTGCTACTCATTACTAGCCTTATCGCTAATCTACTCCACATGACCAACCATGTGAAACATCAGACCTTCATTGGCACTTATCCAAAAGTAGTTCCCGTCATTGAGGGTTAAGGTTTTGACAGATTTGAGAATATGGACCTTGTTTGCTATCAATATACACCTACTAAATTTTGGAGGGATCTCGTATCCATGAAACTTCACCACTCGACCTGAAGAGAACTGTTGTTACTAACCTTTACGACAAATTGTCACTCATCACAGAATTCACATGACATTCATTTCTAATGATGATCATGTAATCATGTTGGTGTGTAACTCCCAGAACAGGGTTAGATAATCAATGTCAGCAGAAAAAAATACCACTAGGTGGTTACCAGATATCACTTGGAATCGTGTGATCACTTTCTAAAGTAAACTATTCGACCCTAATGCCTGGGTTACACGAATATCTACTTGGGATAAGACCAAATGTAGTTATAGAATTAGGCACAATTCAATAACCCTTTCGCTTATAAGTGTTAACCGTTTTCTGTATATCACTCATGCATAAACAGATCTCCTATTTATAGGAGATTACTCTTAGCTAGTCAAATGGAATTATGAGTATTAATCGATCCATTAAAAGCCTCATAATTATCCCCATTATAGCCATTAGTGGTTACATGACCAATTAAACGGGGTCATTATGCAGTTGTAACTGTCATTTATCAGTACTTTCATAGCACTTTCAAAACAGTGGAAACACTGCTTATTAGTGGAAACCACAACAGTACTTTCACCAGTAGTACTTTCTACTAGCACTACCAATACAAACCACTATTAGAGTCAGGGTGTTCATGGACCTTATGGTGTACACTCCGTACCTCCTAACCCATTACCAGGTGTGAACTAATCCCACAAGTGCACTAAATTTTCCAACAATCCTCCCCAAATTTAGTTCACTTCCTTTACATGAAAACAAACATCAAGCAAAACATGTGCATAAACGAAAATGTCCTGAGGATTGAATTTTCATCTTAGTAAATTACACGTTCAAATATTCAAGAATCAGGGTGTTCTAAGAATTGAACCCTTCAACCCATTTGAATACCTGAAGATAAAATACACACAAGTTTTCAAATACTTATCACTCCCGACACTATACAAGCCATGTGTCCATATCCAAATTCATAAATGTTGTAAAAGCTAAAAGTCCAAAAGCTCCAAGCGACAAAACTTCAACATATACATAGGTGGTTCCTCTTTATTCATGCTCCTGCCAAGCACTTTTTCAAAGAAAAATAATCATTAAGAAGTAAAGACTTCATCCTCCTTTCAGGAGCACAACCTTGGGATGTAAATAAAACATGTGCTTCAGTCCACTGAATGTTCAGCTTTCCACATTGAACTCAGCTCCCAAGTTTCCTTAGGAGGGAGTTGGGTGTCCTAGCATTCAGGACTAAATTGGACTTAAACCCATCCCTTTAGCAGACTTTATAACCAACTCTCTAGCCAAACCCTTCGTCAAGTGATCAGCTAAATTTTGTTGAGATCTAACAAACTCTATAGATACCACCCCATTCATGATAAGCTCACGAATCATGCTATGTCCGACACCTAAGTGTCTAGACTTACCATTGTACATCTGGCTATAAGCCTTAGCCAATGTAGCTGCACTATCACACCGGATAGAAATAGGTGCTATAGGTTTAGGCCACAATGGAATCTCAAGAAGCAAGTTTTTCAACCATTCACTTTTTACCAGCATGCCAAAGCTACAAATTCAAATTCCATTGTTGAACTCGTGATGCAAGTTTGTTTCTTGGATGCCCAAGAAATTGCACCTCCACCAAGTAGGAATACCCAACCACTGGTAGACGAATTGTCTTCGTGTACTGATCCAACTTGCATCGGTGTATCCTTCCAACACCGATGGGTAACCAAGATATGAGAGACTATAATCCATAGTTCTCTTCAAATACTTCATACCCTTTGAACTGCTTGCTGATGAGCACTAGGATTGCTAGTATACCGCTCAATTTTCCCACTACAAAACCAATATCAGGTCTTGTACAAGTCATGGCATACATCAGGCAGCCAATCACCCTAGAATACTCAAGTTGAGATATAGCCTTGCCATGATTAGGCATCATTTTCTCATAACTATCCATAGGTGTACTCACTGGAGTACAATCAAAGTAATTGAATTTCCTCAACACCTTCTCAATATAATGAGACTGAGAGATAGAAATTCTTTTACTTTCATGTTTAATCCTTATACCAAGGATAACATCAGCCTCCCCATGTCCTTCATGGAGAACCTTGATGACAAAAATTCCTTTGTCAAGGCAACCTGATTTTGGTCAGTGCCAAAGATCAACATGTCATCAACATATAGACAAATGATGACTCCTTTACCAAATTCATCAAATTTGCTATATACACATTTGTCGGCTTGGTTAAGAACATAACCACTAGACAAAACCACTTCATCAAATTTTTGATGCCATTGCTTAGGTGCTTGCTTAAGTCCATAAAGAGACTTAATCAGTTTACACACCTTGTTTTCATTGCCAAGCAAGATGAAGCCATAAGGTTGGTTCATATAAACCTCCTCTTCCAATTCACCATTCAAGAAAGCTGTCTTCACATCCATCTGATGAATAATCATATTGTGAATAGATGCCATAGCAATCAACAATCCTACGGTACTGATACGAGCAACATGGGCATAAGTATAAAAATAGTCTATCCCTGACTTTTGTTTAAAGCCCTGAATGACTAGTCTAGCCTTGAACTTTTCAATAGTTCCATCTACCTTCATTTTCTTTTTGAAAATCCATTTGCAACCCAGAGGTTTGCAACCAGGTGGTAGATCAACCAACACCAAAGTGTTGTTGCCCATGATGGAATCCATCTCATCATTGATTGCTTCTTTCCAAAAAGCAATGTCCTGAGACTTCATTGCTTCTTCAAATGTTTTGGGGTCATCCTCAACAATGAAGCAATAGGAGTATTGGTCTGAGACCTCATCCCTAGTTCCTTCAACCAAGTATAGTTGAAACTCAGGTCCAAATGACTTTGGAGTCCTGACCCTTTTGCTCTTCTTGAGCACAGGCTCAGGTTGTTGAACCACAACCTCATCAGGGACCAATGATGGTTCATCATCAGGGACCTCTAATACACCAGTGTCATGAGTTCCATTAGGAATCCTCTGACTTGGTCTAGGGACTGAGGAGAATCTATTCTCATCAAAATTTGCATCCCTTGATTCAATTATTGAGTTAACTGAAACATATTCATTAGGTTCAATAACATAGAACCTAAAGGCCTTGGAATGCTCAACATATCCAACAAAGATGCAGTCAATTCCTCTTTCACCCAAAGTCTTTATCTTTGGATCGGGAGTCTTACAACCCCTACAACCCCTGCACTCGAGATAGTTCAGGTTGGGTTTCCTTTTAGTCCAGAGTTCATAAGGGGTAACCTTGTTCCTATTGTTGGGAACTCTATTTAATAAATAGCAAGCTGTTAACATAGCTTCACCCCAGAACCCTTGAATCAATCCTGAATAGGACAACATGGAATTAACCATCTCCTTCAAAGACCTCGTTTTCCTTTTAGAAATACCATTTTGCTGAGGAGTATAAGGGGCATTCGTTTCATGGATAATTCCAACAGACTGAAAATACAGAGTATCAAAGTACTCACCTCCCCTATCAGTCCTTAATCTTTTGATCAGGGACCCAAGTTGTAATTCAACTTCAGTTTTAAACACTTTGAATTTATCTAATGCTTCATCCTTGGTATGTAACAGATATACATAACAAAACCTTGAAGCATCATCAATAAAAGTCACAAAGTACTTCTTATTACCCAAAGAAGGATTGGCATGCAAATCACACATGTCACTGTGTATAAGCTCCAAGACCTTAGTCTCACGACTAACACCCTGAAAAGGTTTCTTGGTTATCTTGGTCAACATTCAAGTTTTATACTTTTCAGTGTCAATGTCAAATGCTGGGATCAACCCACCCTTAGACATATCTTGCATTCTTTTATAGTGTACATGGCCAAGTCTTGCATGCCAAAGGGTAGAGTCAGTCTGGTCATAGGTGGTCACAAAGGCTGAAATAACACTATCAGTGGAAACATTAAGCCTGAACATTTGATTACATAAATAGCCAAAACCAATAGAAACACCATGCTTAGAAAGCACAAATTTATCAGACTCAATAACTTGTTTATATCCAAGATTATTCAAAACACTACTTGAAACCAAGCTCTTCCTTATATCAGGAACATGAATAACATTAAACAAAGTTACAATCTTTCCGAACTAAACCTAAGAACTACACAACCACGACCATGCACCAAGGCTGTTGACTCATTTCCCATGTGAAGAATAGAACCATCATTCGGTGACTCATAAGTCTTGAACCAGCTTCTATCTTTACACACATGAACTGTTGCACGAGAGTCAACCCACCACGCAACATCATCATCTTGCACATAATTAGATTCAGATACATATATAACATAATAAATCTGAAAAGACTTATTAAACATATTCTGACCTTTCAGTGAGTTGGTTGAACCACCACTCCCTGACCCATTAGTACCTGATCCATTGGCTTTACCACAAACTTTAACACCCTTGCAGTCCCTTTTAATATGACCAGTTTTGCCACATTTCCAACAAGTAGGTGTTGCCTTATTGTTAGGATCTGCCCTTGTGTTGTCATGATATTTGCGTTTGCCTTTATTGTCATTGTACTTGGTGAAGTTGTTGTGCTCCACCATATTGACAACAAATGCACCAAAGAAGATTGCGCTCTTTGGCTTGTCATTATCCCGCACCTTGAGAGATTCCTCAATGCGCAGATGACTGCCCAACTCAACCAGAGTTAACTCCTCTTTCTTATGTTTCAAGGTATGCTTGAAATCTTTCCAAGAAGGAGGAAGTTTATCAATAACACAAGAGACCTGAAATAGCCCCATCCATGTGCATATTGTGTTGTGTAAACCTTCCAAGTATTCCAAGAAGTTCATTGTATTGTTCCATAACTAGTCTTGAATCAGTCATTTTGTAATTTTTGAAATTACTAACAAGGAACTTCTTACTTGATGCATCCTCAGCCATATATTTGGCATCCAAGGAATCCCAGAGTTCTTTGGAAGATTCAAAGTTCTGATAAATATCAAACAAAGAATCAGACATACCATTCAGAATAAGACCTCTGCAGATGTAGTCATCATTCTCCCATTTGCTCCTCCTCCGATCGCTCCACGGTAGCATCATCCCCATAATCAGGAATAGGAGTGGTTAGCACATAAACCACACTCATGCTTGACAGCAAGAAGTGCATCTTCTTCTGCCATCTCCTGAAGTCCACCCCTTCAAACTTGTCCAGCTTGGCAAAGTTTGAAGCCATATGTTTCATTGCAGCAGCAGCCACTGATTATCACAAAATAGTTTACTTTGATTGTTGGTGTGTAACTCCCAGAACAGGGTTGGATAATCAATGTCAGCAGAAACAAATACCACTAGGTGGTTACCGGATATCACTTGGAATCGTGTGATCACTTTCCAAAGTAAACTATGCGACCCTAATGCCTGGGTTACACGAATATCTACTTGGGATAAGACCAAATGTAGTTATAGAATTAGGCACAATTCAATAACCCTTTCGCTTATAAATGTTAATCGTTTTCTGTATATCACACATGCATAAACAGATCTCCTATTTATAGGAGATTACTCTTAGCTAGTCAAATGTAATTATGAGTATTAATCGGCCATTAATAGCCTCATAATTATCCCCATTATAGCCGTTAGTGGTTACATGACCAATTAAACGTGGTCATTACGCAGTTGTAACTGTCATTTATCAGTACTTTCATCAGTACTTTCATAGCACTTCAGTGGAAACACTGCTTATTAGTGGAAACCACAATAGTACTTTCACCAGCAGTACTTTCTACTAGCACTACCAATACAAACCACTATTAGAGTCAGGGTGTTCATGGACCTTATGGTTGTACACTCCGTACCTCCTAACCCATTACCAAGTGTGAACTAATCCCACAAGTGCACTAAATTTTCCAACAGATCATTACGAATAGTTTTTGGAATGTTGCTAAAGATTATTTTCTTCGACCCACAAGGTGGCCCAACGACACAAAGAACCTTTTTTTGTAATTTTTTTTTATTAAGCTCATACTATAAAGCTGTATATTACATGATTTAGAAGAAAATATTGTTTCGAAAATAAATTTTTAGATGAAACAATATTGAGTTTTGAGGCCCCATTTTCTTTATACCTTCAATTATATTCCCTAACCACACAAACATTGCATTTTGTAATCTTTTGATTGCATGATAATTTGGATCATAACTTGTCATATAGGATGCCTTCGTACAACATGTGAATCATGTTATTAAATAATGTAGAATAGTAATTTATTCAAAAATAGTAATGATATAGAATTCATCTAAAAATTTATTTACCAACTAGTCAACATGATAAAAATTTGAAAGGATGACTCATAGGCCCACATGTTCCTTTGCTTCTATGTGTCCTCTCCATATCGTAAGAGGTAGCTAATACAATCACATACAAACAATGATTAATCATATCAATGAGGAATTGAGAGTTCCCGCAAAAAAAACTTTTGATCCTAATGTCATGGTATGCAGATCAATTTCTTTTTTGAACAAAAACGCCTACATTATTGAATGATCTGATTTACAACACTGATATAGATTGTTTTTTTACGCAGTTGATTGTAAGTGAGGTCAGGGCCGGTCCTGAGATTTCGAATGACATGTGATGCTTTGGGCGAAATGTTAAAATAATGCTCGTACTTAAAGGTATGACATATAAACAAACTTCGCGTATTATATATCTATATTAAACCGCTACGTCGGTGGTAATATTTTAAACTTTTTTTTTTTCTTTTTTTAATGTTCGGCATACTATTTTATTTGTTGGGCTGCTGAGGTATATGTTGGTCAGTCCAGTATACAGGCATCGCTTTGCTTATAAATAAACTTCACCGACTCCTTTCTTCTACACTTTTCTATACATCGGTTTCTTCCCAACATTGGTATAATCGGATCTTGAGCTATTAATTGTTTAGCTTATTGATTTGTTGGTTGTGATGAGCTTGAATTTGTAAATTTTTGTTCATCTGCGAGTTAGGGTTTCGATTTAATTTTTGGGCTTTTTGTGAAATTAGTTGTTGTTTCATCGCTTGGATTGGGTATGTGATTCTTTTGTTATTGTGGTTGTTACCATCAGGTTATTTATCACGGTTTCAAGATTAAAAGATCTCAATCTTATCTTCATACCTCGCAAACGTCTTCATCAACCTCGCACCGCTACCTTCTTCGCTACTCGAAGTGATTCATCAGGTAGTTGTGATTGTTCCAGTTTATGTTTAGCAACATGTGGGTATAGTTTAATTTTGTTTAATTGATACTTTTTATTTTTTCAACCAAGGTACCGGCAAGAAGCCGCCGGTGTTGCACACATCGCTACTGATGGTAATTCAAACTTAGTTTTTTTATACTTTCAATAAGTTTTGAAATTGGTCTTAGAAACCAGTTAAATTTTTATCATGTTTAAGTTGTGAAAGTGTCGTGCTTTTGTCATATGAGTTTGCTTTGCAATACGCGCGTGTATATTTGATGGTATTGCTTAACTGTGTGTGTTTGATAGTTTGGCTTAAGTGGATTTTGTTTTTGACGCAGGCATATGTTCAGAAATTGAAAAGTGGTAGCATTAAGTACGACCAGTAGCTTAAAGCAGCACACCAGCAGGTATACCGACTATTAGCAAGTGGAATTTTGCCGTTGTGTTTTAAAAGGCATTTCCTGATTATTGTATATAATTATTGTCTTTTAGGTCGTAAGTAATCAACGTATTGCTCATCGTGGAGGAATGTTGGAGGTGCTTGGATTCTTTGTTGTTGGTAGTCTTCTAACTGCTGTACGTTTGCGCTTTCTTTCTTTTTAAGACTACATAATTTAATAGATGTATGTGATACTAAAGTAAGGGGTGTATGGATTGTATAGGGATTGTCGTTGCTTATTTAAGCATTTTTTTGCTAATCGTGTGGAAACACGGTAGCATTAAGACTGTAAATTTAGCGTTAATTGTTGCACTTATGGAGTTTCTCTTTGAATTCCTGTCATAACAGGGTTTTATCTCCGATTTTTTACGTCGTGAAGTTGTCTAGACTGGCCAAGCCGCCCGCTTGGTTGAAAGATCTTTTGGGATGAATGATGGTCGGACAAAGAATTGGTCAATTTTAGCTACTTCTGATATTATGAGGTAACTATTAGAACATTGACGTAGAATGACCTGCAAGAAAATTCAAAAGAACTTTTTTGGACATAGAATGACGTGCGACAAAAGCCAAATGAACCTTTTTGGGCTTTGGAAGTTGACAAAAATTCCATCATTGCGCTATGATTAGGTTGTGCGGTTTTGGTTGTTCATCGTGAATTGCTACACCAAACATGATCTGATTTTAATTATTCATTTATTTTATTTCATGTGAACTTGTCTAAAATTGCATTGCCAAACACCCCGTTTGTGCTTTTCTATGTGTAGTCATTACCTTCATATCCAGATTCTAACTTCAAACATTATTTTCTTAGATTTTTGAAGAAGCCAAAAACTTCTGTCATCAATCTAATGTGAAAGTTGTTGTTGTGTACATAGTCGTACCAGTGTATAAGCAGGTTAGTGTCATGTCACAGTTTTGTTTTAGGCCGAGCTAAATTATTTCTTAGATGCGCTAATCCTAATCCACTGCATTTTTTTAATTGGATTTTATGTAGTAGAGAAACTTTGAAAGAGGTGTGCACATGTTAGTTGCTACTCCATGAAGACTAATAGACGTGATTGAAAGATAAAAAATTTCACTGAAGAAGATCAAATACTTGGCTCTAGATGAGGTTGATCGAATGTGGATATGGGGTTTCGACCACAGATTCGATAGATTGTGGAGCGTATGGACATGCCTCCCATTGGTCGCGTGCAAACGATGTTGTTCAGTCCCACATTGTGGAGCGTGAGTGTTCTTCTTCTATTTTTTTTCTTTTTTGTTTCTTTTTTTCTTTTTTTTAAGTAATTTTATAGCGTTGGCCGTTTATCATGCAACTCATGATATCTTTATACATTAGCGTAACCATAAGCTGTTTGCCTACCAAGTCATGTTCATTCGTCGACCTTTCCTGACAAATGACCTTAGTCATAAGTTATTTTTTTATACATGTCGCTAAGTCCGAGAGAGTCACCATTCCCCTTTGGAATGGTTTCCTTCTATTAGATCTTACAACCTCTCCTGTTAAGTGTATATATTTTCTAATACACCTACATTGGGTTGTTAGCGATGTGAATGATAGATTAGCATATCCTAATTTCATATTTGTTCTTATTGTACGTATGTATATGCAACCACATGGAATTTGCAACAGTTTACATGAAAATAATAGGGTAATGATTTCAACGAAACAAGGTGATTTCCTTATTTATTTTGTCCTTATGTTGATTCAAATAATCACATTAAACGATTATCAAAATATATATTGTAACGGTATTACAACTACTGTTCCTGTATGTTCAGCTTCTCACACTGGCAGAAGGCATAACAGAAATGTTCACTGATTCGGTAAAAAAAATAGTGCTCTTCCTGAGCTGTCAGATGCTACTTTGTGAGACATAAATCTAATAAACCAAGCGATCTATGTGTCACAAAATATCATTTAACAGCCCAGGAATATCGTGTTTTTTTGCTATTTTATAAAGCAACCACTCTTGCTTTCTGCTGGTGCGTCTAACTTGCCAATTAATTCGTACCACATTATAAAAAAATCTACCTTAGAACCATCGATCGCACGATTCTTTGGATGTTTATTGTATGATTACACTTACCACAGATAACGTATCTAACATGATTATCCATTATTTTGACGATGCATGTTATCTTTCCAACAATATTGTCTCATGTCAATTTATTTGGCAAAAATATCTTTGATACCAAGAGACTTGGCCCATTACAAAAAATAAAAAAACAAAATCTTCTTGAGCTGTTAAATGCTATTTTATGAGACATAAATATCATTTATCATGCATATCTATGTGTCATAAAATAGCATCTAATTGGCCAAGAAGATCGTGACCTTTTGTTTTATAAGACAATCGGTTATGTTGCGGATATACTTCTGTCAACGGTGATAATAAGGTATATTTACTTTTTGCAGATAGAACTGTCATTGATAGCCTATTGTACCATCTGATTAAATTATTTTTTTTAATTTAAAAATTACATTCATATACGCAAATTTTAATCATCTTCTTTACCCGCAGTGACAGGCAAAGAAAATCCAGAAAGAAAGGCATTTCAATAGAGTAATCCTGAAGTAGTAAAGAGGATGTTGTTTCACAATGAATCATCAAATGCAAAGACAATGAAAGGTAAACAATGAAAACTTACTTAACACAAACGCTGGCTATTATTTGATAAAATATTTTACAGTCACCTACGAAAGGCTGGAGCCAAATATTACGACACTCATAATAAAATTCAGTACAAATACATAACTACAAATGCAAACACCAACATAAACAACACATCATGACCAACATCAGCTTCCTCCGGTTGCGTACACATATTTACCAATCCATTAGGCCCTTAAGTTTCTGAATAAACACATCATGATTACGAGCATTTAACTCCAATTCAGTTGCCAAAATACGCATTTGCATGACCTTTTGCTCATCTATTGCCTGGACTTCTCTTAGATATTCTGCAGTTTTCTTCGCATAAGTGTTCGCAACCATTTCTAACTCTTGAATAAAAGCAAGCCTTTCACGAGTAACGCTGACCAATCTACCATAGAGCACATTCATTTGTTGTGACATTTGAATATCCTGACCCGCAGCTTCACGATAATACAACACTAGCATCTCAGACCAGTTATTCGAATTAGATTCTGCTCTAAGCTGGGTACACTTAGGACGCCTAGACATTGTGTTTTCTTCTTTCTTTATTACAAGTTATCAGATGAGTTATGAAAAAAAATGTACACTTAGACTCTCTTAAATTGCAAAACTGAGGCTAGAAAGAATTTCACACACTATCTTTTGCAAATTAAAAAACGCAGTGGCCACGTGTATAACACATAATTAAACATTGAATACAATTTGCATGAAAACAAAAGGCATAGATTCACTACTGTTTCTGCAGGTTTCGTCTGGATTCACTTTGAAAGTATCTAACACAAATAATTCATGCACATCTTTTATTATATGTTTTGTTCAATACATTCCCATCCATTACAGATACGTAGTTCTTTGAAACTTTAAACGAAATACATCCTTGCCGCAACCATTTGGGTCAATCTCATCCGTAAAATCATCTCTAGACCACCCCCTTAGTGACAACAACTGACATGTAACTAAACTGTTTGAAATACACACATTAAATAAAATCCTGTTTTTTACATGCATTTCTCCTCCATAGATGAAAACAATTTGCTCACATGTACTGCTGTCATTGTATGCACCTCACTTATACAATATCTAACCTTATCATTCAAGAGTAACAGCCAAATTGTTTACCATTTGCATAGGTCCTTTTAATTCTGTCCAAACATTGCTACCCAGTTTGCATATATCTTTACATATATTCTTTTTTTTATAACTATTGCAGCCACTCAACCAGTGACACATGTGCAAGTAAAGCCTTTTTATACTTTGTTGCTATGAGACAACAGAAAAAATATAGACGCGTCTCTCTTTCAAATAGTACAACCTTTATCTATCTTTTATGTTGAACTGTATACTAAACTTTCTGCTAAATGCATAAATTACTAAAAAGGTCTAACCCGTGCAGACTTACTTATCATTGTAGTGTTCCCAAATAAATATAGGCACTTATATAGCATGTGTATGCACCTATGCTTTACCAATATCAAATAGGCAATGTCAACAACAACATCTGATAATATGATTAACAAAGGTGATAAAATTACTTTGGAGATTTAAAATGACTTTATTCGCTTATAAAAATAACGTAGGAAGTCTTTCGGAAAACAATGTAACTATCTATAATACTCTCTTTTTGTCCATCATCAGTTACTAACACAATACTTTCTTTTTTTACCGTATATACCCGATCATGAATCACAAACGGCGAGCACTTACATTTACCATACTTAACTAGCTGACTCTCTCAAACTAATTATTTGCATGCTAATACATTACCTTTTACAAGAAAATTGTGTTCTGTTTTCTGCTTTTCCCATTCTTTATTGTCACATTAAAATTGGAATTTTAAATTTGAATCAGCCTTTACATTTAAACTTATATTTGAGTGAGTAAATTGATAAAAGTTTTGAAATTTAATTTTGGTACTTATACAGTAACAGTTACTTTACTGTAACAGGTTCGACATTGATCCGGAAGTAGAGTCAAACACTTACGGAATAAACCAGCGGCTGGCAAGAGCAATATAGCAAACCAGCAGGCCACGACATATATCAAAAGACATGTAAGTTCCAGCAAAAATACTTTAGCACCACAAATCTTAAATTAATTAGATACTAACAAATAAATTAAAAGAGCATATATTAAAACATCCATAAACATAAACCCTACTAACTTCTACTCAAAATATCCCCACAACCCTACACATTTACACCAGACCTTAAACCTAAAATAAATCTCATAAACACCAAAACAAACCACATTAGTATACCATGGTGTTCAACTTCTCAATGAACGACATAAGCTCCGCCGCTTGCTTTTGTTTCTTCATCACATTCACCAAAATCATTGACACTTCTGTCAAATCTTTGGTTTGCAAGTTGGTGAGCTGTGAAATGCTCTACAAAGAAGAATCAAAAGGAAACAGAAGCTCCAACTCTCCAATCACAAAATCCCTCTCAGCCACACGAGACCTTATATCTTGAGCTTTTTTCCTTAGTTCTACTTCATCTGACAAAGTAACAGTAACCTCCCTGATAGCAGGGTTCGGGGTTGAGAAAACCTCCTTTTCTACGAGCAAGCTTTTCAACCCTCTAGGCAATGAACCTAATCGTTGTAGTGTAGTATGGGGTAAGCCTCGGGGATTGATATTATTATCTAGGGGAATAGGAATGCTAGAAAGAAATTTATGACGAGAAGGTGGGTTTAAGGATGATTTTTTTTTTATATTTTTTAGAAAGCTAAGGTAAAATCTCAAGGCAATTGGTTGGGGGGGGGGGTGGTACTTCAACCAATTTCTCTACTTCTACTAATTATCTAATTATCTAACTACTACAGATAGCTATGTTTAATTGAGGTGTGCTCGTATGATGATTAAAAATGTGTTCACTTAGATGCTATTACTCCCTAGTTATCTTTTATTGATCAGTTGAATTGTCACGCCTTTATCTTAACACGTTGTATTCCTATCAGTCATAGGGTGTGTGTATCCCCTAGTTCTATGAGGTTATCTCTCGTATATGATTCACGGAATCGGCAAGCCTAAGCTATTTCATCCGTGCACCCTATCATCCTCAAGCATACTCAAGCAATAAATACAACGAAAGCCTAGATGCACTCCTAAGCCTATATCAATTAAGACAAGAAACAACCTAAAAACAATCAATAATTATGTTTCATAGATCTAAGCAAACACACAAGTAATTTAGCTAGACATGTTAGACAAGCAAGCATACACACAATCAATTGAACATGGGGTAGATATAATGATAAATTGGATAAACAAACTTATCTTGATGTGTAAAATAGGGTATGGGACCTTAGAATACTGTCCAAGTCAGACTACAACTGAGTTAGGGTTTGCTCTCCAAAATTATACCTCCTTAAAATTCAAAAAAATCGAATTCTATATATAGATTTACAATCGCAACGGCGTCGCCTTTTGCTAGCAACGCCGTCAGGTCGCCGTCATTTGGGTTTCGTCTGGGCAAAGTCATCGATGGGACGGCGTCACTTGAGAGTTGTAACGCCGTCGGTCTTTAGTTGCGACGTCGTCTGAGTGCTAGATCTGGGCCGTCTGGAGTGAAAAGTGTGAGCGACGCCCTCCATATATTAGGCGTGGCGCCTTCAGGCTTTAGGATCAGAAATTCCACTGAGCCGTCATTGGCACATTTTTATTAAGTCTTCATAGAGGGACGGCGTCGCCCTTTGGATGGGACGCCGTCTAGTTTTGTTGATCAGCCTTGAGTGTCTTCGATCTTGACTTTGCCATTTTTTTCATGTTTTTGCTCCTTTTCGTCCAAATGTGCTTCATTCCAGCATTTTGCTTTCAAAAGACCTAAAAAGTGAAAAGGAACGAAATTAAGTAGTAACGGATATAAAATGCGTCAAAATAAGGCTTAAATGACCCCCTAAAAGCGTATGTTTTAAATCCTTATCAAATATCCCTACACTTTGTATTTGCTTGTCTTCAAGCAAATGTGTTTTTGACCAATCACTGTATAAGTTACGGGGCATGAAGCATTGGTTTAAAATAGTTCATAACAAATAAAAGTGCCACAATAGTCATAACAAGCACGGAAATTATACACTAGCACCTCACAAGTGATGTTTGGATTCTCTCATCTCTCGGGCTTATATTAAATATAATATGAATGGAAATGGAAGATAAACACTCATTAACTTGCATAGCACATAGATTACCATAAGCTTGAGAATAGATCAAACTTCCACCGCTTTGGCGTAAGCACCTAGGAACAACTATCTAAAAGGTCTTTACAAGGGTTGTAATGTTAGGCTTAGGGTAGGAAAAGAAGGGGTTTTGTTGGATAGAGGATATTTAGTGGTGGCAAGTCAAAATATTATGTTACAAGCATGTAAAGCTGGCGTTGCTAAACCAAGACTCGACTCACTAACACTAGATAACTTGAAACAAAACAAACATAAACTAAAAACATACACATAAAGATAGATGTAGGATGGTAGCCCGTATGTTTTTCTCATTTTTTTTACATCTCTTTTTCTTCTTCTTTTTTTTCGAATTTCTTTTTTTTCATACCTTCTCTTTTTCTCTCTTTTTTTCGATTTTTTTAGACATACATTTTTACTCTACGATAACATTAAAATATAAGGGATTTATAGGAGCATCCCTACACTTGAGTTTTTATTTTTCTAACACTAATTGACCCGATTTGAAAAGTATCAAAATACTTGGAGTATTTAATTACGTAGAGAAAGGGAATTTGAATTTATCGTTCTTTCCCGTTACTCCATAAAATATTACTTTTACCCATGAGTCCCAATCATCCCCAAACTGTGTATAAAAGGTATGACTCGACTTAGCAACCATGCAAGTAACTAGATAATTGAACTAAGTGTTTAGTACTAAAAATGAGTGCATATAAGGTAGGCTAAGGCGATTTGGGTGTACATTTGGGGGTGGATTGTAAACAATGCTCTTCATTGATATTCTGGAAAACCGAAACATCACGAGAACCACGAAAAGGATAGGCTCTGAGGGGTTAACTAGGGGTATCGTGTACTAAAGATGAGTACAACGCAAGGGTGTGGGGTATTTACTCAACCGATGTGGAAGATGTGATTATAATACAGCTTTCAAACAAGGTTTATCCTAATGCCTCTTATCATTTAGTTATTCCTAACTACACAAGTGTAGTCTTACTAGCGATCTCGGAATGCATCACAAAACACTAGAATCTATTATACTAACGGTACACTCTCTAAGCATTAAAGATGAATGCTTTTATTCCTAAAGATCTAGGGGTGAACCTTACATTTTTTGGATGGAATTTGAGTGGTAAACGGTTTTTGTGCTAGTCATATAATTCCTATCCATGAGACGTTTTATTAAGACTAAAGTTTTACTCATAAATGTCATTAAAAAATTTCAAATTTGGTGCTAAAATTGCCATAACACATTTCTCATAGTTTATTACACAAATTACTAAGGACAAGACAAATTATTAAGTGAGTGAATAGTTTCTAAGTTCCCATTTTATTCTCCCTCCCTACACTTAAACTGAACATTGTCCACAATGTTCCCTGAAAGCATCAAAGTTATGATAAAGGAAGGTAAGTAAGGAAAAGAAACTTGTACTCCCCTGATTAGCTCGGTAGGACATGTATGAAGTTGTGGTTAAATCGTCTCTAAAGAAGAATGCCTAAGTAATAATCTTCATCCAATGTGTGTTTCTTCTACTTGTTAAAAATAACCTGCACACTTATAAGAAAATAACGAAACATTCGCCTAAAATCGACGGTAAAACTATATATGACACACAACTACGCTAGAAAGTAAGCAAGATATAATGCTTGTGTAATGGATGTTTGCAGTTTTTCTGGAAAATTAAGACTTGGGAATTTCCAAAAATTTATAAACTGCACAGAAAACGAAAACATATTATCATGTTTCTACATAGCCTGACGTCGTTAGGTTTTAATTCTGACGCCGTCAGGTTGTCCTGAGAGAAAGTGGTCTGCTGCATTTTTCTGGAAAAATTACATCATTAAAACATAGAAAAGTTCCTGCAAAACATCCATTATTACTCGATCCAAGCATTTGACTCTAATAAACACACATATATATCAATTTCAATAATTGTAATCCTCATGTTCATGTTCTTAAAAACTTATGTGATCTTCCCTACACTTATCTTCTTGTAAAATACCTTTATATGTAATTAAGACGAGGTTAAAGACAAAATAAAGCACTTTCACAAAGTCTAACATGAGAATAAACAACAATGAAAGAGATATAAAACACACAAAAATTGAAAAACAAAACAAGCAAACAATTAAGCATGGGTTGCCTCCCATGAAGCGCTTTTCTTTATTTATGAGTCTTGTAACTAGACTCGAAGTCGTGCTCCTACGTGACTTCCTTACCGTCATCTTCTTCCTCATGATGATCTCTATTGGGGTTTTCCATGGCATAGTTATGTCCTATCGTGCATCTTTCTAAGAAGCCATCTTGCCCCCAGTTGGTTCTATATTCCAGTCCTAGTTTCACACACTCTTTATAGAACCCAAATATCTTATTTATCACATAGTCTACTCCTCTCTTCTTATCATCCTCATTCCTATAGTAGATCGATAGCTTAAGTTCTTTTTCATCATTGGATAGTGATGAAAATTTCTCAATCTTAAATCGAATTTGGTAAGCAATGTCATCGGTCTCATCCTTGAATCTAACTATCCCTAACGACGGATCATAAGTCATCCTGGTGATTCTATGAATGGCTTTCCTAGAACTACATGGGACAAGCTAGGATCTATAGTCGTACTAATATCCTCCACAATCACAAAATCCATAAGGTACGTGAAACAACCTACATAGATGGGCAATCCCTTAACTCTACCAAGGAAATTACATCTAACTCTCGGATCATTGGGGTCTTGCCTATTTGGGATATGTTTTTTCATCACCCAATTATAGTACGTGATAGTCATGATGTTTATTAGGGACTTGCGATCAATGTAGGCCTTTGCCACGAAAAGATGTCCTATGCAACATGGTATGTTGAGATTTCTAGGGTTTCCGAAGGTGATTTGTGGGCATCTCCTAGTATAAATGTGACGAAGCTCGCGTACTAGGTGTGGGTGGCATGAAAGTTCCTCATCCGTAGGAAACTTATTGAAGTATTCATCACCTACTTCGTCTATTTCTTCGGCCGATTCATCCTTAGAAGTCTCACTAACCTCAAGTACCGTCTCATGGTTCGCTTCATCACTATTCCTATTTGGTTTCACTAGGGTGATGGCATTGACGAAGTGAACATGCTTTGATAACGACGGGTCCCAAGTTTCGAAGTACTTGCCCGGGTCCTTAATCTTAACAACGGAGGCTTCAGGAGAGTGAGTCGAGATGGCATTAACCTTTTCGGTGGTTGTCCTATCATTATTGGTTAAGGCTTTCAAAAGGTTATCTATCTTCCTATCCATAGCGATTTGTTGTTGGTTAAAGCGGTCCGAAAGCTTGGCTATTTGGGCTTATTGGGATATAACTAGGTGTTGCATCATCCCTTCTAGGTTTTGTTGACTAGGGCCACGAGAGCTTTGATTGTGTTGTTGGGGCCATGGGGAGTCATTAGAGGTGAATTCTTTGGTTTGACTCCAATTATAGTCGGGTTTGCCCCTCCATGCTTCTTGGGCTTCGTTGAAAGTCCTAGCTTCGGGTGTTGTGGGGAATCTTCCTCCCATTCCATTTATATGCGAGGATGCATAGTCCACGGAAGCTTGTACGGGGAGTCTCGTTCAATTACGAGTGTCATGGGGACCATTACATAACTCACACAAGGAAGATACCTTGTTCACTTGGCGTGAGGGCTTAGGATTTTCGGAGGAGCTCATTAGGAATTTGACTTGATCTTCAAGTTCGAGCATCCTACGACTGGAAGGTTGTGAGTCAATTGGAGGCAAGGAGATTGCCTTGACGGTTTTGGGCAACTCAAGGGGGTCATTCCAACATTCGTTGTCATAGAGGGCAAGGTCCTCTATTGTACCCCACGATTCTTCCGCGGTGAGTTCACTAAGTTTGCCACCGGCCGCTTGGTCGATGGTTTGCCTAGTTGAGAGATTGACATGATCGTAAAAGATTTGGACTTGAAGCCAAAGATCGATGCCTTGATGAGGGACTTTATGGATCAAGTCCTTGAATCGAGTCCACGCCTCGTAGAGAGTTTTGCCTTGACGTTGTTGGAACATCAAGATGTCATTCCTTAGTTTGGTAGTTCTCCCAGTGGGAAAAATTGGGTGAGGAAATGAGTGGTGAGATCATCCTAACTTGAGATGGATCCGGCGGGAAGTCGCTCAAACCAATTACTAGCTTGGTCCCGTAGAGAGAATTGGAAGAGACGCAAGTGCATGGTCTCCCGTGTGGTAGCATCAACGTCGATATTGTCAACGATTTTAAGGAAGTCCTTGAGATGCTGATTAGGTTCTTCAAAATGAAGTCCATGGAATGCACATCCGTTTTGAACCAACCAGATGGTGTCAGATCGCAGGGCCGTAGTTTGAGCTTGAATGGGGAGCTCAATGATGTTCCTATAGCCTTGATAGCTCGGTCCTGAGTATTCACCAAGAGTACGGCCTCTTGGCGGGTCAAGTGGTGGTGGGTTGAGTGGAAGTGGTTGATGTGGTGGTGGATTATCGTTTGGTGGTAGATTCTCACCCATGATGATAAGTGACAAGGTTACGAACAAAAACACAAAGAAGGGGGATAGACTACAAGGAAGCTAATGAAAATGAGAAAAAATCTTACTTGATAGGAATCAAGCAAGGGAACCTAAATGAGATAGAAGTCTAACTAGTTATTCTATTCCCCGACAGCAGCGCCAAAAACTTGATAGCAGGGTTCGGGGTCGAGAAAACCTCCTTTTCTACGAGCAAGCTTTTCAACCCTATAGGCAGTGAACCTAATCGTTATAGTGTAGTATGGGGTAAGCCTCGGGGATTGATATCGTTCTCTAGGGGAATAGGAATGCTAGAAATAAAATTATGACGAGAAGGTGGGGTTGAGGATGATTCTTTTTTTATTTTATTTTTTTTATTTTTTAGAAAGCTAAGGTAAAATCTCGAGGAAATTGGTTGGGGGGCTGGTACTTCTACCTATTTCTCTACTTCTACTAATTATCTAATTATCTAATTACTACAGATAGCTATGTTTAATTGAGGTTTGCTCGTATGATGATTAAAAATGTGTTCACTTAGATGCTATTACTCCCTAGTTATCTTTTATTGATCGGTTGAATTTTCACGTCCTTTATGCCTTTTAATCCTATTAGTCGTAGGGTGTGCGTATCCCCTAGTTCTATGAGGTTATCTCTCGTATATGATTCACGGAATCGGCAAGCCTAAGTTATTTCATCCGTGCACCCTATCATCCTCAAGCATACTCACGCAATAAATACAACGAAAGTCTAGATGCACTCCTAAGCCTGTATCAATTAAGACAAGAAATAACCTAACAACAATCAATAACTAGGTTTCATAGATCTAAGCAAACACACAAGTAATTTAGCTAGACATGTTAGACAAGCAAGCATACACACAATTAATTGAACATGGGGTAGATATAATGATAAATTGGGTTAACAAACTTATCTTGATGTGTAAAATAGGGTATGAGACCTTAGAATACTGTCCAAGTCGGACTACAACTGAGTTAGGGTTTGCTCTCCAAAATTCTACCTCCTTAAAATACAGAAAAATAGAATTATATATATATATATAGATTTACAATCGCGACGGCATCGCCTTTTGCTAGTACCGTCGTCAGGTCACCGTCATTAGGGTTTCGTCTAGGCCAACTCATCGATGGGACGACGTCACTTGAGAGTTGTGACGCCATCGGTCTTTAGTTGCGACGTCGTCTAAGTTCTAGATCTGGGCCGTCTGGAGTGAAAAGTGTGAGCGACTCCCTCCATATATTAGGCGTGACGTCGTCAGGCTTTAGGATCCGAAATTCCACTGAGCCGTTATTTGCACATTTTGATCAAGTCTTCATAGAGGGAAGGCTTCGCCCTTTGGATGGGACGCCGTCAGGTTTTGTTGATCAGCCTTGAGTGTCTTCGATCTTGACTTTGCGATTTTCTTCATGTTTTTTCTCCTTTTCGTCCAAATGTGCTTCATTCCAGCATTTTGCTTCCAAAAGACCTAAAAAGTGAAAAGGAACGATATTAAGCAGTAACGGATATAAAATGTGTCGAAATAGGGCTTAAATGACCCCCTAAAAGCGTACGTTTTAAATCCTTATCACTCCCTCTGAAATCGCACAACCATCATGTCTCTGACCAAGCTTGACCCAGCAGCAGCAGCCAACTCCTTACAAAAAGGCATTGGTGTAGTCCTTTTTTTTTGGTAAAAAACGCTCTTTTTTTTCTCTACGTGTGTGTGTTTAAAGTGAAATTTTTCTTTGGTTATGATTGTTAATCTGTGTTTGCATCTGACTTATAAGACCATTTGATTTGATTGCCATCTTTGAGCTACCCACAAAAACAGTAACTCATTATTACTTTGTCTTCCTCATGCATGAACAAGCATTTACTATCCACCCTTTCACACAGCACGCCATTTTCACAAACGTAAAAAAAAATAAAAATAAATAAATAAATAAAAATTCAGAGGTTTTATTACCTTTAGCAGTTTGACCAAAAATGATCTAACAAAAACTGATATGCAAAAACACCTATTCTTTGTTTGGGTTAACTATTGATTGTACAATTTCAACAAGAGTATGGTAAATGTTATTGGTATAATTGTATATTTGGTTGCAAGTTTTAACATTTTTTCTTTATTTTCACAGGTTCCCTGACATTTAAAGAGAGGAGACATGGGATAAACATATATGGACTAAAAATAGTTTAATAGATGAATTGTATATTTGATTTCCCGATATTATATTCGACATATGTATTTAAGTGCCTAAAATTCCTCTTTCAAACAATTAATATCAAATGTACTCCTTTTGCTGATACACTTCTATAAAAACGAGGATGCAAACCATAGCACACCATAACAAAACTGAGAACAGTTTATTTTAGACATATACATTATACAATGAATCATGACAAATAAAAATAGCAAAAAATGAAATATATTCGATGTTACAAAAAAATTCCTGCGGGAACGCGCGGGCTACCCAGTATCTTTTTAAAAAGGTATACCTTTTTTAATAAACATAAAATAAATGTTTAACATCATATTTTATGCAAAATTCTTAAAAGCAATCGGCTATGGCAAGTTTGTTCATATACTTTTTCTTTGCTTTGAATTCTTAACAGGTTAATCAAAAGATTTTTGAATTAATTTCAATGGTACTTTTTTTCTTCTCTTACAAACCCTTTTGTTTCTAGGGTGCTGCTATACACTTATAGACTCTTGACATATGTTATGAGCCCATCAACTAGACAAACATCTTATCATCAATATTTAAATAGTTTTGGAGTACAATGTTTTTGTATATTCTTATACATGACAGAGATATATATTTTTTCATCCTACCTACATTACGCAATTCTGTTGCAGTGTTGCACACTTGAAATTTTTTTTTTTGTAAGAGCTCTAGGTGTAGTGAGCAACTTCGCCTCCTCATTTGGGTTTTACGCCATGCCACATCGCTATAACAAACCCTCTTTTACAACCCCACTATCACAACTAATCACAACTTATTCATTTGGGTCTCATCACTTTCAATTTTACTTTTTTTATTCAATTTTTCAAATAACATAAAATTCATTCAGTAAAATTAAAAATACAATACAAAATATTAAAAACATACAAAACTTAAAATAAAGATACAAAAAACAAAAAACAATACGAAAAAACAAACACGATACCAAAAAAAAATCATGCAATACCGTTAAAAATTCCATTCGTCCCATTTAGGGTAGTTTCTCAAAACCTCTCACATGTGAACATATTGGATGCTTCTCCAACGAAAGTGTTGTTTAAAAATGGGCTTTGCATTCTCGAGATGATCATTGTCATTTTCCCCGATTGCACGCTGAAAATGTTTGTAAATAGCGTTGAATTTTTGACATTGATAACGCTCAAAATGAACATGTTTTTAGTAGCGTTATTGTTGGTTTTGTGCATGATAATCGGCTATATTTACTCATAACTGTTGCAAAAGTTCAAAAGATGCGTATTGTGTATGTTTATGTAGCCAGGTATCACAAATTATGAAGAAATGAAGTTTTTATGCACGTTTGGAGAATTCCCAAGGAAGGAAGTCGAGCAAGGAAGCTTTTGGACTCAATGATTAGGAAGCGCAATGATTTCTAAGTATCTACAGCAAGGAAAGATCAAGTTTCGTCTTGGAAATCATCAGCGAGAACAAAGAAAGAGGCACAAACCAAGAAAGTCAACAAAATTCAAAGCTGAGGTGCCTAACCGTTCGGTTGGAGCCCGCAACCGAATTTGGTTGGCTGATGGTCAAAACGCATCCGATTCGGTTGCATCGTAACCGGTTCGGTTGCATGGACTGGAGTTACACAAAAACGCATTTAATGTTGCCTTAACTCCCCATAATCATTGGAGGCCGATCATTTCTTGTTATTAACTTGTTGGGAACGTTTTTGGCCAGCTAGTTAAGTCTCTTTGGCTATATATTGAACCTAGACTTAGTTTACTAGGTGTGACACAACCCAAAGTGTAATAGTTTACACCAAAACTATTACCAACTATTTTATTCATCCCAAAAGTCTAGTATTCAGTGTAAAACGGCCAGGAGGTTGGAGAGAGCAATTCTCATCCATTGTTTTGGTTATTCAGAGTTATACGGTTAAGCTAGGTGATTGGAGGCTTGTGGTTGCTTTAAGCCACGATTTTAATTCTTGTAATCGCAAAGTTTAGGTATTCTATGAACTTTGTTATGGATTTCTATTCTCTTGAGTTATTGGAATTACTTTGTTATTTCTTGTGTTTTGTTATTATTATCATGGAGTAGTTTTTGAATATACTTGTGTGTGAGGATGTTGGAAATCATACTAGTGTTCTCATATGTGATGCATGTATATATGATCTTGTTTAAATGAGTTTGTTGGGAAAATACTAGTCTTGTTTGATTTTTCGGTAAAACATGTTTTAAGAAAAAGGACCGAAAGGATTTCTCTTGTGTTTTATTCCAAAAAGTTTAGTGACAAACTATTATGGGGATATGGTTATTGAAAACCACAATGTTTACTTATTAAAACAAGACTAGAAACATTTTCATCACGAAAGGTCGAAAGATTCGTAGGAACGAGTTTAATAAGAACATTTTACAAACAAATAGATTTTATAAAGGATAATCATTAGGATAAGGACCGAAAGGATTACCTATTGTTTTTGTTCTTAGTATGACTTTTGCAAACATAAACCATGGTTGGAAATCATTTGCTTATGATTTGTGCATCACATCAAGAGTTTACACCAAGCTTTCATGAACACTTACTATGATTGCCTATAGATTACACACAAGTATATATTTCTTTATAATTGAATTTCACAATAACATCACTTTTGGAAGAAGCCTTGACAAAGCTTTCTTGTTACTAATCTTTTAAAACAATTTCAAACACAAAATCTCTTGGGACGATCTTGACTTACCCACCTTTGCTACCGCGAACGAGTATACTTGCTCGTATGTGTTTATAGTATTAGACGGATTAAATCGTGTTAATAAAATTTTAAAACTTGCACCACGGGAAACACATCAAGTTTTTGGCGCCGCTGCCGAGGATTTTGGATTTCTAAGTAATTTGATTTTGTTAAGATTCTGTAAAATTGGTAGATTTTAAAATTATATTTCGAAAAAAAAATTTTTGGTTTAGAGGCTAACCAATCGGTTGCGCCTGCAATCAATCCGGTTATTGCTCTCGGAAAATTTTTGTCTTTTGATTTTCATAGTTTTAGTTTATCTAGTGATTTGTGTTATAGTTTATAGATTAATTCTTGTCATTTCTGATTTTTATAGATTATATCTTGGGTTGTTTATGCTTTTCTTAGGTTTTTAGCTTTTCTCTTATTTTAGTTATTCTTAGTTTTTATTTACTTTTTAGTTAATTGTCTTAATTACAGTAATTAGAAGTAGTTAATTTTCAGTTTTAGTAGTCTTAATGAGTAGTTTAATAGATTAATTAATATAGTTTTCATTTAATAACTTAATTAATTTAATAATTAATAAGGATAATGAGTAGTCTCCATTAATTTAGAGTTAAAGTACACTTAATAGTTTTTAATTAAAATTAAATTTTCAGGATTTAATAATATATAAAAAAAATAAAATAAATAAAAAATAAAAAATTGGAAAATTAATCCAACTGTTCGGTTGCAACCCGCAACCGGATCGGTTGGACGTTTTGGTTAAGAAGTTTACCATCAACCGAATCGGTTGGAGCTCTAGGTAAAAAAATTTATACTTTTTAGATCTCGAGTTTTAGCTTGTGTTTTCAGTTTTGTTAAGTGTCTTTACTTGCATAGTAAATGTTTCTATAGTTTGCTTTTGTTTTTACTAACTTTAACGCTAAGGATTGGAATTTTTGTTTTTAGTTTTGTTTTGTCTTTTTAGATAGTTATTATGGATAGTTTAAGCGGAATTTCTGAGTACCTTCGTAACTTGGATGAGATGTTCAAAGACACCGGAAGTTCGTTGGAGAAGATTGGAAATATCTTAGAAGGGAGTAAGAAGGATTCGGGGATTGATACGGTTAGCATGGAAGAAACGGGTGAAAACAAAGTTCAACTTCCTAAGAAGGGAAGAGTTGTGGTATTCACACAAGGACCGTTAAAGGAGTATGTAACATATTGGATTTCATAAACACATAACAAACACTAGTATGGATCGAATGAGATAGATAGTTTAGAGAGAGAAAGTAGGATGGGAGCCTTTCTAGAGAGAGAAAGTGAAAGAAAACATAGAAGGTTAGATTAAGTGAAAGGTCCAACCCTCTACCTTGGGAGGTAGAGGGTATTTATAGTTTTACATAATACGCCCTCCTGACGGGCTGTGGATCAGGAATACAGTGGGTAAAAACCCGTCCTTCCTCCACGGTGTTCACTTAACTAAACTAATAACTAAATAACTAACTAATAACCAGTAAATAACGATATGTCTACGAGCTAACTTGTGCTAGTCTATAGTTGGGGTGACCAACACTTCACAATGCAATTTCCAATTCCTAACAATCTCCCCCTAAGGGAGGTCACCCCATGTTTTACATTTTGAATCCTAGCATTCTATTTAATCTTCAGTCTTGAGCTCGTAGACTTTAATTCTTCAACTTCCGAATCTTTGTACTTTAGCAGTGACTCTTCAAAATCCGATTACTTTGTACTTTAAGTGGAGGCCTTTAACCGATCCACATCTTTGATGATCTTCGAGTTTACTTCGAGATTATCAGCCACAGTAAATCTCTGGATCACCCTTTGTAGTGTTGCCTTCATGTGAAGTTGTGACTTTCGGACCGACATGCTCACACTTTTGAATCATGAAATCTTTTCATCAGAGTAGCGGAAGCTTTACTGGTTCATGATATTTACAGCAGCGTAGCAGAAACATAGTATAAAAATATCAGCCGGGTTACGTAGATATGCACAAGTCATGATTTCTTCAATTATGTGTGGATGCTATGAGCATGTTGCTTTGGATTGACTTCTTAATTCTGATCAGCTACAACCGTCAAATGTACCTGCAAACAACAGTTAGCAATAAAACACACGAAAGTGTCTTTGATCACTTTCGTTGAATTGAGGTACACGCCCACGGTTCCCGTTGATCGGTACAAGTACGCCTGTGATCGGGTAGAATTCGAAGAATCTCCTTGACAGGGTTTCGCAGCTGGTCTAGCTGTTCTCAAACCGGAACGTCTCAAAGAAGACAACACGGAGTGAGTGAACCAGCGAATTGAGATTCACTGATTGATGAAAAATTGATTTGAAAACAATCGCGAATTGCTTGAAGAAAGAGTTTTGAAATACGACGAAGGTTTTAAGAGAAAGATCAATTTTCAATCAAAAATACTTTTTGTATTTGAAAAGAGTACACATTCGATGTGCTAGAGAAAAGAAGATTTGCACATCGAACGGTTTTTTCAAAAGTATTTTTTCAATCAGAGATACTTTTGTGTTTGAAAACATAAGTACACATTCGATGTGCTAGGGAAAAGAAGATTTGCACATCGAAAGGTTTTTCCAAAAGTATTCGTCAATTCATTTCCTGGACCAAGGTTGATTCAAGAGTTAATCGCCCCATCGTTTCTGTCCAGTTGTCACAAGCTTGATCTTTAGAAAAGATCTCACATGTCACCCACCAAGAGCCTTTTTGATGTTGGGTCTAGAAGGATTTCCATCGTCATTGTGAATATGTTTGCATATCACTCAGATGTTCTGGCAATACCACAAGGATACTGCGTAGGACTCATAAGATATATTCTCACTTTCCACATTGTGTGAAACAGTGAGTCTTCATTGATTGTGTCCTTAATGAGATTTATTGATGATCTCGTGGCTCTAGACTCAATTGTGCACATTTGGTTCCTATGCCAGAGACTAGGGAGAGGGTCTCCTTCTTCAATATCAACAATCTCTATGAGAAAGTCGATAGATTATGTAGGTTCCCCGTGAGAATGAAACAAGCCCTTTTAAGAGGAACTTGAGTAGCTTGGGAAGTTTAGTGCAGTGCGTCACTGGGTCCATGACATCTTGTCTTCAATACCGGTGTTACCTTAGTAACAACCAGTAGCATATGTATTGAACCCGGTTTCTGCCCTAAGGTTGAATTATTGGAGAGCTATTTCTTTTCACCCTTTTCACATTAATTTCTTTTTCATTCTTCAACCCCTTCAGTGCTTACCGAGACTTCATTACTAGAACCTTGTTGGGTTTGTTCCAAGATTACTAGCTCGTCTCAGTCGACACTCTTCCTATATTCTTAATTTTCTCCTTATTTCATCATACCTAAGGACTTCTACACTATCTAGTGGATTGTCCCTGGGTAGACCCCTCCGGCTCTGGCGGGATCGTGGGAACAAATACCTAACCTAACCAACCTTATAACACCATGCGTAAAGTAAATTGGTCGGTCTTTTGCTATTGTTGTTTCCTTCTTGAAACCAATTGAAAAATCATTTGGAAAATAACTCAAGGTACTTGTGATAAAATATCAAAGCATTTTTTACCTTAATTGTTTTGATCATTTAGAAATGCTCCCCCTCAACATGTGCATATGATATTAAAATTGTTTAGCACATGGAGGCAAGAGTTCTTTGAAATATATTCTTCATCACAATTTCCGTAGAAAAAGCCATTTGAATTTCTTTGGTAAATTCTCCCCCTCAATATGTGCATAGGATATGTGAAATCATTTTATCACATTGAGGAAAGAGTTCTTTTGAAGTACTTTTCACGATTGCCAATAGAAACCATTCGCCCCCCTCAATATGTGCATTGATATACGAAATAGTTTGGCACATATTAGAGAGAACTTGCACTTTGAATCAAAACGATCATCTTTTATCAAATTTCATATTAAATCACAAATTCTCCCCCAATAAAAAATATCAAACCCTTTGAGATTTTGGATCCCAAGTGATTTAATAGGGTTTGGAAAACATGGGAGAATATGTGGCCTTGTTTAAATACTCTTCTGGTTTTTGGTAAAATGCTCCTCCACAATCATGTGCATTATGTATTTGAAATCGTTTGGCACATGAAGGAAGAAGTGCTTTTGAAAAAATCACCCTTTTTAAAACCGATTTGAGATTTAAATCACGATCTCTCCCCCGATCAAAAATTTCAAACCAATTGAGATTTGTGATCCCAATTGATTTAAATCATTTAGAAAAATTTGGGGAAAGACGTGGCAAGATTTAATTTTTGAAATATGATTGATACGGATCAATTTTAGACACTAAAGATTGTTAATGTCTGGTATGATAGTTTTTAAGAGATCTTTAAGTAAAATAAAACAATTTCACAATCAAACAAGAACAGAAAAAATTTCATTTTGAAAGATCTTTGGGTTTTAAAGAAAATCATGCCAAGACATAACATTAAATCTTTAGATCACCACTTATTTCGTACAAACGGACTTGATAGATGAAATATCGATTGAAAATATTTTATTTTAAATCACTCTCCCCCTTAATCGATGACCGTAGTCGTTGATTGAGTGAGTTAAGTTTTGATAAAATGAAGTCCGGTGATTTCCAAGATTTAAGTCCAATTTATTTTCAAAACAATATTTTCCATTTTCAAAACAATATTTTCAAATTTTTTTTAAAAAATCGCATCATTCACTACTTTTCCTGCACAAGATACGTTAGGTGGTGTAGAATCACAAGCTGCTTTTGTTGTTGCTGAGAGGATGAAAGAAAACCGTCTGCAGATGCAATGAGACCTCTGAAGTTGCATCTATCGTGCCAACTATCCATGGAGAGATCTGATTAAGCTTCGTTTCTTCTTTTGTCGACCCAAGATATAGTTACCCTTTCCTTTCGGCATCCAATCATATTCATTTGTGGGATCCGGATCGGGGAACATTCTTTTAATCCATGATATCTGCATATGTTAGTAGGCATACAAATAGATATATGGTGGTCGACAACACCAAAACAGCAATCGACTAATAAAAGTCAATTCAACATATCAAACAGTTCATATCAAGCAAGGGAATAATGTGTTTATCAAACTCTAATCATCTAATCCTAACAATCATATCCTAGGCACCTAGTCCTTCAACATAGGTTAACATGTTTTACATTTAAGTATATAGGATAATTAGATAAGCTCGTTAGATGATACAGATTTGAAAACATTCTCCCCCTCAATCAATGACTTATTTTCTGAAAATTTTAAAAGCACTGAAGTCATTGATTGAGTTTTCAATTTTTACGAAAACTCTAAAACTGATTGATTTACAAGCAACTCATTTACCACCATTTTTGAAAACAATAAATATTTTTCTGAAGAATTTTAGAAGGAAAAACATTTGTGTAGGAACAGCAGTCTTTTTGACGACATGCTTTCCTTGTTTTGTTTTTTGGATAAGTGCACGAAATATTTGAAAGCTTTTGGTATAGCGCAACACTTTCCTTTCTTGAAGAACGGGTTGCTATCTGAAATAATAGCAAACCATGTTTTTAGCGCGGGTTACAGTCTGAAATAACTGCAAGTCATATTTTGATACATGTTTAGAAAGAAATATATACACCTCCTGCTCGAACTTCATCTAAAGTCCCGTGCCATTATTGAATGACATTTTTAAGACCGTAGATGTTATCGATACCAGAATACATGTCTTGAGGAAACATATTTTTGGTATTTTTCAATTTTCTGATTTTTATGGGCTTTTGTTGATTTTATATTTTTCTATTTTGTTTTTGTTGGTTTTATATTTTTGTATTTGGTTTTTGATAAATATTTACAAAGATAGAGAAATAGTTTAGAAGATGATGATACGAGTACCGAGATAAGGAAATCGTTCAGCACTTTGTAGAAGATAGAAGTCATCATCTTTTAAACTTTCACCACCAAAGCATTCGAGGCTCTTGAATCGTCGCAAGAACTTGAGCCTTCAAAAACTAAATCTTTGGTAGCTTCCCCCCAAACCGACAATCCATGTAAAAATACCATTTCCCCCAAGAAGAAGAAGTGAAGCAAACAGTCTAATTGTATGAAGCTTCAAGAACCCGAAAAAGACGATAACACCGAAGTAACAAGTTAACACGGATCATTTCTGTGGTTATCAAACCCGAAATAAATGATTAAGCCCGATCACATGAACTTGTTGTACGTCCCCGATGTACACATAACTCTTTGAGTTTGAGCAGTTGTCAATTCAGGATAATAATACATCAACACCTTCATTTCACCAAATGCATTCCAGTTATCTAACATATAACCAATCAGCCCATAACGTACACATGTACCCAACAAGAGAAGAGACAATGACATCACAATAACTGGTTTGAGTCACTGATCTTCTCTGCGGATGTCAACTCTGGAATAACTGATTAAGCTCGATCATGTGAATATGTTGTGCTACCCAGATGTACACATACCTCTCCCTTGATGGTTGCGATCTCATCAGAATCATCATTACATTGTGTACATGAAGCACTAACTTGAAGCACTTTATCATAAATCATATAGAAGATGTCGATAAGCAATATCATCTCAGCTCCACATATTCTTCTCATATCTCTTCCTACTGAGAGCTGAGATAACACATACCAAAAGTATCCAGAGACCACTTCCCCCAAATGGTTAGAATAATACATCCTTCCCCTAAATAGTTGGAATAATACACCAGAAGCTATGAGTAAACATTGAGTATCTCTACGGTTATGACATTTGTCTTTCCCAGGATTACTTCAATAGAGAAGAAGTATTAGGTTCATCATGTGTACTCGTTGTGTATTTAGATGTATGTCTCCTTCCCCTTGCTGGTTTTGATACCTCAGAATCAGCAACACATTATACATACCGAATATTCTTGAAATAAAAAAGAACAAGAATTAGCTCAAATGAATCTGTGAGAATCAAGCTATTCGAAAACTCTCCTTGACTGCCTTAACCAACCCAGATGTAGACAATTTGAAGTAACCACAGATGAAGCAAACCCGATATACCAAACTTGAAGTCAAGTAGAATTCCCCATTTGTATCTTAATCTTGTACTAATGTTGGAAGAACAGTGTCGAGAATTTATGCTCCAAGCAAATATCTAAGTACTCAATACTCAACCAAAGTATGAGACATTAACACCTCTTGCGATTATCCACAACGACATTTGCGTGTGTCACTGAGTAAAACTATGTAACTCCTTAAAGTGATAGTTAACCAGGTCTTCAACCATCCATACCGACTGCTGATAACTAGATAAACCAAGTCTTCTACATAAATCTTAAGCACGAGCAAGTTATCATTGAGAGTCATGCATTCAACCAACCCCGACTTCAAGATAAAATAAGAACACTCCTTTGCGAAAGTCAACTTCAATATCAAATAAGTGTTAAACGATTAACTCCGAAGTAATTACTTTGTGTCAAATTCCCAACACATGAATAAACATACAATAATATGTACATTGATCCACTGAATGAACTAGAGCAAATGATTCCTCAATATCAATGCATTCTTCCTAAAGGTATACATGTAGAGACTGATATGGAAGATTTACCAATAATGTCTTCGAGCGGATGAGGTAGTCATTTTCCTTAGTGTTCATGTGGTTGATTTATAGCGTGCACAATGAGAAGAACAATAATCCGTGAAGATTTGGCAAAGGAATACCAAAGAACGGATCATTATTCATGAACAATAATCCATGAAGATTTGGCAAAGGAATACCAAAGAGCGGATCATTATTCAATAGTGCATCTACAATATCATGATAGTCATTATCAACGCCTTGTGAAATAACTGGAGGTAATGTTTCTTGAGGATTCTGAGAAGTACTTCTTAGATGGTGAACCAGGTTGAGTCGGTAGGAACTCGAGCATGAGCTTGAAACTAGATGATCAATATTCGTTGGAGGTTGGAAGTACTCATCAAACATATCTTGAAACAATGAATCCCAAACAATATGAATCCCGGTTATCCTTAGTAAGTGAAGCATTAGGCGTTGAAGGAGAGTCATATGACCATAATTCAAGCATCCATCAACATGTAGTATATGCACTCTTCTCCCCCTCAAAAATTGCATCCGAAGTTGCCATTTTTGATTTGAACAAGTGAATAAGAATATACACCAATGAACGTAGATCCACTTGAGGGTTGAAAGAGCGTGGAAAAACATGAAGCTGGTTGATGAAGAATGTCGATGAGAATGGTCACACACATGAAGATTTCTCTTCTTTTGAAGATAAAGTGCACTGAAGTGTACACCTTTCTTTTCTTTAAGGAACGGGGCATGAAGTGTTATCTGCAGACACCATAATAATGAAGTACGAGGCCTGAACTGATGTGAACAGACGTCATAGTGTTGAAGAACGAGGCCTGAACGGATGTGAACATACGTCATAGTGTTGAAGAACGAGGCCTGAACTGATATGAACAGACGTCATAGTGTTGAAGAACGAGGTCTGAACTGATGTGAACAGATGTCATAGCAGATTGAATATCAAAGTTGAGTTACTTGAACCCGTGAGTTATGAGATATCAATCCATTTGTTATCCATACTTTAAGCCAGTCCATATAGTGAAGGATCGAAGTATCTGCAACTGAGTAAGGAATACCTGCACGAACATTACAAGCTTGATTGCATATATATTGGTTAGTGACATTAGTATCCAAACCCTTTGGGGTTTCACGGTCAACCTTGATTTTGCCATCGGTAAACAGCTTTCCGGTAGGTATCCACCTAAGACCAACATCCTTAAACATTCTACCAGATGGAATCCACATATGGCAAGGTCTAGGATTGTTGATATTCTTATGTATAGTGGAAGACTTATCGTTATTCCTAGACTCCAAATATTTAGCAGTTGGGATCCATCTATGCGAAGTTTTAGGTTTGTTTTGCTTCATTACATGTTGAACCTTAGCCATGTTAGTAGCCTTAGTGGATTGTACCTTAGCATGTGAATTAGGAAAATGTTTCTTATTCGGAAAAGACTCAGAATTTCTAGTTTCATTTTCTACATGCTTAGCATTCTTCTTCATATAACTACTCTTAGATGAGGCCAACCCCTAGTCTTTTGAGTGTTCCTAGGTAATGGTTTACAACTACTAGCAGTGCCTTGAAATCTCGTGGAATGCATCACCCTAGGTCTTGCACCTAAAATTCTGTTTTTTCGAATCTGTGCCTTTTTCCTAGCTTCTTCTAGATAATAGTTCTTCCACAAGTCATTCATATCATATGAATTATGGGTTTTAATGCTTGATTTTGACACTGTTTTCGAACTATTCCTAGATGTGCTGGGAGTAGAAGTAACTACTTGTTGAGGGTTAATGGAGCTAGAAGCATTATTCTTAGGTAACTCAGGTGAAGTGACTGGTTTTGACAAAACTTGTATCGCATAAACTTGGGAGGCAAGCCTTGTCTTTAAAGGTTTTGTTCTTTCAGATATAAATCACAGAGGTCCTAACAACAGACCGGTCTCTAGTGGGATGAGAAACTGGCTTCCCCAAGATTGATGGTTTTTTAAACTTAGTGTTCACATTTTTACCTACGGTTTTTCTAAGCTCATTCTTTAAGGCAACTATCGCAAAACTCTTATCCTGAATTTGAGCTTTGAGTTCATCAATTTTTGCTATCAAAGATTTTGTTTGTCCCACGGACTTAGTTCTAGTTTCATCGATAGAGTCGCTTAGGTCCTTTTGATGCTTTTTCAAAGTCTCATTTTCCTTAAGTAATTTAGCCACATAAATTTTCAATTCATTATTTCTTGTTTTAATAGCATCGATGTCTTGTTTAGTCATGACTAAATTAATTTTCAAATTCAGGACAAAAATGTGTTTCTTCAGATTGTAAATGGTTGACTCTTTGTCTTGAAGCTGAGCTTTCAAAGTGTTAATTTCAAAAAGTTCACGGAATTCAGGAAGTTCCGGATTTTTACATGGTTTGTTAAGTTGAAAACTTTCTTCTTTACTCTGTATCGCAATTTCAAGTGAAATGCAATGTTTTTCAAGATTTGAGAATTTGTTTGAAAGTTCATCAAAAGCCTTTTTATCAACCATATCTTTTGTTTTGGAATACTTAATCTCAGACTCAGCCTCAGTTACAAGACATTTATCAAAGTCATGTTCAGCATCATGATCAGTTTGTTTAATTACTTTAGCAGAGGCACAATGTTGAACGGTTAAGGGTACCTCATTACATGACACATGTTTAATTTTCGGTCTGATATCTGCGTCCACGTCATGTGTAACAAGAGTCACTGGACTGCTATTTGGTACGTGTCAAGCTTATCTATCTCGAGCCTCTGTATTCAGTGTCAACTCGATCCATCATCCGTGCTTTACCCGACTCAACACTACAATCTTTTGATTGTACTAGACATTCATTCACCCTTCTGATTTCAGCATCCACATATTGTCTGACAGGAGTTACTGAACCACCGGTTACATCATTCTTTGTTGTCTCTGTTATTCTGCATTTAGCTACACCCGATCTTTCAAGTGATACATTACCCGACTCCTCACAACTATCTCTCAACTGCACCAAACTCTCATCCACATTTTCATCTTTCAGAGTAACTTCCTCAATATACTTCTCCACATTATCCATGAGATGGATAAGTGTCTCTATTAACACGCTAATTTCCATTCCAGTGTATCTCTTGAAAGACATTTCAGTCATGTCTTGATCATAATCAGATGTAAATTCCCCACTGATGAATGACTGAAATTGGTTGTGGATCACTTGAAGTGCAGCACTGGAACTATCCTTTTGTACCTTTTCTTTATCAAGTTGTTGTTCCAATTGTTTTAAGTTCAATAGTAATGTTCCCGTTAATGTGGATAAATCTTGACGGAAAAGGGCATTGCATGTTCGTTCCATTCCTATCGTGAGTAACATGAGATGTGAGTGAAGTTGTTGATAAGGTTCAAGGCTACTTTCCTTTTGCATGGCATTTTTTAGTCTTAACAGGTGCAATTCTCTCTCTTGGACTCTTGAGCACGAAGATCTCACATCCTCATTTATTGATTCAATCATCTTTAACCGTTCAGTGTAGCATACATTATCATTGTTGCCCACAGCATCATACAATTTAAGTACTTCCGAAATCACTGAATCAGGAGTGTAAGACATGATGTTGCTGTGTGTACACGGATTTTACAAGTCGTGATTTAAGAGAAATAGGATCTTTCGCGGGATTTTACTAAAATCAAGACCAAACCGTTAAGCAATAACCAATAGAACGTGTTAAAACGACTGATGGATCGACACAATGATAGACAATTGTGTGTTAGCTCTTATGATTGTTTGTAGGATTAGCAAAGATGTGGTTTGGTTGTGATTTGGGTTGGTTGTTGCACGATTTTACGGAGAAATTTAGGTCTAAAAACTTAAAAACCTCAATAACTTCTGTTCGGAGCGGATTTAGGCCTCGATGGTTGACTGGCGTGCCATTCTCCTCGTTCTCATGATCGTTTTGATGGTAGAACGCTAAAAACTGAGTTACGGTTCAAAAGTTATGGCCATTTGAAGTTTTGTCGGGAAAAGTCAACAAAACGCACTGATGACAAATCGCTTGAGACAAATAGCTAGTAAGACAGGTCGCTAGAGTGACAAGTCGCTGGAAAGACAAGTTGCTAGATTGACAAGTCGCTAGAGGGACAAATCGCTAGAGAGACAAGTCGCTAGAGTGACAAGTTGCTAGGTACTCAAGTCGCTAGAGACAACTCGCTATGAAGACAAATCGCTAGTTGACAAGTCGCTAGATGCTCAACTCGCTAGAGACAACTCGCTATGAAGACAAATCGCTAGTGACAAGTCGCCAGATGACAACTCGCTAGACAAAAATGTACGACCACTACTTTGTACTATTTGTCGTTTTGTCTCAAAAGACAAGTCGCTACCCACAACAAAGACAAGTCGCTACGAATGTAAAGACAAGTCGCTACGAAGAATTCTTGTCTGTGACTCAAGTCGCTAGGTAGAAATGTTCAACAACACCACTTTTCAATCCAAAAACAACCCAACCACAGTTATTCAAACCTTCCAAATCAAAACCTAAGAACTTATGATGATTCTAAACACAAAAGTACAATCAAAAACCAAACTTTAACACTAGAAATAGTCCAAATGATGCAAATACCACTAAACTCTTTCAAACCCAAAAACCATATAAAACTACTAGAAATCCAAGATAATGTATGTAAAACCCTAAAAATATAAACGCATAATAAGACTATTTTACCCTTGAGATCAAAATTTTAAAACACGTAAAATATAATAAAGTTCATTTAACGAAACTAAAAACCTAACTTGTATTTTATTTGAAAAACCTAACGTGTATATATATTAACGACATTAGTACGACAAAAGAATATAAGTCACGCAACATAAGTTGGGCCTCGTTTTTTTTTCTTTTGTTTGTGATCCGATCGGTAGCCAACCCTCAGGTTGGGCCGAGATTTTTTTGTGAGCCGGTTGGGCTTTGAGCCGAGAACCAAGCCACCCCAAGCCCTAGACCCGATCGGGTATACATATACAATATAAATACAAACACAATACATAGAATTGGAACCCTAGTCTACACAAAGTCACGGCACAATCTTTCTCCCTTTTCTTTTCTACCGATCGCTGCTACTCTTGGGTTCGGTGTGCTTGAATCGAAAACCTTGCCAAGGTATAACCACATTCTTCCCTCGTCTCACTTATGTTACATGCAAACATAAAGTCCTTAAAACTGTGAGTCGAGCAATACGAGATAACCGAACCTTATGAATAATAAACTGTGAGTCATGCGTGAGTTGTGAAGCATGTGAGTTTGTCGATGTGTGTTTAAATCGGTTAGCAAGTAACTTGGGTATGGTCACATGAAATCATAAACATATATTATACATGTATGAGTTAACGCATGGTTAGGTCATAAGTTGTGTGGTTATAAGTCAAACAGGAATAAATGTGGATCATGAAACTTTGATTTTTGCGTTAAGAAGGTTTGTGTCGATTTGCATGCATTGTGAAAATATATGTGAGCTTGGGTTGACTTAAGAATGGTTAAACGTATATGTGTGTGTGTATGGGTGTCGATTTGTTGATGAGTCGGGAAAAACGTGTATTAAGTTGGGATTTGCATGAGTGGCGTATATGTTGAAACAAGGGAGGAAGAAAAGGATTTTGGTTTGGTTAACGTAGGGTGAAAAGGTCGACATGTGTGAGTTAATTGTGTAAAGGCATGCATGAGCTTTGTTTAACTTCCGTTTGTTTTTCACAAGTTCTAGGTCAAAGTGATGGGTCATTAAAATCTGTAACATGTCAATTTAATGCGTATTAATGTGATATTTAAAAGATGGGGAAAAACCCTAGAACATAAATAGGAAGTCGGTTAGGGTTAAAAGCTAGGGGTGTAAATTCGTTATTTCATGTGAGAATGGAAAGTCTTGGAGTCAATAATAACTAATAATTAAGAGTATAATGAGCTAGTACTAAGCATGATGTAAACATGCGTGAGTTATAATTGTATATAAGGAACTAAGTGGCATGAATTGAAAATACTGGATGCATGGTCTCATTTAGGTTGCGTTCGAATAAATGTTACATGTGAGTCATGGTTAATCATGTAAAGCATAAAGGCTTGTGTAAACTAATTTGAAAGACAGTCCTAAAATCCGTTCTTGGCATTTGTAAACCCTATACTTTGAATGATGATCATATAAGTCCTCAAATAAGATATTTGTCATATTAAACCCTTAAGTTTACCGTTTGTCATTTGCAACCCATAAGTTTGGCTAATTAATGATTAAGACTCTAAAATGTTGTAATTCCGTCCGTCACTAAAAATGAAAATATACTTACAACAATAAGAAGGTGAATGCGATTAATCCGTTATAACTTTAATGATGCTAATAAGTATTAAATAAATCATAATCCGTGTAGATTCGTTGGAGGAGACGCGACGTTGTATCTTCGTGTTCGTTCATTCATTTGCTTTTCTCTCATTTGCATTAAGGTACAGATATTCTGACCTTTTCAGTAAAGGTTCCTCATGTTTTCCTTTCTTTGTCATTTCTCTTATGCTTATTAGGGTTCCCAATGCCATTGCTATGAACCTTTTCTTTGATTGTTTGATATGTTGCTTATCACGGACTTACTATTATTAAACCATGCAATATCTGATTTGAACTTATGTTATGAAGACTCTGATATGCATATTGGTTGAACCTTACTAAATTTAATTATGAACTTCTAATTATGAATGTAGGATTTGTGATTGTGATATGAACTTCTGACTTCTGAATATCTGAATATGAACCTTGTGATATGAACTATCTGATATGTTATCTGTGACCTTGTGTTTGATTATGATCTGTGTTATATCTGAAGATCTGTTTGACCTAAGTTAGTTTGACACCCGAGCCAAATGTTTCACTAGTCATGGGGGTTCCATGTCCGTGTCAGTGATGCACTTCTGACATGACTCTAGGCGATAGAGTGATGTTACGCCACGCCCTTATCTGTTATCTATGAGAGCTCAAGTTATGTTATATGACCACTATCCGTCTGTTGGGGCGTATGGATGCATCCTAGATCTGATATGTTATCCGATATGATTTGTCTGGTGAATGATGTCGTGTGCAATACGCGTCTTCACAAAACTCTGGGAGCTAGCTACTCCAAATTATTTTTTTGAGATTAATTCTGAATAAGTATGATGTTCCGATATGATATGTTCTGGGCTCGTGGTAGTTAACAAAAATCTTTATCTGTTATTTTTATGTTAAGTATTCTGATTTTGTTCAGTATGTTCAAGTGTTTATGATTATGTGACTACCGTCTATTATGTTAGGAAGTGTTAATGTGTTTGAATATGATTCGCATGTTGTCATCTGATGTTATGTTAATTATCGTATGTGAAATTCGTTGATATGTGAGGTAAATGTGCTAGTATGAAATTAAGTATCCTGAGAGTTTAGTAAGTATGATTGTTCAGTTAATCTGGTGAACTTTGTCTATACGTTAGGGTATTTATCTGCTTATGTTTGACCTGCTATGTTAAAACTCTGCTGATGTTAAGATTTGATCTGAGAACTGGTTTAGTTATAATATCCGTTCTGATAATTGCGAATGGCTATGCTATGTTTTGTTTGGTCTATTTAGTTATAGGTTGTCTACTATGTTTTCTATTTGCATGTGTGACTGCCATGATTTGACTGTTATATCCGCTGCTGCAAAATTTGATTAAGAGTGTTGATTTTAGATTAATTGATTTGTATGAATGCCATGTTTATTTTCTGGAAATAGTTTTCGTTAGTCTTTAGATTTTTCGTTTGGATTATATGCACTCTACTTGCTGATTTATTATGTGCTTGGTTATTTGATGTGTCTCCGTCTGTGTCCTCAAGATGTAATGTGTTTGTTGTTAATCGTTGTGTGTTTCTTCCGGATTTTTGGGTATGTGTGTGTCCGCAAAATCTTCAATGATTCATGATTCCCATTCCGTTGTGATTTCGTTATTTGTATATTTGTTTTGTTTAGTTTTGTTTCGTTATATCTGTTCACTGGGCTTTGTAAGCTCAGCCGCATTTTCTTTTCCTGCGGCAGGTATTAAGCTTTCAAGATGAGCTTATGGGATAGCTAATCTGGGTTGAGAGTAGAGCTGAGAGCAAGATTTGAAATAGGGATCTTAGATTTATTTTGATTATTAAGTTATTTATATTTTATTTTGTAAAGTTTTGTAAAGACTTCCGCTTTTGTGTAGTACTTAAAGTTCTGATATGAAACTGTATTTGTGATATCTTTACCCTTGTCGGGTTGGGGTGTTACAATGTAAGAGAGATGATAAAACCATGGCTCTTGATACCAATTGTAACATATTGGATTTCATAAACACATAACAAACACTAGTATGGATCGAATGAGATAGATAGTTTAGAGAGAGAAAGCAGGATGGGAGCCTTTCTAGAGAGAGAAAGTGAAAGAAAACATAGAAGGTTAGATTAAGTGAAAGGTCCAACCCTCTACCTTGGGAGGTAGAGGGTATTTATAGTTTTACAGAATACGCCCTCCTGACGGGCTGTGGATCAGGCATACAGTGGGTAAAGACCCGTCCTTCCTCCACGGTGTTGCACTTAACTACACTAATAACTAAATAACTAACTAATAACCAGTAAATAACAATATGTCTACGAGCTAACTTGTGCTAGTCTATAGTTGGGGTGACCGACACTTCACAATGGAATTTCCAATTCCTAACAGAGTATGATTCGCCACTCATGAGGTTCGGTACACCTTGTAGTGTAGAGGGGGTGAGTGCTTGAGACGCGTAACTAAACATGGCCTATGGTGAAAATTACATTGTGGAAAAAGTTCTTGATCAAATTGGTCATGTGCGTTTGGATTATGAAGTTTACGGAAAAAGAATGGTTAAGAATCTTAAGGTTAACATTCATAGTCACATTTTTTAAACGGATTTTGTTGTCTTGGAAGAGAGAATGCGATGAGTCCAATGTATGTTTTGGGCGGGATTTTCTTGTAAAAACCAAATGCCAAATGGATTTTGCTTTGGGGGAAATGAGGATCAATATCACCGATTTGGAAGAAGAAAAGGGGGTGAATGAGATGCTTGTGGAGTTATGTGCTAATATGGAAAAGGAAGATGTGGAAGTCGTCAAGATGTGGAAGGAAAATAGGAAGAAAACCTCATCCAACAAATTAACTCCTACCACATCAACTAATAAAACAAATGACTACACACCTTCACCACCTACTACACCAAAAACCTTCAAACCATTAACCCAAGAACAAAAAGAATCTATTTTGGAAAACCTTGAACAAAAGTTTCTTGAGCTAAATGAGAAAAAGCCGGTGATTGAGGTACTACAAGATTACGTTCTCTACCGCAAGAAACTAGATGCGGTGATGCTATCAAGATCAAGATTGGAGGATAAAGATCTATCGGAGGAGGATAGAGATAGGATTTTGTTTAGAGGTATGCCACGTAAGGAGAAAGATCCGGGAAATTTTGTTTTGCCAATTAAAGTGAACGGGACTACACCAGTGTATGCCTTAGCCGATACGGGTTCAAGCGTTAATGTTATGCCCTATCCATTGTTTAAGACGTTGGGTCTTAGTAAGCCACAACCAAATCACTCGAAACTTACCATGGCGGATAATTCCCAAGCAAAAGCGATGGGGGAAGTGAAAAACGTAAGAGTTCAAATTGGTTACCAGCCATACTTGGCTGATTTTCTAGTCCTAGACATTCCGGTGGATAAGAGTTTACCTCTTCTACTAGGAAGACCATTCCTACGCACATGTGGTGCAATCATAGATATGGGTAGGTACGATGACTATTGATGATGGAATGTCGAAACAAACCTATTATCCAAAACCAAAGGGACCAGTTGTGGAATTCATGGAAGATTTAGAATTGATGGAAGCGGACGAGGACTTGACTTGTTTTGAAGTGGGACGTGATGTCCAAGGAAACCCGATGTATGGACCACTAGCTCCACCATACTTTGATATTGAGGATGAGATGGAATGCGCACTAGCGGTGGAAGCATTTTACAATCCATTCAAGAACATCCTTGTTTACAAGAAGCTAACCGATTTCTTAGGTTCTTTACCGGTTCAACTTAAGAATTTGGAATGGAGACCCGAGCGGTCGGGTATTTACAAAAGAGAGGATGGGGATGGAGAATGGCACGTCAAATTTGATATACTATGTCCAGATGGAAGAAGATTTATAAGGAAGTTCAAAACTTATGAAACACACCGTGAATTGACCTGGAAATTTCTAAGTGAGGACATCTTAAGGCATGAGTATTTCGAGGAATTCTAAGGAGAAACAAGGCAACATAATAAACAAGCAATTGTTTGCTTGAATTTCATGAACTTCTTTTTAATTTTATGCATTTAGGATTTATTGTTTTTCATTTCAGTTTTATCTTTATTATTATGTTGAGGTTATTTGATTAATGCATTATGAGTTTGAGTTTTAGTTTTAGTTTTAGTTTTTGAGTATGATGATTTGAGTTTTCAAATTAGATGATTGTTGAAATTTCCAAATGGTGGATGAATGTTGTGTGCATCTTTAATAGGATTTTTGAGTAAACGATTGTTGCTTGGAAGGTAAAATGCCTAAGTAACGAGAAAAATGCAAACCGAAATGGTTGTGTCCATGACTGAACCGGTTGCATACAAGTATATATACCAAAAATTCAATTTTTCTAGAAAAACACACACACACACTAATCCTCCAGCTAGGTTTTACAAAATTCGGCCAATAGAAGATATTTGAAGGTTGTATAAGTTGTAGAAGATCATCATGGCTCCCAAACAAGTAAGAATTTGCATTAAATTAACTCAATTAAGGTTTAATTAGAGCATTTGATTCGAATTGCAAATTAGGTCACTAATTTGGGGGTTTTTGATAGAATTCGAATTAAGTAGAAATCTTTTAGGATTAAGTGGGTAATTGATATAGGAATGCATTGCAAAAAGAATTTTAGTGATTGATTCAACATGGAATGAGTATTAGATGATTGAATTTTCGGATTTAATTAGGTTATGCCTTTGAATCAAATTAAGTTGCAATTGGTGATTCCTAGTTGGTAGCTGATGCATTTTTAATGAGTAATAGATGCCACATGTTGATTAGAACTAGTGATTGAAGAATTGAGGTCTAGATTGTTGAGTTCTAAGCAAAAATGAATATGTGATGATTAGAGTTTTGGAAAGTGAATTTAGAGTAATTTGAGGATGTAGAAAATATTGGTGATGTTAGAATGCAGTCTTGAAGTGAATTGGACTTCGAAAAATTGAGTGGGAAATGGATTAGAAGGCTAAGCCTTATGCAAATTGAGGAAGCGATCCGGTTGCGAAGCGCAACCGAACGGTTGGATTGGGTCAACAGAGGAACCGATCCGGTTTCTCTGCAACCGAATCCAGTTCCAGGTTCTGATGTGGAATTTTTCGAATTTTTGAAGTGGACCTTAGAGGCTTCCATTGACCTTCCTGTTTGTTCTAACACTCTTATATTGATTTATATTTATGATTTCTATAGAGAATTGTTGTAGGTAGTTCAAGTGAGGCACGGGTTCCACTAAACCCGATTGTGACCAAGTTTTGCCAAAGGAACGAAAGGAAGAAAGTCACGTATAACTTGAAGACGGAGGCAAATGCCAACCTGAAGTTCAAAGATCTCACCAACGAGGAGAAACATGCTTTCCGGGAACGATTGTCAAAATTGCAAAATTGGACATGTTTGGTTCCGAGGGTGATTGATTGGGATTTGTTTGCCGAATATGAGTGTGAAGAGGAGTTGCGAAAAATGATGCGGACATCTTATGTGTATCCGGCTGATGGGGATTCGTTTGATGATTTGTCATGGGAAAGAGCATTTAGCATAAATGAAGAGGTTTATCGTGAGTGGTGTATGGAGTTCTTTTCGACTATGTATTTTGAGAGGAAGATCAATGTTCGAAACTTGATGGAGGAAGTTTGTGTTTGGTTTAGGCTTTGTGGGCGGGATCATGCCTACACTTTTCTAGATTTTGTTGTTTCTCTAGGCTTGTATGAACCGAATAAGGTTAAGCATCGATAGTTTGAAGCTCACTTTTCGAGGCTTCGGAGGTTTGAAAAAGAATACCCTAGTGTGCCTGCTTATTGGAATCGAGTGGGAGATCCTTCTTGTACTAGGAGGAATGCTGCAACCATTTGGAATCCGTTGATGAGACTACTACACAATTTGCTAGTAACTGGGTCGTTTCATAGATATGGAAGCAGGGATAAATGTCAGAAGCCGGACTTGTGGGTTATGATGTTATTGGAGGAATCTAAGGATGGAAATACGGCTTGGCTAATAGCCGAGTATTTGTCTAGGAGAGCCCCGAGAATCAAAAGTAATAACAACATTTCTGGAGGCCATTTTGTGACAAGGTTGGCAAGAAATCTTGGGTATTACAATAGTAGTGAGTTGGCTAAGTGTGGTGAGCCAAAGTTTAGTGAGATTTGGAGTGCAAATGGTTTTAGAAATTCTTTGAATAAGAAATTGAAAACATTAGGAGCATGGATTGAACCGCAACAACCGCAGCCACAACCACAACAACAACAACAACCATCACAGCAGCAAGGAAACGTGCAAACGGGTACGTCTAGTAGTTTTGATTCAGGTTAGGGAGAGTGGAACCAACATTTGAATGAAATTAAGTGTAGGAACGTTTGGATGGACTCGATGATGTTGAGGAACAATTACATCAATGATTATTCAATGCCTATCTTTCAACACGTGGCTCAAGAAGCCAACTACGAGTTGCCACCCTACAATCCACCCAATGTTCCACCATATCCTTTCCCCTACACTTCTTATCCTGGACCTTATCCATACCCATATCCTAGTTATGCACCATTTCCTGACCCAGTACCCGCATATGGTAGATTACCCGAGGTTGGTGGATCAAGCTATGATGTTGGAGGATCTTCATCAGGAGTTGGAGGAAAGAAAAAGAAGAGGAGAGTTCGTTCGGAGTTAATAGATGAGAACTATGTAACCGAAAGTGATGAAAGGTGATGAGATGAGTGAGGACGACGAATGATCGTGGATCATTCTTGATTTATGGTTTCAAAAACTATGGTTATCATGTGTTAAACAATATTATCTCTATCTCTTAACTATTTCTTTAGGATGATTATCATACTTTGTTTATTTTTCATATTTTTAGTAGCATTTGGATTGTTTTGTTTGTTTTGGGTATTGTGTATTGCAGTTTATGTTTGCAGGATGGATATGTCAGAAGCTCATTGATGGTCAAATATTTGGAGTTGGATAACTCACATGCTTGCTTATGACCCAATATGCGTATGCATATTCTATTCCGTGGTATCTTTTGACTATTTTTTTTTTTCCATTTTCTTTACTTTTAAGTTTATTTTTATTACATTGAGGACAATGTAAAACTTAAGTATGGGGGAGGGAAGAAAATAGGAAAAATGATATGATTTTTTAAAATTTTTAGCATTTAGTCTTATTTTTAGATAAACTTTTGGATACAAGTAATTAGTAGGAAATCTCCCTTGATTGTCTAGTTGTTTTCACGCATTTTTGGGATATATTAAAAACAACTTTGGTATTTCAATGGTAAAATGAGGTTTTTGAAATTTTTTTGATTTGAACCAAATTACGGAAGTAATTCATTTTGGATTCGATAGCATTTTCTAGCTCGCATTATAGCCTTTTTCCACTTAATTGTGAGGTTTCTTTTTGCATAAAACACATCTTTTGTTTTATATTTGCTATGAGTGTGCCGGGGATTATCTCGATTCTAGAACTTGTACTAGTTATGCATTACGGTTAAAATCACTCTTGAGTGATAAAAATATGTTCAAGTGATAAGAGGCATCGTAGGATTTAACCCAAATGGCCTTCCATTTTACATCTAATGATATATTAGCTAACCATATTGGTTATTTAATGTTAGGATTTAGTAAATCCAGGTATTAAAGTGTCGGTCACCTCAAGTATGTGTAATCGTTAGAAATCTCGTAGTCGTAGTTATTTAATGTCAAGTAGTATTTAGTTAAGTAATACCGTGGAGGACGGACGGGTCTTTACCTTGTATGCCGATCCACAGGCCGTTAGGTGGCGTTTTGTGTAAAGACTATAAATACTCTCTATCTCCCAAGGTAGAGAGTTAGAGCTTATAATAAGATTTTTCTTTCTCTCACTAAAGTTCCCAAACCTCTAACTTTCTCTCTCTAGAAAATCATCTATACGCCTACTTGTGTTTGTGTTATGATGTGTATGTGAAATCCAATATGTTACAAATGGTATCAAGAGCCATGGTTACATCATCTCTTACATATCCTTGGATTTCTAGTGGTTTTTAGATGGTTTTTGAGTTTGAAAAAGTTTAGTGGTTTTTGCATCATTTGGATCATTTTTAGTGTTAAAGCTTGGATTTTGATTGTACTTTTGTGTTTAAGATCATCATAAGTGTTTAGGATTTGATTTGGTAGGCTTGAATCATCGTGGTTAGCTTGTTTTGGATTGAAAAGTGGTGTTTTTAAGATTTTTCTTGCTAGCGACTTGAGTCACGGATTTTTATTCGTGGTAGCGACTTGCTTTGTAAGTGGGTAGCGAGTTATAGTGGTTTTTGGTAGCGACTTGGTCCTAGCGACTTGTCTATTGAGACAAGCCGACAAACAGTACACTTAGTGGATTCTCCACTACGGCTAGCGACTTGGTATAGGTAGCGATTTGCTTTCAATTTTGTTAGCGACTTGTATTTAAGTTTTCTTAGCGACTTGGTGTTAGCGACTTGAACCTTAGCGAGTTGCTATTTAGCGACTTGACGACTTAGCGACTTGGTGCTTAGCGACTTCTTTGTCAAAATTTGTAGCGACTTGGTGCTTAGCAACTTGTTGTCATAATTCTTAGCGACTTGGCATTATAGCGACTTGATTTCAAAATTTGTAGCAACTTGGTGCTTAGCGACTTGGTTCAAGGTTTCTTAGCGACTTAGTTAAACATTTGGTTGTAATACGGTTTTCTCTTGATTTAGTAAAATCCCGTGAAAGAATCTATTTCCCGGTTTAATCATAGAGTTTTAAAATCCTTTGTAATATGTTAACATGTCTACCATCGTACCTACAATCATCTCCACTGTTGCTGAGGATGTTCAAGCAGCTGGTTCAGATACTCGTCCACCTATGCTTGACAGAACTGACTACGACTCTTGGGCACAACGAATCAGTTATGCTGTCTTGGAAAGGAAAACGGAGTCAACTTTCTCAAGTCTATTGATGAAGGACCTTATCAGATTGAGACTACAAGAGACTTAATTGATACAGCTGCAGATGGAACAATGATCTATGGAATAGATAGACCAAAGATGTATGATGAGCTCAATGATAAGGAGAAAAAGAGGTTTGATGTTGATATCAGGGCCTCAAACATCATACTACAGGGTCTTCTAAAAGATATCTACAAGCTGATCAATCACAACACTGAAGCCAAGGCAGTTTGGGATAATGTCAAGATGCTTCTCTCATGTTCTGAATTGACTAAAGAAGACAGAGAATCACAACTGTATGATGAGTTTGAGCACTTTAAAATGAAACCAAAAGAGAGTGTCTATGAATATTATGTGAGATTCCACAAGCTTGTGAATGACATGAGGAACATCAAAATGACCATGCCAAACATTCAGCTGAACTCAAAATTTGTGAACAACATGAATCCTGAATGGCACAAGTTTGTCACCTCTGTGAAGCTAACAAAAGGATTGAAGAATACAAACTATGAGCAACTCTATGCATTCTTTCTTCAGAATGAAAGGCATGCTATGTTTGAAAAAAGGATTCTTGATCAGTTCAAAACCAACCAGGGAGAGACAAGCTCATCAAATGATTCAACTGCCTTTTACACAAATGTGGGAATTGCTACCAAAGCTTCTCAAGTTATACCCATAGGTAATGGCAATCACAAACTCATTCCCGATCCAAGGTTCAAACAAGATGATGTTGATGCAGCTGTGGGACACTTCATCAATCAACTGGCTCTTATGGTTAAACAAAACCTGACCCTCAGTCCACATACCAACAGTCTTCACACTAACAATGAGATCAGAACTGCATCCAATCTACACAATCATGTTGTGGTAAGAGATGGAAAGGTTATGGGGCAACCACTTCAAGGAAGATGATACGAACAAGGGATGGTTGGAGTAGGCAATGGGAATGCAAGAGCTGGTGGAGGATATGTGGTAAATCAGAATCGTGGAAGGATTGGAAATCAAGGTCAAACAAAGCCAATCAACTGCTACAACTGTGGTTGTGAGGGACATATTTCTAGGAAATGCACATCTCCAAAACGTCCACAGAATGCAGAATATTTCAGAGATAAGATGTTGCTTGTGCAAGCTCAGGACAACGGAGCAACTTTGGATGAAGATGAGTTGTTGTTTCTTGCTGAAGGGAATGCTAAGACTTATGATGCAGATGTGGATGAGCGGCCAGTGCAGTATGGGTCGAACAATCCAAATGCATTTCAAGTAGCTGACTTGATGCTTATGGTTGGATGTGGATGATGAACCAACTGCACAGTCAATCTTCATGGCTAGCATCTCTCCCATGGTCTCTCCTAAGGTTCCTTCACCACAACAGGCTGGTCCATCCAAAGAATCAATCATCTCAGAGGTATTAAAACTGTACGATAAGGTTGATGAGCAAAAGATACATAATGAAGTACAATCTCTTGAAACTTATGATTCAGATGTTGAGAATATAGGAAATAGTAATATTATCCCATATGATCAGTATGTGGCTCAAAGTGAAAGTGAGATTGTACCAAGTGATGTATCTTCGATCAATAATCATTGTGTTTTTATGAATACACCGCATGTGCCTGATGATTCTGCTACCTCTGAACTCAATGCCTATAAGGAACAAGTTGCTATCTATGAACAATGTGCTAAGTTTGAGTTAACCACCCGTGGCGAGGAAATGGATGACCCAGTGCGTACAATTATTAGAAAAAGTAGGTTTAGAGAAGAAGTATTAAAACAAGAGTTAAATTCCTTACAAGAAAGGCTTTCTAAAAGCTGCTAAGCAAAACAAGAACTTCACGAAAATGTTAAACTGCTTAAGCAAGAATTCAATACTAAGGAATCAAAACTTTCGAATGATTTTTCTAATCTAAAAACTTTGAAAAACAAGCTTGAAAATAAGTTGTACGCACAAGGAAAAACCATTTAGACTGCTCACATGATCACTAAGCATAGAGTTCTAAGTGACAAATATAGTGTTGCCTTAGTTGATGAACCAAGCCCTGAGGCGTGTAAAAAGGCTAGAGAAGCTCATAAGGTAATTTATGATGGCAATGAAATCCTTAAGCCTAGGCAGAAACCTAGTTGCGTTGAGTGCACTGAGGAAGATAAGAAATCAGATGAAGTCACTAGTGAGAAAATGGATAAGAAACTCAACAATCCTACATGTAAAGAGAAAACATAATTATCGACCCCATGACTACAATAAGGAAAATTGGATTTCCTTGAACATGTTTAAGCCTCAAACGTTGTTAACACCGAACAAGTGTTCGGAAAAGGATTTAGATAAGCAAAAGAGAGAATCTTGTTGTAACAAACCCCCCCTTAGGAAAATGCCTTCAGCAACTATGTATCCTCCTAATACACCAATGCATTTAGTTCCTAGAACTATTGCCACTAAAAGCAAGACCTTAATCAGTCAATATGTTATATTTCAATTATTTGTTGACTTTGAGAAAACTTGTAAGAAAAGGATCACACCCACTGGGATAACTGAAGGGGAAAGGGGTTTTGAGCAAACTAAAGAATGCTATTTAACTGAGGTCATGCCTTTCTTTAAACATCTAAAAGATTAATTTGAGAGTCTTAAAAAGGGGATGGATTTAGATATTAAAGAAATGGAGAAGGAATTTGATGCAATGATAGTTGAGGTTAGTGACTATGAGCGAGTTAAAATATAATGAGATTGAGAGGAAGAACTTGCATACATTGAATGAGAATCTTATTTCTGAATGTATCACTCAAGATGTGTTTTACACTCGCTACTCTGATTGTTCCATTAATAATTCTCAATTTCATGAATTATCTGTTGCTCTGAAAGTCTCCCATGATCGTGTCATTGAGCTTGAAAAGACTAATTCTAAACTAAATGAGAAAATTGATCGGATGATCACGATAATTTGGTAAAACATCTTTCTAAACTAGAAGTTGAACATTTTAATTTACAACTAAAATATCAACATCTTAAAAAAATGTCAAAACCTCAAATATCAAGACATCTTGGATGCTCTAGAGTTTGATGCATCTTTCGGATAAACAAACGTGATGAACAGATTCAAGCTCATTGTAACACAATAGAAAGTTGAAAGCCCAAATTTCTCAATTAAAGGGTGAAAAGAGCAATGTGACAGGCTCCCAAATGCCTCCTCCTTTAGATTCTCAGTATTCTCAAATTTTTCATCTTCAAAACTTAGTAAATGCTTTACAAAAAGAAAACGAGAGTTTTCTAGAAGAAAATGAAAAAGTTAAACGACACTTTAAAGAGTTATATGATTCAATGAAAGTCACTCGTGACAAAAACAACGAAAAAATAACTTCTATACAAAAAGAAATTGAGAATCTGAGGAGTCGAAAAAAAGAGCTGCCACTTTTTTAATGAGAATGTTGCTTCAAAGTCATCCTCATTTTGCAAATATCTTATTGTTAAATACATTCCTCTTCATCTGAGGAATAATGAACTTGTGTTTCATAACTATTGTGCTCACCTTAAGGATAGTCTAGAATGTCTCCGTGAGATTGTGGAAGAGGATTTCATAAATAAGCCTCTTGATAGAGAAATTAGGTTTGCTTGCATTTAGGCCAAACGATCTCAGGAGCTGCTAGAATGTCTAATTGCAACATGTCCTAAATCCTTAGGTGCAAAAGGTAAAGCTGTGATGCCTTGTTCTATGCCTAGTGCCAAGTATACAAACCATTCCATGCCCAACTTTAAGAAAGTGAACACTAATGTGCCTTCAAGTAGTTCAGATCCCTGCACATCTAGTTCAGGAATGCAAAAACTAGATCAACCAACTAATGTTCCCATAATTCCCTCTACTGAGTAATCGGTGACATTAAAGCAAGCGGGTCAAAGCCTCCAGGCAATACCAAGCAAGATAGGGCCTCGCAAGCTAAGAATGTGCATTGGAAGAAAGTAGAAGACCAACCTAGGAACCTTAAGTTTGAGTTGAATAAAACGAATCGTGTTGATTCTCGTAGTAGCCATAGGCGTACTGTAATTAATTCGAATTTTGATACTATCTGCAAACCATGTAATGATGTCCGCTTGAATTTTTGCTAATCATGAATGTGATGTGAATGTTTTGTCTAATGCTGTCAAATGCCCAATTAAAATTGTTAATGCAAAAAATCATGTTAAGAAGGCTAAAAGGCAAAGACGAAAGAAAGTTAGAAAACAGTGGAAACCCACAGGAAGAACATTTAGTAAGATAGGTTATCAATGGATACCTTTTGGCCATAAGGATAATCAGTTTTGCCTTCAATCTGCTAAGACAATGCCCACTAGAAAATGGATGCCTATTGGTAGAACTATTCCTTTAAGAAGTGAACATACTTTGAATAGGTCAAATACGGATACCAGCACTACATCTATTTCTAATGAGTCCATTGCTTCTATTTATGATATGGGTGTTTCTATTTCCGATGTGGGTGTTCCAATCACTGTTACTAACCAAATGGAACCCATTCTTGCATGGGGATCCTAATTATCCAGTTATCCATTCTTGTCTGTGTTCAACTGCAGATCGTTCAAATCGTTATGTGGTACTTGGACTCAGGCTTTCCAAGCATATGACCGGGGACCGGTCGACTCATGAACCGTGAGTAAATTCATCGAACTGTTAGATTCGGGAACAACCATTTTGGAGCAATTATGGGTTATGGTGATTATGTAGTTGGCAAAAGTGTAATCTCCGGGTATATTATGTGGAAGGTCTTGGTCATAATTTGTTCTCTGTTGGTCAATTCGTGATTCGATCTAGAAGTGGCCTTTAGAAAACATACGTTAGAGAACTTGATGGTGTGGAATTATTAAGAGGTACTCGTGGGTCTAACCTATACACCATCTCTATCGAAGACATGATGAAATCTTCACCCATCGCTTGCGTCAAAGGCTTCCAAATCTAAGTCATGGCTATGGCACCGTCGTCTCAATCACTTGAACTTTGGTACCATAAACAATCTTTCCGTAAAGGACTTAGTAAGAGGATTACCCAGATTAAAGTATGAAAAGATCATCTTTGTTCAGCATGCCAATTGGGAAAAAAACGCGAAATATGCCCATAAACCGAAACCCACAAACTCAGTAATGGAAGTCCTTCATACCCTTCATATGGATTTGTGCGATGAGAGTACAAACGATAAATGGGAAGAAATACATTTTATTCGTTGTGGATGACTACTCTCGATTTACTTGGGTAAAGTTTTTGAGGACAAAGGATGAAACTCGAGATGTCATCATCAAACTTATCAAACAGCTACAAGTTCGACTCAACAATACTGTTAGAATAGTTCGAGCAGACAATGGCACAGAGTTTGTTAACAAAGACTTAATTCAGTTTTATGAAAGTGTTGGAATCAGTCATCAAAGAAGTGTTCCACGAACTCCTCAACGAACGGTATAGTTGAAAGACGAAATCGAACTCTTGTGGAAGCCGCTAGAACAATGCTTATTTATTCAAAGGTTCCAATGTTTCTATGGGCTACACCCAAAATCGTTCCCTTATTCATACCTCTCATGGAAAAACTCCATATGAACTTGTTCACAAACGAAAACCTGATCTCTCCTACCTTCGTGTGTTTGGTGCTTTGTGCTATCCAACGAATGACGGTCAAGACTTAGGTAAATTAAGAGCAAAGGCAGATATTGGAGTTTTGTTGGTTATGCACCAAACAAGAAGGGTTACCGAATCTACAACAAGAGAACCGAAATATCATGGAAACAATTCACGTTACGTTCGATGAGCTGACCGGTCAAATGGCTCCGGGACAATTCATTCGGACCCGCATCTCAACCTTTATCAAGTAGTCCTATCGGTTATACTCTTGTTCTAATTCCTCTCAAAGAACTCCATATGTACCTCCATCAAAAGATGATTTAAAGAAATTGTTTGATCCAATGTTTGATGAACACTATGAACGAATGCGGATGAAATGTCAACTCCATCATCAGAGGTGCTCCTATCCTGTGAATGAAGTCAACCCTTCATTATCAATATCATTAAGTCAAGAAGCGCCTGCTGCTGACCACTATGTCTCATCAACAAATCTTCAATCATCAAATGTACATCATGGAAGTGTTTACGCATCAATGATGAAGTTAATCCCTTTGCTACTTCCGAAGATGCTCCATTTGAAAATATCTTTGCTCTTGAATCATCATCAGAACCATCTTCATCGGGGATATCGACTCGCTACTTCAGTTCCACAACAACAACCACATGAACACCTCAAAAAATGGACACATGATCATCCATTAAACAACATCATTGGAAACCCCTCTCGTCCTGTATCCACTCGTAAACAACTTGCAACCGATGCCTTATGGTGCTTCTTCAATTCTGTACTCTCAAAAGTCGAACCAAAAGATGTTAAAACTGCAATGAATGATGACAGCTGGTTCAATGCCATGCAAGATGAAATTCATGAGTTTGATCGGCTAGAAGTATGGGAATTAGTACCTGCTCCTGATTGTGCTATGATCATTGCTCTAAAGTGGATATTCAAATTTAAACTTGATGAGCATGGTGATGTTTTAAAGAACAAAGCGAGATTGGTTGCAAAAGGATATCGTCAAGAGGAGGGTATTGACTTTGAAGAATCATTTGCTCCTGTTGCTCGTATCGAAGTAATCAGAATCTTCTTGGCTAATGCTGCTAGCAAGAATATGGTTGTATATCAGATGGATGTCAAAACCGCCTTTTCAATGGAGATTTGAAAGAGGTGGTTTACGTCGGCCAACCCGAGGTTTTGTGAATCCAGAGCATCCTACTCATATCTATCGCTTGAAAAAGGCCCTTTACGGTTTGAAGCAAGCTCATAGAGCATGGTATGATACACTATCAAAGTTTCTTCTATCTTCTGGAATCAGCAAAGGAGCGATTGATCCGACATTGTTCACCGAAGTCGGAAAACATTTAATTCACGTTCAAATATATGTTGATGATATTATCTTTGCCTCGACCGACCCCAATGAGTGTGACCGTTTTTCTAAAGAAATGGGTTCTAAATTTAAAATGTCAATGATGGGACAAATGTCATTTTTCTTGGGATTACAAATTTCACAAAGTCCCGGAGGCATTTTTATAAATCAATCTAAATATGCACATGAGATTTTAAAGAAATTTGGATTTGATTCTAGTGACCCTGTTGACACTCCCATGATAGAGCGTACTAAACTAGATGAGGACCACTCAGGGATCATGGTAGACCAAACGAAATATCGCAGTATGATTGGATCCCTGATGTACCTCACAGCTAGTAGACCAGACATCTTTTTCGTTGTTTGCATGTGTGCTAGATACCAGGCTAAGCCTACCAAAAAGCACCTTGAAGCGGTTAAACGGTTCTTTCGGTATCTCCAAAGAACCATCAACATGGGAATTTGGTACACGAAGGACACCGGTATGTCACTAACACCTATGAGATTGGCTGATCATGCAGGATGTCAAGATACACGTCGAAATACGCCCGAGGTGCTCAGTTTTTAGGTAATAAGCTTGTGAGCTGGTCTTCAAAGAAGCAAATGAGTACTTCTATTTCCTCTACAAAGGCCGAATACATAGCCATGTCATCTTGTTGTGCTCAAATTCTATGGATGAGATCCCAATTATCTGACTATGGCTTTGAATTCAACAAAATCCCTCTCAGTACTATGACAATAAAAGTGCTATTGCTCTCTCATGCAACAATGTACAACACTCAAGAGCAAAGCACATCGACATTCGACATCATTTCATCGGGGAGCAAGTTGAAAATGGTGTGGTGGAACTATACTTTGTGAGGACTGAATACCGTTAGCGACATCTTCACCAAAGCCCTCCCTAGAGAACGTTTTGAGTTTATCCTTCCACGACTTGGTCTTAAGAGCCTACAACCGGAAACACTCAAACGTCTTCAAGAGGAAGAAAAGGAGTAAAAGGTTTTCCTTCATCTATCTCTTGTAAATATCTATTCGAAAAACAAAATACAAAATTACAAATCCTTCAAAAAGCAAATAGAAAAACAGAAAACTTTCTAAAATCCAAAAATATTGTCGTTTTGTCATGTTTTTCTCGATTCGATAAATATCTACGATCTTTATCTTTGTCATTCAAAAGAATGACACGGACTTTAGATGTTGTTGAATTTTCACAAAATATATATATATATATATATATATATATATATATATATATATATATATATATATATATATATATATATATATATAGTGTAAGGTTATTTTCAGAACCAAATAAATTGCGAGAACTGCGAGAACTACTTTTTTACTCTTAATAATGCATAATATACATCATATTTATGCACAATGGCATTTTTGAAATTATATGTAACTTCTTTTGAAAAAAAAAAAATTAAGGGCAAAATGGGTATTTTAACCTTCCATAAAAATAGCATCCGTAACTCTCATCCCCTAAAAAGCTACATTTCCCATAACTCATTTTCATTTGTGCCTCTCAAACCCTAGCCACCATCTTTATCTCTGCCACGGGATCTAAAGATGATGATTTTTATTGTATTATATGGTGGGTCATCTTCTCCTAGCCACCATCCTTTACAATTGTCTTCTTCCCCAATTGAGAAAACACAAACCGATCTATTAAAGGGCGGGGTAAATAAACTTTTGTTTAATCAATTCCATTCTCAAAGGGCGGGTGATTTGATCTTATAACTGACACCCCTAGCAACCCCACTTTTTCAATGATTCCAAAGGTCGGAATGATTTGATGATTGTTTTTCTCAAATACATCCACAAAGGTTAAGATAGCAGGTTAGGTTCTAAGTAATTTTCTATTTACTTATTGTTTTTAGTGCGTTGATTTTCGTTTGGGTAAACAAATTAAGGATCTAAAAGACCAATTAAAAGATATGATGAAAACTTAACAGCTGAAATCAAAAAATGCAGATTCGTTGGTCTGTACTTTGTTGAAACTAAAAAGTGTAAAGTTCTTAAACAAGGAAATTAATAATCAATTAAAAATATTTCGATCACCGTAATCGTTTAGAACATTGGTATGTAAAGGTTTGTTACTAGTACTCCATAATTATTTATTTAATGCTATGCTTGCTTTAATTTTCATATCTTAGGGCCCGTTTGGTTCCCATAAATGGGAATGAGACTATGATTTTCGGTGTTTGGTTTATTTTATTTTGTGGGCCCGGTAATGAAATGAGTATATCATAGTTATAGATTCATTACACACCAATTTGGTGTCTATGAAATCCATTCCCGTGGGCCTCTCTTTTTTCCACTACAAAATTCAAATATCTATACACTTTTTCATACCATAATTTATCAACCAAACATAAACAATCGTAATGATACATTTTTTTATACCCATTATCATTCCACATCATTCCAAATCCGATACCCATTGTCATTCCTAGCAACAAACCAAACGGGCCCTAAGTCATCTATTTAGAATGCGAAAAACGAAATATTAGGTTTTTTAGTGTCTTACGCAATTGATGGACCTAATGACTTATCTTTTTTATTTGCTCTTTTTTATTTATATATGTCTATTCATGTTAAGCTTAAGTTTTTTATTTGCTCTTTTTATTAGATATTGATGATGATGCAGAATGATTCATGTGTATGGTTCAAGATGAGTGTATATAATGCACATGTGTTTACGTCATGAACATAAGAATTTGAAACAAATGCACATGTGTTTTTAGGGTTATATAAAATCAAGACAAGAGTTATGCATTTATGTTTTAAATTATGCATCTATGTTTTTATGGTTGTATAAAATTAAGATAAGAGTTAGAGAAAATTTCTTAAACGAACTCTTTCTACTGCTACTTTATAGATATAAACCTCGCCTTTAAATTTTTCTAAAATGAACTTTTCAATATTATACGTTAGATTCGTACCATAATAGTTTTTTAAACCGTACACGTGTATAAGAAATTTCTCGGGCGTGGAGTGCAGGGCGAGATAGCCGATGCACATAACAGTTTAGAAGTGGCACAGTGGGAGGGCGAGGGCTGGCGTGATTGCTCTTGCCGAAGTGGGCGTGGGCGTGGAGTTAAGGCGAGGAAGATGGTGAGCTAGGCGTGGTCCTAGGCGAGGTGCTTATTTTCTGGGCGAGGGCTAGGGTGTAGGCGTGTACAAAAGCGAGGGTCTAAGCGTGCTTTATTTTCTGGCGAGTGTCTAGGCGAGTCAAAAGTGACTACATAGGCGAGTCAAAAGTGACAAGTAATTTGCTTTGGTTATTTCTTTGTATTAAATTTGTGAGGCGATTCATAGGCGAGTCAAAAGTGACAAGTACACTTTGTGTTGGTTTTGAGGCAGTTTTGCAAATACATAATCCAAGTACTTATAATATTGCATGGTGTACAATACACAAAAGCATGTATATAAAAAACAAATTTAATACAGTAACATTTCATGAATCAGTGGATATTAATTTGACTAATGGTCAAATATAATTAAACAAGTTGTGGGGTCATTTATGACTTTTTATGTACCTTGTGAAATAAAGTTTATGATTTTTGTCTTGGTAAAATAAAGTTTGATGTGACAGATATTGGTTATTCTTGTAAAATATCAGAAAATAGTTTAGATTGGTAAAATTAGTATGAATGCGAGTCACTTAGGTAATTTGCTTTAAGAGTTATACATATATGTACAAACTGGTGTTTGGGGTTACGTGATCTTTTAACTTGACAATGACTTTTTAAGATATCTTTTTGAATAAAGGAAGCTTTAAAAAAGTGAGAAGCTTTAAAAAAATTGAAGGGTACATATGTGTTTTATAGTTGGTATATGTATGCACATGTGTTTTAAGTTATATATATATAATCAATTGAATAGTGCATATGTGTTTTAGAGAGTGTTTTTATAGTTGGTATATGTGTGCATATGTGTTTTAAGTTTTGTGCATACATGTATATGATAATTGTTATTTTAACAAAAAATCACCTATAAGTAAGAGTGCATATGTGTTATTCTAGTTTATTTACCAAGTATAGATTATGAGTAAGTGGACATATGTGTTTTGTTAGATTATGCATATACTAAGACTACTTGTTCAACTAACCAAAACTTTATAATTGATTATGGCGAGGTTACTCGAATGTTATGGATGTAAGGCAGAGACTTATATATGTTAAGATGAGCGATCGATAAAATTACATGTGCACAAGGATTAAAACACATGCTTGAGATTTTATGTGTGTTTGAACCGATCGAGGAATACATGTGCACTTGTAAAAGAAGGTATTTAGAACCAATTAAAGACATTATATTATGAACATGTACATACTTCATATATTTGTAATAAAATTGAATACAAGTGTAAGCATAATGATGTTTGTACTAAAGTTGAATATCATATCAATAAAGTTTTATTTCTATTGTAAAATTGTTATTTCTTTGTATATATATTTATGTAATATTTCTTAAAGATACATGTGCATATACAAAATACTTATGCATAAAGGAAAAAAAATTGTCATAATATAGTTAATAGTAAACGATTTTTACAAAACACATGCTACATTATCTTGCATTTTTAAATATTTCTAAAAAAATGAAGTTAAAAACGTTTTTACTAAAAAATTCAAAAGAAAATAAAAAATGTAATTTTACCATTATACCCTTTTGAATTAAATAACTAAAATTTATATTCAAGAAAATCGATTGGTTGATCTTTGGTTACCATGATTCCGCGTTTATTTGGTTAAAGAAAATAACCCTTCCCTATATATATATATATATATATATATATATATATATATATATATATATATATATATATATATATATATATATATATATATATATATAGAGGATAATTCCATATTTACCCAATCTAAACATGAAAATGTCATATATATCCAAAATACAACTTTTGAATGCATGATGTACAATGCATTTAAAGCATGTTTTGGTAAATATGATTTTATTATCATGTTTAAGTTGGAAGTAAATATGGAATTACCATATATATATATATATATATATATATATATATATATATATATATATATATATATTATATATATATAACAGGAGGCATTTGGCATTAATGCCACCTCAATGCCACTTCAATGCCACCTCAATGCCACATAATCCAATTTAATGCCACATAATCATTTGTTGTCCAACTAAGCAATATTTTTTTAATTTATTTGAATTTTCGGAATTTTTTTAATTTATTAAAATTTTGTTTTTTTTATTCTTCAAAAAATCATGCATGCAATTTGGATTGAACCTTTTGGAGTGCATTAGTCTACAAACAAACATGATTACCACTAGACCAACACATTTTTTTGATTATTAATTGGAAAACCAAATTTATAAATCTCTACAACCAATCATTGACCAATTTGATTAGCTTGAAAAGGAATGTATTTATCTTCAAAAATTATATTAAGTAATTATCTTTTTTAAAACTTATTATACATATCTTTTCCTTAAATGTAGTTTCACAATATACCCTTTTGACTATCACATACAAGAAAAAAAAATACGCCTCTATCAATGATCCAGCCTCTGTTCACAGGTAAAACACATGATTTACGTATGTAAAAAATCACACAGTTACCTTTTATGCTTATATTTACTATACGTTATAAACATGCAGACATGGCAACTTTTTGTATATGCATTTGCATTGCATAGTTACATGGTTTGCAGGATTGCATTTTGAAGTATATTATACTTTGTCTCATCTGACAAAAATACGATAGATGTGCTAGGTTATGCTAATTTTGCCACCATATTGTTGAGATACAAGACGAAGGTTACGAAGGGATTTAGATTTGAGCCTTCCAAGGTAAATTTCATTACTCGTCTATCCGGAGTTATTGGCGTTCAATCTTGGATTTATCATCGGAAGTTGGACCAAGATCTCTTTATAGTGGATCGGTCTTGCATCCGTACCATCTCTATAGTTAATCTTACCTTACGGTCCAATACCATATCCACGACTTTCTAGCATGTAGGATGTATATCTTAATAGCTGACAATTTTAAACCTTTATCTTCTTATCAGCATGCTGAAGATGAGAAATACAATTATGAGCATTTGTGAAGAAGTATTATGAGCTTGGTAATGCAAGAGAAGCTGAGGAACTGCAAAACGAGATGGTTCGAAGGCAACTTATGAATGAGATAAGTGAATAGTGGTTAGGATTCATGGATTGATTCATAAAAGTGAGAAACTTTGTGTTGCTTACAGATCGGTACACATGGGTATCATGATATTTAGTTCCTGATCCAGATATGTGATTTTAACAGATTGGGTTCACACGAATCTCTAAATGTGGATCACGCCTTCTTTTCGGCTGTTGAACTAAGGTATGATAAACTTCTCATCATGTTTTAGTTTATACATGAAATCAGTAAGAAGTGAATTTGATTAAATTTTGAACTTTCATGAACTTATGGATATCTTTTACGAGTATCTTGATAGAGTTGTACATCTCTGTCTCTTTGTCTCACACCATGGATTTCATCTCGGTACACTTAAAGAGGCTCCTTTGAATATCACTGATTATAAAGTGAGTTTTCTGTTACTTATGAATGTATATAAATATAAATTTGTGTATATGTGTATTGTCCAGGACATTGTTGACCAGTATGATGATTCGAACTTAGGTAGTTGGCCATTCCATTGTGCCTTAGTGGCTTAGCGCTGAACGTTGTAGACTAATTCAACCATAGGTATTAGCCTATCTATCTCCCTGAGAGCTGGAATACTTATTGTGAATGATTAACTTAAATATTGAGTCATGCTATTTTGGTAGACTACAAGTTCACAACAAAGCTATAATGTATTTTTCTTCCAAGTTCAGTTTAGGGTTAGCAAGTTTGGTTGTGCTTTGCCGGTGCCATTGCCCTTTTTTCCATTCATGTATGAAATTTCCTTACCTAATCCCTTCCTTAGATGTGGACGATTGACGTTTCTATCATGTATCTACTTTGTTTACTATGCATGTACTTCATCGCATGGAACAAGCAGGAACTTCCATGGTAAGGTGTCACATATCAATTGCAAGCTTTTTAAAAATCGTAAGTAGATGCGAAATTGGATTGGCGTGTTGGATGATTTGGTTATAACGTGTAATGGGTATCTGTTGAAGATATGGTCAAATGGACCGTGGATAAAAAATGGTTAGGATGATGATTGACATGGTGGATCGTGATACCAAACTATCAACCGATTTGGCTATATAACCTATAATCAACTTATTACGACCCAAATTATAATATCATGGACTCAATCAGCTCTCTTTTTTAAGTAGCTCATTCATGTTCTTGATTGTACGTAGGTATATCGATCGGTATAGATTATAGTTGTATCGTAACTTTATAATGAACTTACTTAAAAGAAATAAAACATTTGGTTCCCATGTAACCCTACTTCTTAGACGTAAAATTTGGAAGCAATATCTTTGAAATTCAAGACCAGCCTAGATGCTATACCCTATAACATTATTAATGTAAGAAATTAAGCTAATATTCTCCAGCATAGCTAATCTCTTTATATAGCCTTATAATACAATTGGCATTCATTCAATTGCATATACAAAAGTAAAGAACATGAGCAGTAACAACAATATTATGGAACATGGCACACTTCTCCATGATTTGATACTACAAAAAAACATGCAGGAGATGGGTTCAGTTGCTGATGCAAAACTAAGCTGGTTGCGCTCTCAAATTATAGGTCAGGTCTATTTTGATGAGTTGTGATAACGATGCCACTTGTGGATTTTGGCCATTTTTCATTTTGAGCGCATACAAGGAGAGGATGTGGTATCTACCTCTCATTTACATAATCATTTTAGAGATTCCGTGTTAGGTTATAAGGCCAAATTGATATTGTAGTCGAACTTGGTTCACACAATTATGACCATTTTTAAGTTTTCTTATGAATAGTTATTACGGAGTACTTAGTTTGTATCTTCTCAATACTAAATTTAAAATATTAGTGTTTTCAATAGATTGATTAAGTTATATGCATTAAAGCATGACCCATGTTTGGTCAAAGTTACTTTTCCTTTTTCTAAATTCTGTTTGCATCTTTACTGATTTAAATTGATGGTCCTATCCAGATGGTTACCTTAAGTCTGTCAGACAACTTTGCTCATAGCATAACATCTTAATGATTGCAGATGAGACACAAAGTAGAATTGCTCGATCAAGAAAAATGTTTGCATGTAACTGAGAAAGTGTACCAAAAGAACAAAGGGATGCAGACGCAACAAGTACCAAAAAGAATGGTTCCCGTTCAGATAGCTGGATATGCACATCCTCAAAAGACTCATTTGAGTGTTAGTTATACCTATAGCTTATTTTTTGTTAACTTAAGTTTTTTAACGATATTTATAACGCTTGCTCGCCCGTCGAATGGGCTATGCTTTGATACTTTGTTCTTACGTACGACTTTGAAGCTTTTTTTCCTCTCATATTCGATAATCGTTTATTTCTTAACGTTCTTAGTGCGTTCAGTTAAAAATTGGTACATTTATATCTTATTTTTCGTTAATTTATTTTCTCAAAACGATAATTATAAGTCATGCCCGCCCATTGGCGGTTAAGACTTTAGTATATATATATATATATACATACATACATACATACATATATATATATATATATATATATATATATATATAAATTTTGGAAGAAAGTGGAAAAAATGGTTTATTGTCATTTCAGGCAACCGCTCTTCAATGAAAGAAACGAGCCATGTTTTATCTTGTTTTTCAAATCTCATGCTCTGATTCTATAAACAATTACTTACTATCTTACGAAAACTAATGGCTTTGAAAAATAACTCGGACTCTATTTTTGAAAATCATCTGGACTTAACGTTTGTCAAAATATCTATCTCTCAATCAAAAACTTATGTCATTGATTAAGGGGGAGAATGATTTCAATTAAATCAAAAGGTTATTTGTCATACAATTGTTTTTTTCCAAAAGATAATCATGCATGTTTAATCAATGGAGTTTAAAGTCTCAAAATCCGATCCTTATCAGTTAAAACGTTTTCATAACCAAGTCACAATTCTCCTTAAAAGCTTTCAAAATTAATTTAAATCTACAGAGATCACAAATCTCAAATGATTTGATAATTGTGATAGGGGGAAATTTGTGACTTAAATTGGATTTAAACTGATAATTCGGTAAATGGTTTTATAAGGATGTACAAGCTCTCCCTCCCACATGTGTCAAACGATTTCAAATTTTCCATGCACATGTTGAGGGGGAGCATCTCTCTTAAACCACAAAGCTCTGAAACGTGATCAATTTATTTCAATGTGCAGTTTTTTCCTAATAAGTGCACAACCTTTTTCAAATATCTATGCACATATTGAGGGGAGCAACTATTTTGAAAACCACATTTTTTATATAACTACTCTTAGATGTAAGTCAACCCCTCAAAGATGAAAGTAATTTTTATTACAAAATGATGCTTGATGCAAATGTTGAGGGGGAGCTCTATTTCTAAAATTATCAAAAAACAATTCAGATACAAAATACTTTGATAATATATCACAAGTATCTAGATTGATTTTCAAATGGTTTTTAATTGGTTCCAATGGCAGATGAACAATACCAAATAGACCGACCAAATTTACTTTATGTATGGTGATTTAAGGATGATAAGGTTAGGTATTTGTTCCCATGATCCGCCAGAACCGGAGGGATCTACCCAGGGACAATCAACTAGATAGTGTAGAAGTCCTTAGGTATGATGAAAAAAGAAGAAATAATGAGAATATGGGAAGAGTGAGGACTAAGACTGAGCTAGTACTGGAATAAACCCAACAAGGTTCTAGTAATGAAGTCTTGGTAAGCACTGAAGGGGTTGAAGAATGAAAAAGAAATGAACATGAAAAGGGTGAAAATAAATAGCCCTCCAATAATTCAACCTTAGGGCAGAAACCGGGTTCAATTCATACACTACTGGTGGTTACCAAGGTAACATCGGTATTGAAGACAAGACGTCATGGACCCAGTGACGCACTGCACTTCAACTTCCCAAGCTACTCAAGTTCCTCTTAAAAGGGCTTGTTTCATTCTCACGGGGAACCGACATAATCTATCGACTTTATCTTAGAGATCGTTGGTATTGAAGAAGGAGTCCCTCTCCCTAGTCTCCGGCATAGGAACCAAATGTGCACAATTGAGTCTAGAGCCAAGAGATCATCAATAAATCTCATTAGGACACTTTCAATGAAGACTCTCTGTTTCAAACAATGTGGAAAGAGAGATTATATCTTATGAGTCCTACGCATTATCCTTGTGGTATTGCCAGAACATCTGAGTAATATGTATACATATTCACAATGAAGATGGAAAGCTTTCTGGAGCCAACATCAAACAAGCTCCTGGTGGGTGGCATGTGAGATCTATCCAATAGATCAACCATGTGACAACTGAACAGAAACAATGGGGCGATTCAATCTTTTGAATCAATCCTGGTTCAGGTTATGGATTGACGGATACCTTTGAAAAACCGGTCGTTGTGCTTAAAAACTCTTTTCTTTAGCACATCGACTGTGTACAAATATTTCAAAATAAAAGGTGTTTATGATTGATAAGTGATTTTCATTAAAACCTTCATTGTATTGCAAAAACAATTTCTATTGAGCGATACACGATTGGTTTTCAAATCCCTTTTTATCAATCAGTGAATCTCAATTATTTGGTTCACTCACTCTGTGTTGTCTTCTTTGAGACGTTCCAGTTTGAGAACAACTAGAGCAGCTGCGAAACCTGTCAAGGAAATTCTTCGAACTCTACCGATCACGGCGTACTTGTACTGATCAATCGGGAACCGTGGGCGTGTACCTCAATTCAACGAAAGTGATCAAAGACACTTTCGTATGCTTTATTGCTAACTGTTTTATGCAGGTACACCCCGGCGTTTGCAGCTGATCGAATGAAAATGCGTCAATCCATAGCCGGCATGCTCACACAACACATTCATATCTAAAGAAATCATGATTAGTGCAACAATAACTCTGATATTTTCACTCCATGCTTCGCCACTGGTGCCAATATCATGAATTAACAAAAGCTTCCGCTACTCTGATGATAAGAAATCATGATACATAATGTGAGCATGTCGGTCCAAAAGTCACAACATCACATAATACCAACACCACAAAGGATGAGACAAAGATTTATGTTTGCTGATGATCTCAAAGCTAACTCAAAACTCAGTATCACGTGGATCAGTTAAAGACCTCCACTTAGATTATCCAAACATGTAAAAATGAAGAATCAAAGACTACGAGCTACAGAACAAAGAACATGAACAAGAATCCAAGAACAATCTCAATGTAATATCTGTTTGTATTTTATGTAATTTGAGGTGACCTCCCTTAGGGGGAGATTGTTAGGATTTAGAAAATCTAGGAATTAAAGTGTTGGTCACCTCAAGTATGTGTAATCGTTAGAAAGCTCGTAGTCGTAGTTATTTAATTTCAAGTAGTATTTAGTTAAGTAATACCGTGGAGGACGGACGGGTCTTTACCCACTGTATGCCTGATCCACAACCCGTTAGGTGGCGTTTTGTGTAAAGACTATAAATACTCTCTACCTCCCAAGGTAGAGAGTTGGAGCTTATAATAAGATTTTTCTTTCTCTCACTAAAGTTCCCAAACCTCTAACTTTCTCTCTCTAGAAAATCATCTATACGCCTACTTGTGTTTGTGTTATGATGTGTATGTGAAATCCAATATGTTACATTTAACCACCTTATATGGACCCATTTGTTAGTGCTCATCTTTAGCACTAGATACCCTTAGTTACACCCTTCGAGCCAATCTTTTCATTCTTGTTTAAATCCAGAAAAATACAAAAAGATTTTACACCCTTAAACCTTAGCCAACCCATGTCTTGTCTATCGGTTTGTTGCTAGTTGTTTGGAGTGTTGGATTGTTTTTGATGATTATGAAGAAGCTACACTTTGTCTATAGTGTGTACCATTCTCCAACAAAGATGAAGGAGACGTCTTTCTCATTTGTATTTTTTGTGGTGTATGCTTACACTAAGTGTGGGGGAACTTGAAAAAAAAATGGTTATAGCCAATGAGCTATATGAAGAATATTGATTAGCCAATGAGCTAAATTGAGTTATACATATATTTGGAGATCGATATGTGAAGAGGAAGAAGATATAATCATTTTCGGGATTGTGGTTTGGCTAGCAACATGGAGGTTTAGACTTGACTTTATTTTTCTTTTAACACCAATTTCATAAATTATCCCATGCCTTATCCATACCTTTTATAAACCCGAAGCCTTAGCGATATAACCCGAATAAAAGCCCTCTTTGATGAATTTATTTTCTTTGTTTTGATACTTGTACAAGCTTATGGTAAAAAGCATTGATCATGACTAGGCATTTAGTGATTTACATATACCCGCCAATATATGAGTGTTGAGTGAATTCTTAAAATCATCGTGAGGTGTTCTAGTTATGTTATCTAAAGTGTTTGGTTCATTTTAAAAGTTTTTCACATATTAAAAGCAAATTAATGATTATCTCTTTTGGGATGATTGTTAAATTTTTCGGAACCACGGTATCAAGACCATTGAATTCGATTTTTGAAAAAGTTAAACCTACTCGAGGGCGAGTAGAACTTAAGTATGGGGGAATTTGATAACGCTCAAAATGAACATGTTTTTAGTAGCGTTATTGTTGGTTTTGTGCATGATAATCGACTATATTTACTTATAACTGTTGCAAAAGTGCAAAAGATGCGTATTGTGTATGTTTATGTAGCCAGGTATCACAATGATGAAGAAATGAAGTTTTTATGCACGTTTGGAGAATTCCCAAGGAAGGAAGTCGAGTAAGGAAGCTTTTGGACTCAATGATTAGGAAGCGCAATGATTTCTAAGTATCTACAGCAAGGAAAGATCAAGTTTCGTCTTGGAAATCATCAGTGAGAACAAAGAAAGACGCACAAACCAAGAAAGTCAACAAAAGTCAAAGCTGAGGCGCCCAACCGTTCGGTTGGAGCCCGCAACCAAATTCGGTTGGCTGATGGTCAAAACGCAGCCGATCCGGTTGCATCGTAACCGGTTTGGTTGCATGGACTGGAGTTACACAAAAACGCATTTAATGTTGCCTTAACTCCCCATAATCCTTGGAGGCCGATCATTTCTTGTTATTAACTTGTTGGGAACGTTTTTCGCCAGCTAGTTAAGTCTCTTTGGCTATATATTGAACCTAGACTTAGTTTACTAGGTGTGACACAACCCAAAGTGTAATAGTTTACACCAAAACTATTTCCAACCGTTTTATTCATCCCAAAACTCTAGTATTCACTATAAAATGTCCAGGAGGTTGGAAAGAGCAATTCTCATCCATTGTTTTGGTTATTCGGAGTTATACGGTTAAGCTAGGTGATTGGAGGCGTGTGGTTGCTTTAAGCCACGATTTCTAGTTCTTGTAATCGCAAATTTTAGGTATTCTATGAACTTTGTTATGTATTTCTATTCTATTGAGTTATTGGAATTACTTTGTTATTTCTTGTGTTTTGTTATTATTACCATGGAGTAGTTTTTGAATATACTTGTGTGTGAGGATGTAGGAAATCATACTAGTGTTCTCATATGTGATGCATGTATATATGATCTTGTTTAAATGAGTTTGTTGAGAAAATACTAGTCTTGTTTGATTTGTCGGTAAAACATGTTTTAAGAAAAAGGACCGAAAGGATTTCTCTTGTGTTTTATTCCAAAAAGTTAAGTGACAAACTAGTATGGGGATATGGTGATTGAAAACCACCATGTTTACTTATTAAAACAAGACTAGAAACATTTTCATCACGAAAGGTCGAAAGATTCGTAGGAACGAGTTTAATAAGAACATTTTACAAACAAATGGATTTTATAAAGGATAATCATTAGGATAAGGACCGAAAGGATTACCTATACGTTTTTGTTCTTAGAATGATTTTTGCAAACATAAACCATGGCTGGAAATCATTTTCTTATGATTTGTGCATCACATCAAGAGTTTACACCAAGCCTTCATGAACACTTACTATGATTGCCTATAGATTACACATAAGTATATATTTCTTTATAATTGAATTTCACTATAACATCACTTTTGGAAGAAACCTTGACAAAGCTTTCTTGTTACTAATCTTTTAAAACAATTTCAAACACAAAATCTCTTGGGACGATCTCGACTTACCCACCTTTGCTATCGCGAACGAGTATAGTTGCTCGTATGTGTTTATAGTATTAGACGGATTAAATCGTGTTAATAAATTTTTAAAACTTGCACCACGGGAAACACATCAGACATTCACAGTTAAGTCTTGTCTATTTACTTGCTAGCATATTTTTGTTACGATTGTCACCGTCAAACTGATTGTTGAGCATGTCGACAAGCTAGTTTCAAAAGGCCTCATCGAAACGGTCATTTTCGCTAGCAAGTTTTCTTCTTCCTTTGACCAACGAGTATCCGTTTCTGATTCAAATTCAAAATACAAGTGTGTGAAAAATAGTGTGTTATGGTATGTTATTTATAAGGGAAAATAGACGTTTGAAACAGTACGAGCAGGATGATTCAAAATTTAAATTCAAAATCAAAATTCAAATTCTATTTCAGAATTCAAATTCAAATTAAAAAATTTCCATATATATACTCACACTCAGATTTGTTTTTCACACACACAACTTCTTATCACAGATTCTCAACAATGTTTAATTTGAAAGTGCTTAACCCATTCACGCAAACAGAAACAAAAAAACAGCCATAACGTCGAAATTTAATATATCACGCTCAAGAAAATTACAAAAAGCCCCACCGCAACGCGGCGGGGGTTTCCACCTCGTTATCTAAAATTGTCATAAGAGAATTATTAAATAGTTTAATTTACTGTGTAGGTTGGTTCAAAATGCATTATAACATAAACAAATAACTAAAATATTTAGAACACGTTTTTATCATATTTGAAATTCATATATGATCAAAAGTAAAGAACATGTTACTACCGATATTAATATGTATATATTGTTTTAGTGAAATAGCTTACTTTATTTGTAAAACTAAGAAAATCAATCAAATGTTTTACATATACTACTATTGTACTAAAAGAAAACATTATATATTTTGTGGTGCAACATTTATAAAGTAAAAGTAACATTATGGATAATATATCTAACAGATTAAAGAAATATCAAATAAAAGATAAATGAGAAATGAAAGTAATAAAGCTAAGAGGTCTTAAGTAAAATTTTGTTGAAAGTTAGAGGTGTATTTTTGAAATAAATTAATTAATAAGCACATGGACTCAAAAAGCATAATACAAACACTCATCTTCTTCCTCCTAAAATCTGAATTTCCTTCTTCCTCCAAAAGTCTCGCATTCATGTCCGGCCACTTGAGTTCTTTCTTTTTTTCTTTTTTCTAAACTAAATTAGAGGCACGAGGAAACAAAGCTAGTAATACTTTCAAAAACTCATTTTTCTTTTCACATAAATCGATTCACATGTCAAAAACTTGATGCCCCCTCTCTTTTTGATGCCCTGGGCCACCGCTCGGGCTACCAATAGCCAAGGCCGGCCCTGAGTGAGGTGCATATGTCTAGTTTTTACTAGAAATGTGAGTTGCACGCGTATTTCTCCACAACAGTTTTCCAACTGTTTTTCCGCCAAGAAGTTAGTTTAAATAATAGTTGTCTCTTTTATTTTCAGTTAGATTTGTAAACACTTCTCTTGTAATCTCTCATTCCAATTCATTGTAACAAACCACTCCGGATAATAAAAATCATGATTTGGCAATCTATTTCTTGATTCTTGGTTGTCCTACTTGATTGTAATCCATCAACGATTCTTAATGATACCTAATGGTGTGTATCAATTGGTATCTGAGCTCTTTTTTGGCACCATAACATCATAATCCGCCGCATAACTGACGTATTGTTCAATTTCTAGTCATCTTCTCTGATCAAATTTATTGAATAGAAAAATTTTCGATCAAAATATGTTTCCAATCTAAAACACGTTCATAATTCTTGTTTATGTTTTTGTTCCTGTTTCCAATCTCAAATACGTAGTGTAGGATTCATCAATTCACAAAACTTTAACTATTAGTGGTCAACTGATCAAACTAGAGGTTCTTTACATTTTTGGTTGTACAGATTAATCTTGAAGTTAGTTAGCTTAACCTTGAGTTAGTTAGCAATGGTAAATGCAACTAGGAATTCTGGTAGCATAGTGGGACCTTCAATTGGCTCACTTGTGGTTCTTGATGATGAAACCAAGAAGTATATTGCACATACAACTGATGCAATGATGCAAGGAAATTTGGCTAATATGAAGAGATCTATTGATGAAATTGCTAGTAATGTCACTGGGTTGAGTTTGAAATTTTAGGATTGTGTGCATGATATAACGAAATTAAATACTATCATTAACATATGACCCATTGGGTCGCCCGAGATTGCAACTTTATATATCTATTGTAAATATATAAATGAATAAATTATACGAATATGTATTGGAGTTAATTAGTTGTACTTAATTAAGTGGGATTGGGCTTGACTTAAACAAAAGGGGCGAACCCCTTGGTGAGATAAACTTGCTGTCAGCCACCCTATGTGGGTATCAGGTCAGGCTTTGTTCTTTTACTTGTTTAAAAAGATTTAGATATTATTAGATAATATCAAATCTTTTAAACTTGGTAATTATCATTTTAATAATTATATTAATTATCTTATTTTGAATTTGAAAATTATCCTTTAAGCCATATCTATACTACTTTATAAAGTGTTTGAGACTTTTTAAATAAAAAAGTCTTAAAATTTTTAAGACCAAAAACATTTCTTTAATAGGAAATTAATAAGCCATTAGTTAACTTTATTCACCATATAGCTTCCATGACAATTTTCATAAATAAAAAGTAACATCTCTTCAAATATTTATACAGTGTATTAATACAGTCGAATATTTATACAGTCCATTAATTGTCGACTTGTAACAGCCCAAGCCTCAATGGTATATAAGCCAACCTAAAAACACAAACACCAATACGAAACACACTCTCTTTTTTTTCCGAGCACCGATCAAAAGACACACACAAAATTCGATAAATCTACTCTCATCTTGGTGTTCGGTTACCTACAGTAGAAATAAATAGGATATGTTTCTCCGATTATAGCAATAGAATGACTCTTTTATTTGGATATGAAATAGTTTTCATTGTTATTGATTATAGTTATTTTAATTAGAATTTGTCATTTATTCGTAAAGTTACTGTTAGAAAAAACGTATAGATAAAAAATATTTGCTCGCCGTAAAATTATGCACCGGGTACCCGCCGTCGTATTGCGCGGGTACCCTTCTAGTATAAATATAAAGAGATAATTATGAGTCATTAAGCAATTATAAAACCCTTCTCCACCCCCTTTGCTCTGTTCGGTCGCGGCACACAAACCCACACAACAAATTCTTGTGTTCTGATTTACACAATCAGATTGTTCGTTGTTGTTGTTTGGATCAACAGCTAACACGATGTTGTACTCGTTTGAGGCTAGTGTGCATAACCGTAAGAAGTCTTGCTCTTAGATATCTTAGTCTGTGTTGATCTCTCACTCCAAGAAAAAAAATACGCGATGTTTTTGTGCTTAGTTTGATTAGTTATAAACTATCTTTGGATCATTGGCTCGTTGAAAATCTTGGTAAGATTTTTATATCTTCCGCTGCATGTTCTGATACTTGTTATGAAGTTTTTAAAATTTGATCTACGTTTTCCATCAGCTACATCAACAAGTGGGCAACAGGGGAGGACAATGAAACATTCTAGAATGGCTAAGATTGAATTTCCTAAGTTATCTGGTGAAGATGTGAATAAGAGGTTGTTTAGATGTGAGCAGTTCTTTTTTATTGATCAAGTTCCAGAAGTAGATAAGGTAAACCTCATCTCAATTCATTTATATTACAAAGCATTGTTATGGAATTCTCAATTCATTAAGACTCATGGAGTTCATGTTAGTTGGGAGGTGAATAAACATGCTATATTGACTAGATTTGGTAAAGTATATGATGACCCTATGTCTAAGCTTAAAAACTTGGAGACTAGTACTAGGGAATATGAAGATACATTCGATAATTTGTTAAGCAGGGTAGATATAAATGAAGAACATGTTGTGAATTTTTTCTTGGGTAGGCTACCAACTGAAATTGAAATGGGGGTTAGAATGTTTAGACCCAAGACATTACTTGAGATGCTTATTATCTAAAAAACTTAACATAAGCTACTTTAAATGTTGTGATAAATAAAAATAAAAGTGTAATTAGCAGTAGTAATTCAAGATTCATAATGCTACAACCATAACAATTTTCAATAGCCCTTGTTAGCATTACCAAACACTACTAGTAGAGCACTAAACCAAAAGCCAAGCACCATTGTTGGAGGTCAAAATAGGAGATTGACTCAAAAAGAGTATGTAGAAAACAGGGCTCAAAACTTATGTTTTTATTGTGATAAAAAATATGTTCCAAGCCATAAGTGTAGTGGACAATTGTATTCATTAGTAGTTTTTCCTGAATTAGAAAGTGATGATAGTGAATTTTTGAAAGATGATGAAAGTTTGGTGGACACTGGTTTAGTATAATTGCAGGCACCACAAATCTCTTTGAATGCACTAACTGGTACTAATAACTTCCAAACAATGAGAGTCCTTGGAACTAAGGGCAAACATATAGTGCACATATCGATTGACTATGGATCTACACATACTTTTTTGGACAATAGTATGGCTAAGAAATTAGGGTTTCAAATAAGATCTACATGTCCATTAGTAGTCACAATAGCTGATGCGAACAATTTGGCAAGTGGTTCTGAGTGTAAGCAATTTAAGTGGCATTTGGCAATACTCGCTTTCACCAATCTGGTGTTATGTTTCTTCCATTGGGTAGTTGTGAAATGGTTTTGGGAACACAATGGCTAGCCACATTAGGGGATATAAGGTGTAACTTTAAGAAGTTGAAGATGGATTTCAAATATAATGGCAAAAGAGTTTCATTGAGAGGAACTCATAAACCCACTTTGGACTACTTTGTAAGTAAAAAGTCTGACAAGACTATTAAACAAGTTGAACTTCATTCTATGGCATTGTGTGTCTTTCCTAACTCTGAAGCAACATGTATGCAAATAGAGGATACCATAGTTTTAATGAGTCCTATCCTACATCAAGTTGTGAAAGATTATACATATGTTTTTGTCATCCCACTCGATTTACCACCTAAGAGGGACCATAATCATAGAATTCCATTAATTTAAGAAACTCAACCAATGAACGAAGACCCTACAGAATCCACCAACTCGAAAAGATGTGATAGAGGGAATGGTGGTAGAATTAATAGAAGCAGAGGTCATTAAGAAGAGTAACAATCCCTTCTCTTCTCATATTGTTATGGTCAAGAAAAATGATAACTCATGGAGGATGTGTGGACTACTAGACAATTGAACAAGCAAACTATTAAAGATAAGCTCCCTATACCCATAATAGAAAAGTTAATTGATGAATTGAATGGAGCAAAGTTTTTTACTAAACTTGATTTGAGTTCAAGTTATAACCGATAAGAATGTGTGAAGAAGACATAGCCAAAATAGTATTTAGAACTCATGAGGGCCATTATTTGGGGAAGCTTGTTCTAGTTTTCTTTGATGATATCCTCATCTATATTCAAATTGTGGAGGATCATGTGGTGCATTTGAGAACTATTTTGGAGACAGTGAGGAAGAACAAACTCTATACTAAGAGAAGTAAATGTGTGATTGGAACTGATAAGGTGGAGTACTTGGGTCTTATTATTTCTGCTATGGGAGTAGCAACTGATCTAGAAGAGGTCTAAGCTATGATTAATTGGCTTATGCTCACTAATGTGAAATAATTAAGGGGTTTCTTAGGTTTAACATGAGATTTATACAAGGATATGGCAGTATTAGTAGGCCTTTAACTCAGTTGTTGAAGAAAAATGGTTTGTGTGGATAGATGAATCTCATACAACATTTGAACAACTCAAACAATCCATGATTACTTCACCAGTTTTGAAATTGCTAGATTCTTCTAAGGAGTTCACTTTAGAAACCGATGCTTCAAGGATTTGATTAGGTATAGTGTTGCTTCAGGAGGGTCACCTAATAGTTTTTATCAACAAAACTCTATATGCCATATTCTAGCATATGTCTACCTATGTGAAGGAGTTTTTGGCTATTGTTTATGCATTAGAGAAATTGAAGGGGTACTTATTGCATAGGAATTTTAAGACTAAAACTAATCATTTTAGTCTTATTTATTTGTTGGATCAAAGAATGTCCACTCCTACTCAGTTGAAATGGCTCCAAAAGTTGAAAGGATTTTTTATGAGATTATGCATAAAAAAGGAGTTGAAAATGTGACGAGCTTGATGCCTTGTCTAGAATACAATATTCTAGTGAGCTATTCAAGATGGTTTCTTCTTCATTAACACTGATGTGTACCAAAGAATTGTGGCTAGTTAGGAGACAAATTCAAAACTAAAACAGGTCATTTAACAATTTCAAAACGGCTAAACAGTTAAAGGATCTTACACATGGTCCAATCAAGAGTTAAGAAGGAAATGGAAATTATTTGAGGGAAATGATCAAGCAATTAGAACATAATTACTAAAACAGTTTCATGGTGGAACAATTGGTGGCCATTCATGTAACAAAACCACAACAAGCAAAATTTGTAGTGTTTTCTATTGGAAAAAGTTGAGGAAGCATGTTATACAAATTTTTAGGGAATGTGATTGTTTTCAGAGGTATAAATCATACTTGACAGCTTATCCAGGACTATTACGACCTCGCATGCATGCAGCAACAATTTGGTCTAGCATATCCATGATATTGTGGAAGGTTTGGCTAAGTCCCAAGGTAAGAATGTATTTTGGTGGTAGTGGATAGGTTGAGTAAGTATGACCATTTCATACAACTTTATCATCTATTCACTTCCTACTCTAAGACCATGGTAATACGAGTAGGGTGTCACTCGTGATAGGGAGTACACCTTGACCTACAAATGTGGTACAATTATTCTTGGACAACATTTACAAGTTACATGGATTACCAAAAACCATTGTTTTAGATAGGGACAAAGTGTTCTTGGGTATTTATTTGAAAAGAGGTTTTTAAATTGTTACAAGTCAAACTGCATATGTCCACATCTTATCATCTACAAACTGATGGTCAAACTGAGGTTGTGAATAGATGTTTAGAATGTTACTTAAGGTATATATATCTGGTGAGCATCCCAAATAGTGTATGAAGTTGTTGTCATTAGCTGATTGGTGGTATAATACTAATCATCAATTTGCCATTAACACAACTCCCTTTGCAGTGGTTTATGGTTAAGCTCTACATGTTCATGTTCCTTATGTGGGGGGAGAAAGTAAGGTTGAAGCAATGGATATGACTTTAATTGCTAGGGAAGAAGCTATTGAGATTTTGAAATTCCATCTTACAAGAGCCCAAGATAGGATGAAGTTTCAAGCTAACAGAAGCATGACATATAGGGAGTATGTGGTAGGTGATTGGGTTTATTTGAATCTACAGCCACACAGACAAGTCACAATAAGAAAATGGAAACAACATAAGCTATCTCCAAAGTACTATGGTCCATTTCAAGTGCAAAGGCGGTGGGACAAGTGGTTTATAGACTTAAGCTGCCAAATTTAGCCCAAATCCATGATGTAACTTATGTCTCCTAGCTAAAGAAATGTAGAAGTCCAGTTAGTCAAAGTGGTAGCTTGCCAGACCAAGAATGTGGATGGAGTAATTTTGGTGGAACTAGTGGCTATACTTGATAGAAGATTGGCAAAGAAAGGAAATGTTGCCAACAGATTTTGAATAGGTACAATGGGCTAGTGGGTCTAAAGAAGATGTTGTTGGAATTATATAACATGACAATCAAATATAAAACACATATACATAAAAAAAACATGTGGAAGCGTAAAGGAACGATTAATGAATAATTAATTAACGTAAACATAAAGTATATGCACCTTTTTGATTCTAGCCGAACAAGAATCAAATCCACAAAACTAGCAAGTGATGAACCCTAATTAGGGCTTATAGGATTATAAGAATTACCCCTTACCGATTTTGTAATTCAATCCAAGAAACTAACAAAATTATGTTAGTACCACTTTCTTGTACACACGTACTAAATCAAATTAAAGTAATGCTAGTTTTAATCGCACGAAACAATTTTGTTTTGGAAAACAAGTGGATCGACACCCTTGAGGTGGTGGTCGATCGGTTATAGCAAAAACACACACAAACACTTTTTAGGTTTTAGCTTATGAGTACAAGAGATGCAAAACCAAGACCCTAAGCCTTATATATATACTCAACATAACTTGGTGAACAAGTTGAGTTTGGGTTGGGTTGGGAAACCCCCTTGCCGATCGGTTATGTGATCCCCAAGGGATTCTGGAACCTTCTCAATCTCTATTTTTCAATCTAGTCCTTCCAATTAACATTTAACGATCGTTAGTCCATTACACTTAATTAACTTAACGTCCGTTACATTATTTCGTGCAATTAATAAATAAATATAAAATTTACATTTAATTATTAACTTTAGTTCTCATAACGTGTTGTAATCCCGTGGTCTCGAGTTCGATCATAACTCACGTCTACTAATTTATATCCATAAAACCAACAAACTCCCACGATATATCTTAATAGAGTGATCACATCGGGTAGCGTCTAGCAACACTTCGATGCCTCTAGTACAACTCGAGCAAGACACCTGGAAAACCTTTTAATGATTTCTCATTATTATTATCTTTTTGTTTCTAATACCATGTTAAATAAAGATATGGAATTAAATCATTCTTTATTCAACTATTCTGCTGTGTTAAGTAACTTACCAAGATTACCGAATCTTCGAACATATCCAGGGGAGATTTTGGGTGCGCCGACAAACATCTTGTCAACCCTACGAAGGGCCCAACAATATTAAACTCCAAATAAATTTGAAGGAACAAATTTTATCTTGACTACGAGACTAACCCACAAACTTTGAAACACTTCTGGAAACAACCCTTATGAATACCACACGTTATAGCGTTAAGTTGCCCCACGTAAATGCACTCATTTATGACATTTATCCAGTATCTCAAGTTCTGAGGATAACTATTCATAATTTACTTATAACAATATCTACAAAGTAAATTATGTAGTTGGGATAAGTCCTATATTCAATTCATTGAATATTATCCTAAATTGTTATGCATTCTCATCAATATACTTTCAAGTATATTCTACCACATCTCTCATATTTGTCTTAGTTTAATTATACTCCCATATCATTAATCGACAACGGAAAATTTATAATAACTTAATTACTCATGGATTAAACATGCAAATATAGGATAACAATATTATAAATGAAAATAAACATAATCAAACTTTTATTTCATCAAAATAATAAATGTTTACAATATCCTTTATCCAAATACTAATCACGCTTTGCATGAAACTATTAGCTAAACGAAGTCCAATGCCATTGGCAAGTCCAATAAGCTTTTCTCTAGGCAAAGCCTTAGTGAAAAGATCGCTCTAAGTTGTCATCTGTGTGAACTTTCAATAGATTAATTTCACCTTCATGGACTTGTTCCCGAACATAGTGATACTTCCGTAGAAAATGTTTGCCCCTTCATGACTCCAAGTTCATTGGCAAATATGATTGCAGCAGAATTGTCACAATACATATCAATAGGTGATTCAATTGAAGGCATGACACCAAGCCCCCAAATGAATTTCCTAATCCAAACAGCCTCCAATGCAGCCTTCGGCGTATGTATTCGGCTCGCCGCAGACATCGCATCAGATTTCGCTTGCTCTTCCAAATAATCGCTCCTCCATTGATGACAAAGACATAACCGTCTGAGACTTCGTATCATCTATCATACACTGCCAGACGCATCACAAGAATCTGTAACATCAAGCTGTGTCCGGATTTCCACCATACACTAAAAACATATCTTTCGTATTTCTAAGATACTTTAGATTATGTTTAACAACAAATCACGGAAGTTCACCCGATTCTCGTGATATCGACCGTCATGTTTTGAGCGAACGCCACATCTGCCTTGTGCATCGCACAACATACATAATAGATCCCACGCCAAGCATAAGGAACTTTCTCGCATGCGTACATCGCCAGGTGTTGAAGCACACATATTGCTACATAAGCCAAGCTTTACTTTACCATCTAAATATCCTTTCTTGGAATTTTGCATATTGAATCTCTTCAATATTTTATCAATGTAAGCGCTTGACTTAAACCAATTAACCGCTTTGACCTATCTCGGTAGATCTTGATTCCTAATGTAGCTTCTCCTAAATCCTTCATGGAAAAACATTGTCCAAGATATGCCTTAACATTTTGCAAACTTGGAATGTCTTTTCCCATAATTAATATGTCATCGACATAAAGGATAATGAAAATTACATCACTCCCACTAAGTGATATACACATGGCTCATCAAGATTTTGAATAAATCCATACCTTTTGATTTCTTCATCAAATCTCTTATTCCATTGCCTAGATGCTTGCTTCAATCCATAAATGGACCTTTGAAGTTTGTATACACTTTTGAAATTTGTGGATTCACGAACCCCTCAAGTTGCTTCATATAGATGTCTTCATCTAAGCGACCATTCAAGAAGGCGGTTTTGACATCCATCTGCCATATCTCATAGTCATAGTATGCTGCTATAGCTATGAAAATTTTAATAGCTCTAATGTCTCACAGAGAAAAGGTCTCCTCGTAATCTATGCCAAAAGTTTGAGTAAAACCTTGCAAAACTAGACGAGCTTTATAGATGTGTACATTGCCATCCATGTCAGTCTTTATTTTATAGAGCCACTTACTTCCAACCACCGTAGCATTTGGAGGTAAGTCAACCTCTTCCCAGACTTCATTATCTTTCATGGATTGCATTTCCCCATTCATTGCAGCTTGCCATTTATCCTTTTAAGGACTTGCCATGGCGCTCTATAACTAGCGTGCTCTCCAAGATCTCCTAATATAGTTTCCTCAACCTCTATGTTAAGACATAGACGTCAGTGCACGCGTAGTCCTTACAGATCTATGAACGGGAATCACTTCAACTTCTGGTGGAGGACCCAGACTATCAGATTCTACCGGAAGTACGCCGTGTTTTCGAAAGGTAATGTATCTTCTGATCATCTTCCGGATCATAAACTCTCCCACTGAATTCTTGAGATACGAGATCCTTTTCAAGAAAATCTCCATACCTAGCAACAATTACTTTATTTTCAATGGGATAGTAAAAGTAGTAACCCATAGTTTCCTTAGGGTATCCTACAAAGATACACTTTATAGATCTTTGTTGGAGTTTATCTGCTGAGTCACGTCTAACATACGCCTCGCAACCCCGCACCTTTATATAAGACAGGTTAGGAGCTTTACCATGCCATATTTCATATGGTGTCTTATCAACCTTCTTTGTGGGAACCATATTCAGAATGCGAATAGCTGATTCTAAAGAATAATCCCAAAAGGATAAAGGTAGAGTACTAAGATTAAACATTGATCGTACCATGTCCAACAATGTACGATTTCTTCTCTCAGATACACCATTTTGTTGTGGAGTATATGGAGATGTGAGATTCTGAACAATTCCATTCGCAGCTAAGTAATCTTTAAACTCTTGGCTTAGATACTCGCCTCCTCTATCGGATCGAAGAGCTTTAATATTCTTTCCCAATTGCAGCTCTACTTCTGCTTTGAAAACCTTAATTGTTTCAAACACCTCATGTTTATGCTTAAGTAAATAAACATAACCATAACGGCTGAAATCATCAGTAAAAGTTAAGAAGTAGCTAACACCTCTCTTTGACACATGTCTAAGTGGTCCACACACATCAGTATGAATAAGACCAAGTAGATCAGATGCCCTCTCCATATTACTATGAAAAGGTTTCTTCGTCATCTTCCCAGGTATGCATGACTCACATTTATCAAATGATTCATCATTGATATTTTGCAAAAGCCCTTAGTGTTGTAGCTTTTGCATGCGAGTCTTGCCTATATGAGCAAGTCTACAATGCCAAAGATAAGAAGAATTCAAGTCCAGCTTCATTTTCTTATTGATGCTAAACATCGAATTATTATAGTTGTTAGATTTATTTACAATCACATCAATTTCAAACAAACCATTCACAGTAATCGCATTAAAATAAAATACACCATTTAAAGAAACAGAAATTCCATTACATGAAATAGTATGATTAAAACCATCATCCAACAATACTGAAAAGGAAACAACACCTCTAATTATAGAAGGTGCATAATAACAATTGTTTAATATACTAAGCCCAAGGCAATACTAAACTAAACACCTATGGCTTCAACATCCGCAGTGCCCCATTGCCCACATGCGATATTGCTCCCCATACGCCAGCTTCCTCCACTCTAAACCTCCTAGCAGTATTACAAATGTGAATACCACATCCAGATCATATACCCGGAATTTTATGATTTAGAGTAAATAATTCAATTACAAATAAGTTACCTGAAGGACCTACCAAGGACCCAAAGATACTTCATCTTATTTTTCCGCAATTCATCAAGATAGAGAGCACATTTTCTCTTCCAATGCCCAACGACCTTGCAGTGGTGGCATGCTTGATCCTTTTTAGGATTTTCCTTCCTAGGAGTAGGGTTCTTCTTGGGTTCTGGTTGATAGGCCATAACTTGTTTACCCTTGTCAACCTTCCTTTGCCCTTCTTGTTATTTGCACGCTGCGGTTTTGGCTTATTAATCATTCCACCCTGAATAGCAAGTATCTAGGGAGTAGGAGCCTTTGAGGTAACCCTTTTCATAATCAATTAGCAATGCGTGTAGGTCAAGAATGCTTTCCCCACGCAGTGCATATTGAAGTTCAACAAAACCATTGAAATTTTGTTAATGGATCTTTGATCAAGTTCACAAAGAATGTCATTTTCATAAACTTTGCCAATACATGTATCCTTTCATCTCCAATACATGAGCACTTACGGGTTTACCCTCTCCCTGCTGTACTGTGAAGTGCATCGATCAAATCATAAATTTCTACAACCGCAGGTTTCTCAAACATGGTTCTGAGTTCATTAAGCATGTTGTATGGGAAGTAATTTTCAAACTGCTTTGGGAGAGCAGATTCCATCGTTCCCAACATCAGGCAAGCCACATCATTATGACGCTTATACTCAATCTTCCACACAGCTTTCACCTCGTTAGAGGCGTTAGCTAGTGGTTCATCAGGGCAAGGCGTGTACAGATAATCCAAACGATCAGCAACTCTACAGACAATTCTCAAAGAGCGGTGCCAATCATTGAAATTCTTAGAGCCACTCAACTTTTCTCGATCAAAGAAGTTTTAGAACGCAGAACTTAGTGCAGTGTTAGTGTTATCGTTGTTTTGAGCCATTTCTACAGAAAAAGTTCAAGTATTAGTATTTTCGATAATACAATTCTTCAAGAAAATAAAATATACCCAAGGTAATATAAACATATAACCATATAATTTCTCGAAAACTAGGATCCAAATTATCATAGATTCATTACATCAGTTGATCTGCTAGTAACGAAAGCATATAATAGGGTAATCTGTCTAACAATAATTGGCAAACATTTTCCAATTCCTAGATCATTATGGGATTTATATTTTCCAACGCTATTGCAAATATAAACATGTTGTATCCCCATCTTGTGCCTTGAGTCCATGTCTCACTTACTACTCAATTTAAGTCGTCTAACTTAAAGAACTGCAAATATGTTCATGTAAGGTCTGACTTTACATAAAAATTTACCTTTCCATCACAATCTCGCCAAGTTCCCACATGACGTAAATTGCAACTTCAAGTGTTCCTTTAACTAGATGGCACTAACTTAATTTTATAAAGGGTACTAGTTTTGATTTATGGTGTCAAATCAAATATGTACAAAGATGTCATGCATTCATCTTGTAGCATAAATTTTAATAAAAAAAACTTTTTATTAACCAATTCATAAATATCAAATTATCAAAGTTTTGATTGAGGTATTGGTTTCACCAATCAAGGAATTTACCTTTAATTATCGTCCATTATATCGTACTTTTGCATAAGTCTAAAGATTTAGTGTTTCGGATAATTACCACAAAAGTGGCGCATGGAATTAAAGCTAATTCGCCCTAAGAAGATTTTGTACTTATAGCTGCTTGGTAACTCCAATTTGACTCTCAAAGAAGCGAGAATTTGGTCACTGAAGCTATGACCTCCTTCTTTCGTCACAATTTAATGCGCTCCCCTCCTTGTACCCGTCTTTTAGTCCGTCAAAATTGGGTGAGTCGTCCTCACTATTTGTTCCAAAATCATCAGTCAATTAAACTTATTGAAATTTTAACTCTTAAAAAACAAATCAAATTTCACCATTGTTTAGTCCGATTTATTTTTCTATTCAAAATTACCCTTTTCTTAAACTTGTCACACATAATAAACAAACAAGTAAACAATAAAAAATAAAATAACTAAAACAATCCGCACATAATACGTGTAAACAAGTAGCCACATGCAACTTATTTGATAAAACCTATTAATAATCAATGTCTAGGTTAATTAACGTATATATTAACTAGGGCTTTCACTCGCACAATTGAAAGTGAGCCACATACATCGAAGAATCGATTGCGTAAGCCATAATTAAAATATACCAAATTGCACATAATTGATTCATTAATATATTATTGGAGTCTTCCCCAATTCAAGATTTATCAAAACAAACATGTGATAAAATATCTTAACAATTAAAAAATTCAAGTAACCATCCATGACGAACATGCATGTATCATCATGGATATAACATAACAATTATTCAATTAAGTCACAAGATCGCATACAATTCCATGTCACATAACATATTATTCATGAATATATCACGTAACAAATATATTAATTCTAGGTTTCGATATGGTTAACAACACAATTAATATAAACCCTATAACAAATTAAAATTTAAATCGACTAAACAAAATTTTAAAGGTTTCGACCCATTAAAAAAAATCGATCCATAAATTTTTTTTAAAGCAAATTAGGGCAAAAGCCCTAACCCTAAAACAAGGGTTTACTTAATCATAACCAAAACCATAGAACAATCATATCAAACAACATACAATATTCGTTTTTTACGTGTTTAGTAATTAATTACTCATTAAACCAATGACTCGTGATGCCACTGTTAGAATTATATAACATGACAATCAAATATAAAACACATATACATCAAAGAAAACATGCGGAAGCGTAAATGAACGATTAATGAATAATTAATTAACGTAAACATAAATTATGTGTACCTTTTTTATTCTAGCCGAACAAGAATCAATTCCACAAAACTAGCAAGTGATGAACCCTAATTAGGGTTTATAGGATTATAAGAATTACCCCTTACCTATTTTGTAATTCAATCCAAGAAATTAACAAAAGTATGTTAGTACCACTTTCTTGTACACACGTAATAAATCAAATTAAAGTAATGCCAGTTTTAATCACACGAAACAATTTGGTTTTGGAAAACAAGTGAATCGACAACCTTAGGATGGTGGTCGATCGGTTATATACACACAACACTTTTAGGTTTTAGCGTATGAGTACAAGAGATGCAAAACCAAGACCCTAAGCCTTGTATATATACTCAACATAACTTGGTGAACAAGTTGAGTTTGGGTTGGGTGGGAAACCCCTTGCCGATCGGTTATGTGATCCCAACGGATTCCGGAATCTTCCCAATCTCTATTTTGCAATCTAGTCATTCCAATTAACATTTAACGATCGTTAGTCCATTACACATAATTAACTTAACGTCCGTTACATTATTTCGTGTAATTAATAAATAAATATAACATTTACATTTAATTATTAACTTTAATTCTCATACGTAAAGCGTGCAATCCCGTGGTCTCGAGTTCGATCCTAACTCACGACTACTAATTTATATCCATAAAACCAACATATGCTACTTGGGAGGTTACTGAAGCTATTCAGAAAAGGTTTCCTACATTTGACTGTTGATCTTGAGGACAAGATCATTCTGAGAGGGGTTGATTGATATAGACTGTTTGGTTATGCAGGATGGCACGTGAGGTGCGCATGTCTAGTTTTCACTAGACATGTGAGTTGCACATGTATCTCTCCACTACAACTTGCCAACTATTTTTCTCGGCCTAGAAGTTAGTTTAAATACTAGTTGTTTCTTTCATTTTCAGTTAGCTTTGTAATCACTTTTCTCTTGTAATCTCTCATTCCAATTCATTGTAACAAACTGTCATTGATAATACAAATCATGATTCGACGATCTATTTCTTGATTCTTGATTCTTGATTGTCATACTTGATTGTAATTCACTAACGGTACAAAAGGAAATTACCCTACATATATCCTAATTCTCCATCATCGACCGGTATATTCTGTCAAAAGGTTGAGAAGAATCAATAGCTAGATTACAAAACAGAATATTCAATGTTTTTCGTGGTTGAGGAACATAATTATAGGTGAAAAGGAATCCTAAAATAAGCTCCTAGCCACATTCCAAAAAATACTTATTATTGCCATCAAGATGAATTAATGGACGATTTGGAAAGGTATTTCAAGTCTTAATCTGTCTATCAGATAGTGACGTTTACAACAGTTCTTGCGTTTTTTGACATGAGAACTTGTGGGATTAGATTAGCAATAGTATTCAATGTCGATCAACATTTTTAGATGATATGTTGATGATGAGTAAATAAAAGATTATTCCTATTCTCATGTTTGGATATCTACCTGAGCTTGTCCCATAAACTTTTTTTTCATTATTAACATGACTACATGAGCTACGAGATTGTATTCATCAAGTTTTTCAATATGGGTCAAACTGGAACATCTCAAAAGATTAACGCGTTCCTGCAAGTTTCAACTCCATCTAAATTTCTCGAAGCATAAATTTATATGTTCAGATTATTAGTCTCCTTTTGTACAATATTTTCCCGTATAAAGCGTCATTTCCTTAAAATATTATCTTCTCAAAAGCATCATAATTAAGTGACTGCTACGTCGTTAGAAACTAAATTATAAGGTGATTTTTACATTATCCAAGCATAATGCTAAAAGAGCAAACTTTTGTCATTAAAAAGATGTTCGAGAAAGTTAATTTGTCACTCATCTTGTCAACTCTCTTATTTGCCACTTATAAACATGTGTATTTTACACCAACATTATGAATGTAATATTTGGTACTTGGAGAGTTAACCAAGAAATTAAGAATTACATTAGATTTGAAAAATATTTCGTTAAATAATTGCCAAATTATATACTAGCTAGCTATTAGTTTCCATTTCTATTTTCTAAAAGTAGCTACTAATATCTTAATCTTAATCTTAACTATATAAAATAGAAAAATTGTCAAATGTGAAAATGAAATGTTGAAACTTGAATGTTGAAAGTCAATAACTAATTCTTTTTAGTAATTTTGGAAAACTTATCTCTTACACACACACACCATTTCATCTCACATTAAAAACATACACATAAATGGATTCCTTAATGCTTAAGATACTGATTCATGAAACAAACTTAATCGCCGCGAAAATTTTGTCGAAACTAGACACCGCTGCCGCTAGGCGCGGGTACTCGTCTAGTCTATACTACTTTATAATGCATTTAGGCCTTCTAAAATTAGAAGGCTTAAAAATTCAGACTTTTTTACTTGCTTATTATGGAAAGATATATTATAATGGATGTAAAATTAAGATAAGGAGCTTCAATCATGAGATGACATGTGTCACTTCTTAACAAACTCCAAGCCTAACTTCTAACAAACTCCAAGCCTAACTCCTAACCACCAAAAATTAAGATAAGGAGCTCCAATTATAAAATGACATGTGTCACTTCTCAATTAAAAATTATCTTTATTTTCAAATTAAAATATCTTTTTATCTACTTATTTATATTATAATCTAATTTCACCATATTTTCTAAAATTTTATGCTCTTTAATTCAACATCCATTTTAATATATTTTATGAGTTTTTAGTTTTTATATTTTTAGTGGGTTTACTTTATTTTAATTCAAATTTTTACAACTTTAACCTTTATTTCATTTATTCCAATCAATATAATCTTGATTCGTCAAAATCATATATTTTTGGGGAGTGTTTGACGCGTAAGAGATTGCGAGGGTATTTTTATATGCGGGAATAATGATTTCGCGTGAAAATTACGGTAACCCAAACAAACACTTACAACTAACACATATACATTTGCAAGTGTTGTGAAACGAATTTACTAAACGGGTAAGCAAACACATATAACTATACTTATCGCCGCCGCTGTCACCATCATCTCATCAAATCACCACCTCAAAACATTTATTCGCTACAAAATAGTCATCGGGTACCCGCCGCCGCATTGCGCGGGTACCCTTCTAGTGTAATATAAGGTCTAAACGCTCATTTTATGTACTATGTGGTACTAATAATAACGGAGAATGATTCTCTCAAGTTATTGTTATAACTTGAGTCAAGTTAAAAGGACGTGAGTCATTGGATTTGATCCATTGACTAAAATCAAAAGAATTTCTTTTGATTTAAGTCATTGGATCAAATTCAACGGCTCAAACACATCCAACTTCACTCAAGTTGTAAAAACAACTTGAGAGAATCCTTCTCCATTAATAACTGTGTGTGTCGGTATTCAATAGTATCGTCAACAATTTAACGGCATCCAATGTTTTCTTGATCTCCATATTATTGACATCTAAACAAATATAATGTTTGATTTTTTATTTTTTATTTTGTATTATTTCAAATAAACAGAAGTCTTTTTTTTAAGCAGAAATTTAATAATCAAAGAACAACTTAAAGGCCAACAAACACACTTCAAATAAAAGCAAACGCAACCAGCTTGCTAACTAGAAACTTGTAGCATGGAATAGATAAAACCATTTGAATCAACCTGCACACTAGAAGAACTTGGCACGAACAATCCCACAGAAGCTTAACGTGAGCCACAAATCAAACTAGCAACGTTCCATTTATATGTAACACCGAACTGGACACAAACACCAATCAATCCATTTTAAATTTATGTGACAACCATTAGTTTTTTTTTTCTTTTTTTCTTTTTTTTTTAACTGTAAAGGATTTATCGGGTAAATATTCAAAGTAACATAAAAAAGAACTAGGTGGTTGTTTGTGTTATGGGTGTGTTATAATAACACATGTCACGTTATCTTTTCCTTTGTAACATTATTTCAATATACCACCAAAAATCATTGTTCCCCCTCGTATCATACGTACAAGTTATTGATGTCCAAGACTCGCATTTTCTATTTATTTTGCACTAAAAAGGGGGGGAAATCCATAACACCATATTATGGCTTTGAAGTTGGTTCTATAACGTGGAGAGGCGGTATGCCTATAGTGGCACCATAGCACCAAAACACCCACGACGCATGAGCTATAACACAACACCCACCACTTTAAGAGATTCGAGCTTGGATCTGAAAAGTTAATCAGCTGAATCATCCACAACAAATTGTATATTTTATTTATATAAAATAGTAATATACCTCTGTGCACGCATAAGGCATTGGCAAAAATGTTACTTAATGTGTTTTGATATATGTCATAAATACATTTAAGTTTTAATTATTTATGCATAGACAATGTATATTATCTTATTTTAATAGTACAATTAGTTAAGAATATAAATTTTTGTCTTGCAACTTTCCATACGGGTGCGTATACAGAGTTGTTAAATAAGATTGTTCTATAACATTATGTCAAATCTTTTATACTTATATTTATAATACCCATGTACACGCAAGTTTTTATATAAATTTTTCATTTGTATTAATATCGATTAATATTTTGCATAGTTTTTGTTGTAATGAGGATTTGACTTTGTTTAACATGCATAATGTCTAAAAGATGATATAAATAGCTAAACTTAAACAATATCAACCTAAACACCATGTTAGTTAAACAAATTCAAATTCTTCGTCTAACAAAAATCTATACAAAATATTAATCAATATTAATGTATAAGGAAAATTTTACATAAAAACTCACACGTGCACGAGTATTATACAAGTATAAAGACTTTACATAATGTTACAGAAAAATTTTATTTAACAACTCCATATATGCACCCGAACATACTTTATTATGCCAAAAGAAAATTTTGTAATATAGATTCACATTCTTAACAATTACAGTATATCATTAAAATCACATAATATACAATTTGTAAGCACACGTAATTATATTAAAACACATAAGATTTATGTCACAACTTCGTGTGCGCGCGGGTGTATAACTAGTCGATAACACTGTATGCATTACTTTCACACAACCGATGTTTGTATTAATAATCCTTCAAAAGTATCGTTTGGATTCATCCAAGGGATAGGTTATTTAGACCCCAAAAATACAAGTGATACCTTTCCTCAAATTTTTTTAATTCTTTTTTATTTTTTCATTTTTTTTAATAATACTTTTATTATAAAACTACGAAACGAAAAGTACGGAACAAAAAATATAAAGTTTAACAAGTAAAAACTGACAAATTGACCAAAAATACAAAACAAAAACTGATAAAAAAAAAACTATGTTATACTATGAATAATAGGATAAAAAAAAGAGTAAAGGTTGTAAATAGTGAGCCAGAAGGGATACTCATAATAGCAAGGGTTTTAAGATCGGGATCCTACCTATGATCGTTTTCATCTTTGTATGATCATGATCGTAAGATCGGATCAGGATTTTAAGATCCTACTATAATGTTATTTTTTTAATTGGTGTTGAAAAATAATGCAAATCTGCATATTATTATATATCATGCATCATGAAAATGTATGTCAAAATTGTGATTGAAGTGGGTAATACAATTCGTCTTTTTTTCATATTCTACAAAACTTAATATATAAATTTGTAGTTTTTTAGTTTGTGGTTCGAGAAAAGTTAGATCCGATCGATCGAAATCTTAAGATCCTATAATGAAGATCGGAATCCTATTAATATCCTATATCGTAAAGATCTCAAAATTATTTTTGGTTTGTAATATCGTAAAATTATAAGATCTTTACTCGAGATAGTAACAACCATGCATGCATAAGAGCAAGGGGTATGGACAAATTCGTTTCTCGCCGAATCAAACGTGGCATCTCGCCACTTGTTTTCGTTTCTCGCCATGATACCATTGTGGCTCGCCACAATGGATTTCGCCATTCAAACGACGAAGTAAACGACAAATGGAAAATACTAAACCGTTTCATTTTACAACGGTTACATTTCTAAATTATTTACTTTTCAAATTCAAAACCATTTCACACACACAATACTTAAACAACTCTATAAATATAAACCATAATCTACACAAAAAAATAATCACATTTCACACACACAATTTAATTTCAAAATTCACATTCTCTTTATGCAACAAATGGCTTGTCGTCTCCCTCATTCTGTTACTGATATGCGAACGTACGTTCAAAATCAATGCGAGAACGATGATGAGGATAGAAAAGAGGTCATTATACGCCATCTAATTCTTTGAGGACAAAAGGAATGAGAAGTCATGGATGAGAGACAGCTACTAGACTTGCAACGACATCAGCACTGAACGAAAAGGTGTTATCGAGAAATTTCTAAAGGAGGAAGCCCGCAGAGATGACGAACTTATTGACAAGCTGTGGAAGTGTGTTCAACGGATAACGAACAACATCACCACCAAAGTCAACTGGAGCTATCGGGTGAACAAAGATGATGATCCAGGAGTCTCTGGTGAGGATCTCCTAGACGAGGAAGCTTTGTCTCGCCTCGAGGATTATATATCCTCCGCGTTTGATCCTACGGAGGACTTTTCAGATTAGAATTTAAAATTTATGTATTTTTCGTATGGTTTATTTTCTTACCGTAAGTTTTTTTTTTTTTTCAGATGTTTTTTTTTATTTTCATGATTGTAGTTGTATTTTTATTTTAAATTAATGAAATGAATTTAGTTGTGTTTGGAAAATATGGAAAATAAATAAAATGATAGTGAGTGGGCCCCAAGTGAAGAGAAGTGAGTATGTTGTGATTGGAGGGTATTTTTATTTTAAATTAATGAAATGAATTTAATTGTGTTTGGAAAATATGGAAAATAAATAAAATGATAGTGAGTGGGCCCCAAGTGAAGAGAAGTGAGTATGTTGTGATTGGAGAGTATTTTTTTATTTAATGATGGAGTGAGTGATGATGGTATTACGGTTTGCTAAGTGAAAAAAGTGGGAGTCATGACACCTCTTGCTCTAATATCCTTAATCCAATCATATACCTTGCAACCCATTCCCTCTGGAATAAGTTCTAGAAAGCCATTTGGTCAAATTGTTTATAAGACACGTGGTTACATTGTGGAAAGAAACAGTTAAATGTAATAGCCGTTCATACTTCTTCCGTTTCAAAATTATTATGAAATCACATAGTTTAATAAAAGTGAGATTATTTTAATTTTCAACCACTCAAATAAAATATTTCTTTATCAAATTCTTTAGTTTTTATTTAAAAAGAAAAATAAACAATTATTTTAAAACATCCCAAAATAAAAATGTAAATTATTATTTTAAGACGGAAAGTGTAATATATTTTGTAATGGATTTACACCACCTTATATTTAAATTTAAATTGAACATGAAAAGTTATGTTGATTTTATCGTGAAATTAAATTTAGTTTTTAATAAAATAATAGTCTCATAATAAATTACTCATTATAAGTTTTAATCACAAAGTACTCAAAATGACTTTTCATGTTCTCAAACTAGACGTAAGAAGATCTCAACCCTTTAATAATTGATATCATGCAACTATAATAAATTAAATCATTGTCCACATAGTGGATGATTGTTCTAGTTAAAAAAAGTTGGATGATTGATGAATTATTTACTAGCACGAAGTCACGGATGGAGTTATGTGCAAAGTAGGGTATGGCATGGCAAACCTATCAAGTTCTTCAATATTTTAATGATATCCTTAGACTGGGTGTTAGGGGAGCGGCAACCATGTCAATCTATAATTTTCATACCTAATCACCCACCAATAATATCTTTTTATCTCATCTCATAACTATCTCATACTTAACAAAAGATTTTTAGTGACAACCATGTCTAATCCATACTTTTTTTTTAAAACAATTTAATAAAAACATAACTTTTTATTAACATAACTTTTTATTAATAGTTAAAAGAAAATTACATCAACTAAATCGCATTAATAAAAAAAACGAACTAAAACACGTATCTAAAAATCGCAAGTCCATCCATATTTCGCCGCGAGCTCACGTTTTTTGTCAAGAGTGAACTTTAGTATATTTGGGTCGGTTATGTTATCTTGCGGTTCCTTATAGAATTTCATCGCCCTAAACATATGTTTTTCTTCAATTATACGGATTTTTGTCGCCAAGAACTTTTCGGCCATTTCATCCTTTGCAGCTTTTTTCGCCACCGCCATCTGCAATAGTTGTGTTTTATTTGATGTGTATGTGTTGAAGCTCACAGCTACACTATGCATTGTCGACGACTCGCTTTCGGCCTTTTTGCCTTTTCTTTTCCGCATAGGAGTGTTGTCGACATTCAGATCCGGAAGCACAGTGTTGTTGTCATTGCTTCCGGACTCGTAGTGGGCGGATTCCGACGACTTTCTTCGTTTGTCGGAATGAGAAATAGATCCTTGCGCTACATTTGGTTGTTCCAACCATTTGTCTTCTTGCTTAACAATGTCCCAAGCATCAATATGAGTAAACGACTTGCCAGTTTTGTTCTTGTAATCGGCCAAGGCATTTTTCATCACGTTAACATAGCTACACCCACTCTCACGAAAACGTTTCTACAATTATAAAAGTAAAAAGTATAAATTAATAAAAGTATACAATTATAAAAGAAAAAAGTATAAATTAATAAAAGTATACAATTATAAAAGTAAAAAGTTTAAAAATTACTTGTTGGATGTATAGCCCATTAAAGACACCCGTATAGCCCATTAAAGACACCCATTTCGCCGTGCATAGTTTTCTACTTTGTGTTCAAGGCATGAAAAGTTCGAGTTGTGTCTTTCACGTTTAGCTTGAAATGCTCAAGAATTTTTTCCAAAAACTATCTCTACTTTGTTCATTCCCGACGACTCTACATGTCGAGATATGAACCCAAGCTTTTGCCAAAGCCGCCTCCTCGACCGGCATCCAAGATTTTTTTCCCGCTTTATTCGGTTGTCTTCTTTTTTGCACTTCTTGGACTTCTTGAGTTTCTTCATCATTTTCTAACAAACAAAATTTTAACAAATAAAAATTCTAACAAATAAAAATTGTAACAAATAAAATTTTAACAAATAAAAATATACCAAATAAAAGTGTAACAAAAAAAAATTAAAACAAATAAAAGTATAACAAATAAAATTATACCCATCGAAGTTGGTGGTTGCGTTTCGGGAACCACTTCATCTTCATCATCATCTAAGTCATATAGCGCTAGCTCTTGTTCAACACTTGGTTCATGCCGCGAAGGAACGTCACGGTAGTCTACGAATGGGTCAAAGTCACTTGTAGGGGACATCGTGTATTGATTTGGAGTCATTGGTGGTGGTTGGTGAAAATATTGGGGTTGAAAGTACGGTGGAGAAGTCATTTGAATAATATTGAGGAGGACTCATTTGAGGAAAGTAAGGAGCGGGTTGTGATTGAATTTGTGGAGGAATGGAAAGAGAACCTCGTTCACGGCCTTTGGATGACGACGAACCACCTTTTGATTTTCTTGGATCCATGAGAATGTTTTTTAAAAGTGTAAAGAGTTGTGATTGAATTTGTGGTAAAAAAATAGAATTGGGCTTGTTTATTTATAGAGGGGGAGTAAATTTTATTTTTTATTTATTTATTTTTTTTAGCATGCAACGGCTACAAAAATTTAATGCCCAACGTCTATATTTTTAAAGTGCAACGGATACATTTTCTCATGCCTAATCAGTAAAGTATACCGATTTACCACACATGCCCACGATGCCGATCCTTGCCGATTAAGTGGCAATGCTCACGCCGATCGGTATGGATCATGCTTAATGCATGCCGAGAAGCGTTGCCACCCCCCTTAGGATCATTAAATTCAGTATTTTCATATGGGACAAGATATTCCCACCCTCTCTAGTTTTTATATTCCCACCCTCTTTACTTTTTTGCGCATTTTTTTTTTTTTTTTTTATAATTTTGTTTATATCAAAAAACTATAAACCTGAAAATGTGGAACAAAAATATAAAGTTTAATAAGTCAAACGCTTAAAACTGTCAGAAATACGGAACAGAAACTGACAAAAAACTGTGTTGTACTGAAACAAATGGAGGAAAAAAGGAATAAAATACAAACTCTCTCTAGTAGGGAGAGTGAGAATAGTACATCCTTTTTCATATAAGTGTCACATTATCAAATTCACTGTCAAACAGGTGTTTTAATCACCACCACACTAGAAATATAAAAATACTTTACTTTATACAAACATACTTCACAATATAGCTCAAAAAAAAGGAAAAAAAAGAAAAAGGAATTAGCTTGGTGGCGCAGACCACCAAACGACTGCAAAAGCATACCACTTTTGCGCACGGTTGGGGATAGCTTCGGTGGAGATGGCGCGTAGTGAGTGAAAGTGGTGGTGGTGGTAGGCCACAGGCATCCACCATAATGACTAGTCTTATATTTATGTAAGACATAAATAACTTGATCAAACCTTTAAAGCACCCGTTTTCTGGTGTTATAGGTGGTATTATAGCCCTATGATGTCGTCCTATGGCGTTGTCTGACACGTCATCCGCATTACAATGGTCGGCACCATAACTGCCAGCCGAGTTGTCACTTTTTTTTTATTTTTTTTTTAAATGCAGCAGTTGGATTTTGGTTTAAAATAAAGTGACGTTGGTGCCTCTAATATAGCCGTTTTTTAAGAAAACAAAGTACTTCTTTTTACACACTTTTTTACTCTTTAAATATCCTATAAAACCCTTTAAATCTTATAATTTGTACAGACACTTTTATCTACACGATTGAGCAATACTTCTTTTTATTACCTTAAAAACGCTATGGATCCCAGCAACTATGATCATTAGGATCTTAACTTTCAAGACAATACAAAAAAGTATATACGGTATTTTCAAGCTTATGAATAATTTCAAGCTTCGGGTAATTACGAAGCCAAGAGTTCTGGTCCTCAAAAAAGAATCAACATATTGTTGGGTCCGGCACGATCACACAAACCATGAAAGAGATGAACAACAGTTTAAGCACGTGACGAAAACTGAAAAACATCGACATTGAGGTTGGGTTTGCATGAGAACAACCCTTACACGCTAATAACACCATTTGTACTTTTCAACTTTATAAATCTTATTAGAATTGAATCAAATATTTGCAAGGGATAGCCTACGGAAAACTATCCTAGTTGATGACAGATTAACTCTCCGAACAACAAGAGACATCTAGCTTTGCTTTGTTGTTCCTAGGAGAGGAGGATTGTAACACCCCAACCCGACGAGGGTAAAAATGTCACACTATGGTGTCAATCAGAACATAATAAACGCAAGTGGAAGTCTTAAATAAATCAAATACAAGTCATGAAACCATTAATCTTCTAGAGAAATACAAAACTGTTCAAATTCTTAAACGAAAAGAAAATAAACAAAACATAAATCTCAATCTAATTCCAGATGACAAGGAAAACTACGGTCGGTCTAACGAAAACCTGTTGATTAAGATGTTAAATGAAATAAGGACTGAATATGGTATAAAGGAATAATCAAAGGGTTATGAAGGAATAATAACGGAACTGTCAAGGAATTTCCCCAAGTGTCTAAACATGATACATGAATAGACTAAAACAATCAAACATATCATATCAATCAATCATATCATATCATATTATAACAAATCATATCAAATGGAGTGGCGATCTCCCAAAAGTGTATCGCACACATATATATCTGAACTGAGTACCTAGGATGCATCCATATGCTCCCTGCAAAATAAACATCATACATACCCATACACCTACTTTTGGTAAATATACTTACGTATGGAATCATAGTCGTAATCAAATGCTAGCACAAAAGGGGACGTTGTGGACAAAAACACACCTCCAGAGATAGCATCATGTCATTGGTGCCTTAATGACATGGCCATGGTACCTCCATGGCTAGTTAGTACCTTGGGCAATGGATTTGGTCAAACAACGTGTTGGGAATAAAGCTAACAGTTACCACTGATAAGCTTGTGGAAGACACTGCTGAAGAATGAATTAGCAGTGGAAACACATTACCACTGCTAGTACATATATTACCACTGCTATTAGGATAATTGTTATGTATTCGTATATAGATAAGTATAGAAAAGATCTTGTGTATATTCTATATAGTTATCATTATACTTATCTTGTAAAGGACTCCTTGTGCTATAAAAGGAGATCCTAGGTCATTGTTTAAGGTACGAAAGAACTCACGTATGCTTCAAGGTATAACCCTAGTGATAAGCAAGATCACTCGTATTATTCTTAATAATATTCGAGCTTTGTGTTATACTATTCTTACTTACATTACATCATATAATACATTTGCTAAGTATTACTAAGTATATTCCGCGTACTTATTAATATAATTCAAAGTATCACTAACACAAGGTGTGTGTTTAGATCCATTAAGTGGTATCAGAGCAAAGGTTATGATATTTTGATTTAGAAGATCCAAGGAATAAGCTTAAACAACTCACTCAAATTAATGGAGATGGAAAACCAGTCAAACTCTGCTCCAAGGCTTCCTAAGCTCAAACTTAATGAGTTTGAGATGTGGAGGATAATGATTGAGCAATACTTTCTCATACAAGACTATGCTCTATGGGAGATCATCTTAATTGGTGATTCCTTCAAGTCTCAGAAGAAGACTGAGAAAGTTGGTGACCAAGAAGTTATAACAGTTTTTGTACCTGAGACTAATGATGCAAGAGCAAAGAAGAAGAATGACCTGAAGGCCAGAAGTTTGTTACTAATGACTCTTCCTAAAGACCAAATCATTGCTTTCAGCAAATTCAGGGCAACAAAAGAACTTTTTGAAGAGATTTGCTCAGTTTTTGGTGGCAATGATGCTACAAAGAAGACTCAAAAGACATTGTTGAAGCAAAGTTATGAAAACTTCTCTGCTTCAAGCAATGACTCACTTGACAGCATCTTCACCAAAATCCAGAAGATTGTCACACAAATGACTGTGTTTGGAATTGAGGTAGAAAAGGAAGACCTCAATTTGAAGTTTCTAACAAGTTTGCCTGCTGAGTTTCATACTAATGTTACAGTCTGGGAAAATAAACCAGAGATTGAAACTATGAAGCTAAATGATCTTTACAACAACTTCAAACTTATTGAACAAAGATTGAAGAAGCAGGGAAACTTGGTACAAGCTCTAGCAGCTTGGCATTGTTGTCAACCTCTGTTGACAGTGATGATTATGAAGATGACAGTGATGATGATTTTGCCACTGCTGGTTCTACAGTTTCCACTGGTAATGCTAGTGTTACCACTGCAGGTTCAAAGAAGAAGGTTGCTGGTATTGGAGATCCTACCTTTTATGCTTTTATCTCCACTCAAGTTAGTGGCTCTATATTAACTCATGAAGACATAGAGCAAATTGATGAAGATGACTTGGAGGAGATGGATATAAAGTGGCAAATAGCTCTTCTTAGCATGAGGGCTAGGAAATTCTACAAGAAGACTGGCAAGCCAATTCACATCAATGGTGGAGAAACTGCAGGGTTCGATAAAAAGAAAGTAGAGTGTTTCAATTGTCACAAGTTGGGGCATTTTGCTAGAGAATGCAGAAGACCAAAGAAGCAGGACAATAGGTCTACTTGGTACAAGAAAAAGAAAGAACCAATTGTGGAGGAACCAAAGGCAATGCTGGAAATTGATGGTGTGAGCTATGATTGGAGTTTCATGGCTGATGGACAAGAGGAACAACCTTCAGATGCTGCTTTTATTGCTACAGAACATGCTCTCATGGTTTTCTCTGACTCTGAGGTACAAAATTTGAAAGTTATTCTAAAACATGTAGGGCTTCTAGAGAATGTGAAAGGCTTAATGAATCTTATGAAAACCAAAGAACAGAGTTGTTTGCTGCTAATTATACTGTGTCAAACCTTAGAAGAGGCATATCTGTATTAGAGAAACAACTAGAGCATTATAGAGAAAATGAGTCAAAATACAATGATGATATGATTGTTCTTAGAAGAGAGTTAGATCATAAGATAGCAGTGAATGAGGCATTAAAAGAAGAGTTTGAAAAACTTAAAAAGATAAATGAGAATGTCAATTTATCTGTTGACACATGTTATTATCAGTCTAAGTCAATTGATAAAATTTGGAATGCTCAAATTACTAGTAAAGTTAAGTCTAGTATGGGATACAATACTGTTCCTCCACCACTAAGGGGTGTTCCATCACCTCCTGGCATAGATTTAGCTCATACAGGTCTAGAAGAATTTCATGATCTGAATCTTGAATATGGTCCTCCCAAATTTGTGAAAAGTGAGGAAGAGGTTAAGCATGAACCTGATGTTTTTGAAAGTGCAAGTGACTCATCTGTTGTTGATGAGAATGTTAAAAAGAATGTAGAGGCTTCTATCCTAAAAGTTGTAAATACTATTACAGAGGAACCTAGGAAACAAGTTAATAAACCTAGATCAACTGTAAGGTATGCTGAGATGTATAGAAACAAGTCATCAACTCCTAGGGGTAACCAGAGGAGTTGGAATCATGTAAAATCTCAACAACTAGGTAGCGAATTTGTGATGAACAATAAAGCATGTCATATCTGTGGTAGCTTTAAACATTTACATGCTAATTGTGACTATCATTTTGGGAGAGGGGAAGTTTATGGGAATAAAATTGTAGAGTCAAACAGGTTTCAAAACAAAATACACCCTAATCCACACAGTAAAATGATCCCAAGAGCAGTTCAACTAAGAAGTCGTCTTAAAACTTTTGCCACTACTAAAACTGTTAACACTGCTCACCCTAAATCACCTGTTACAAGTGCAAAATCCAAAACAACTTTTACAAAATCTGCACAAACAGGGAAAAGGTCTTTTTCTGATAAAAGGGTTCTATATAACCAACAGTGAGTACCTAAAACTAAATCAGCAGTTACCACTGCTCAGTCAAAAGTTCCCACTGCAAGGGTTGTAAACAAGAAAAGGGGTAACATGGGAAATGCTGTGAAGGCCTCAGCACGTTGGGAATGGAAACCTAAAGGAATTACCTCAACAACCAATCCCAATGGTGTATCAATGACCTTTGATAGATTTAACTATATTGATACACGAGGCAAATCCAAGTCAATCATGGCTTGGGTCTCCAAAGGAAACTAACCCCTTTCTTATATGTGCAGGAACATCCAAGGACAAAAAGATCAGATCAGGGCTACACAGACAATGGATGTTCAAGGCACATGACTAACAACAAGTCCTATCTCTCAAATTTTGATAACTATGATGGACAATTTGTCAGCTTTGGAGGTGGAGTTAATGGAAAAGTTACTGGTAAAGGGGTCATCAAAACTGGTAACTTGGATTTTGAACCTGTGTACTATGTAAAATAGCTTAAGTATAATCTTTTTAGTGTGTCACAAATGTGTGACAAGAAAAACAATGTTCTTTTTACTAAACATATGTGTTTTGTTCTCTCTAAGGATTTTAAGATGCCTGATGAAAGTCATATTCTTCTTAAGATTCCTAGAAAAGGCAACTTATATAGCTTTGATATGAACAACACTGTTGCTAAAGATGATTATGCTTGCTTGCTTGCAAAGGACACAGTGGATGAATCCATGTTATGGCATAGAAGACTTGGTCATATTAATTTCAAAACCATAAATAAGATTGTTAAAGATGGTTTGGTAAGAGGCTTGCCTAAGAAAAGATTTGAAAATGATCAAACCTGTGTGGCTTGTCTTAAAGGCAAACAGCACAGAGCTTCTTGCATGTCAAAATTGGTTAATGCTATTGCTCACCCACTTCATATGTTGCATATGGACTTGTTTGGTCCTACATCTGTGAGCAGCTTAAATCTTAAGAAGTATTGTCTTGTTGTGACTGACGATTTTAGCAGGTTTACATGGGTTTTCTTTTTAAGAACTAAGGATGAAAAAACTGGCATCCTTAAGACCTTCATCATAGAATTTGAAAACCAATATGATATGAAAGTTAAAATCATTAGGTGTGACAATGGGACAAAATTTAAGAATAGATTTATGGATGATTTTTGCAGAGATAAAGGTATTAAAAGAGAATTTAGTGTTGCTAGAACTCCTCAACAAAACGGTGTTGCTGAGAGGAGAAACATGACACTTATAGAGGCTGCTAGAACTATGTTGGCAGATTCAAAATTGCCAATCACTTTTTGGGCAGAAGCAGTTAACACTGCATGTTATGTGGAAAACAGAGTTTTGGTAGTGAAAACAAAGAACAAGACACCTTATGAGTTATTTAGAGGTAGACCCCCTATCCTGGACTTCATGAGACCATTTGGATGTCATGTCACTATTCTCAATACCATAGATTATCTGGGAAAATTTGAAGAAAAATCTGATGAAGGGTATTTCGTTGGGTATTCCATGGTTAGTAAAGCTTTTAGAGTTTTCAACTTAAGAACCCAAAATATTGAAGAGAATCTGCATGTTGAGTTCCTAGAAAATAAGGTGAATGTCAAAGGAACTGGTCCAGAAAGGCTGTTTGATCTTGATACTCTAACCCATACCATGAACTATGTACCTATCTCTACAGGTACATCTACTTATGATTTTGCAGGCTCAGAAGAGTTTCTTGATGATGATGCACCAGGCAAGGATCAAGTAGATGATCAAGATGAATTCAGTTTGCCACTTTGGGACTATGCAGATAATGATGATATTCCAAGGACTGGAGATGCTCAACCTTCTAATGATTCTGAAAAAGAAGAAGCTGGCAATATGAACACTGCAAATCACGAAAGCAGTGGAAATTCATATTCCACTGCTAGGCCAGAAGTTTCCACTGCAACACCAGAAGTGAAAAATACAACTCCAGTTAAAGAGGAAGCTCATGCCAATGATGTTGAATTCTCAAATATGCCGAATGAGATTGCAGTTCCTTATACTCCCCATACCTCAATTCATAAATCACATCCTCTTGAAAATGTGATTGGGGATGTAAATTCATCAATGAAGACTAGAAGACAATCAAAATTGTCTGATGTTCATGGGTTTATTTGTGAAATATATGAATCTAAGAATCATGAAGGAAAGAATGAATGTCTTTTCATGTGTTTTCTGTCACAAATGGAGCCAAAGAATGTATACAATGCACTTGAAGATGAAAGTTGGGTGGAAGAAATGCAAGAAGAGTTGCTCCAGTTCAAGATTCAAAAGGTTTTGGGTGCTTTGAGATTTACCTCATGGCAAGAAGGTAATAGGTACAAAATGGGTGTTTAGAAACAAGAAGGATGAAAGAGGAATTGTTATCAAAAACAAAGCTAGGCTTGTGGCTCAAGGATACACTCAGGAGGAGGGTATTGATTATGAAGAAGTGTTTGCCCCAGTTGCAAGAATAGAAGCAATTAGGCTGTTCTTAGCCTATGCATCTTTTATGGGCTTTAAAGTCTATCAAATGGATGTAAAAAGTGCTTTTCTATATGGGCAGATTGATGAGGAGGTATATGTTTCACAACCTCCAGGCTTTGAAGACCCTGACTATCCAAACAAAGTGCACAGGGTGGTTAAAGCATTGTATGGCTTGCATCAGGCACCAATGAAATGGTATGAGACCTTAACTACTTATCTTCTTGATAATGGGTTTCATAGAGGCAGAGTGGATCAGACTTTGTTCATCAAGAAATACAAGAATGATATCTTGCTGGTACAAGTATATGTTGATGATATCATTTTTGGTTCTACAAAGACAGAGATGTGCAAAGAGTTTGAGAAGCTAATGAAGGAAGAATTCAATATGAGTTCTATGGGTGAACTCATATTCTTTTTGGGACTTCAAGTACAACAAAGGCCAGATGGTATTTTCATCAATCAAGATAAATATGTGGCTGAGATACTAAGGAAGTTCAAGTTCTTTGATGCAAAGTCATCTAGCACCCCTGCAGAAAAGACTACACATCAACTTTTGAAGGAAAATAGTGGTGAAGCAGTTGATGTGCACATGTACAGATCTATGATTGGTTCTTTGATGTATCTCACATCATCTAGACAAGATATTATGTTTGCAGTATGTGCTTGTGCAAGGTTTCAGGTCACTCCCAGGTTCTCACACTTGACTGCTGTGAAGAATATTTTCAGATATCTTAAAGCATTTCGTAATCTGGGATTATGGTACCCTAGAGAATCAACTCTAGAATTGTTTACTTACTCAGATAATGACTATGCTAGAGCTAGTTTGGATAGAAAATCTACAACAGGTAGATGCCAATTTCTTGGAAACAGATTGGTGTCATGGCAGTGCAAGAAACAAACAATGGTGGCAAATTCATAAACTGAGGCAGAGTATGTGGCTGCTGCAAGTTGCTGTGCTCAAGTTCTATGGCTTCAAAATCAACTTTTGGACTATGGGTACAATTTTATGAATACCATCATTTATATTGACAATAACAGTACCATTTGCATAATTAAGAATCCAGTTCAACACACAAAGACTAAACATATTGAAATTAGACACCATTTTATAAGAGATTGTTATGAGAAAAGGCTAATCCAAGTTGTCAAAATCCATAATGATGATAACTATGCTGATTTATTAACAAAAGGACTTGATGTGGGTAGATTTCAGTCCTTGGTAACAGGTATTGGAATGCTTAATCCATAAACTTTCTGTGTCTAATGGTCTTTGGTGTTGAGGGGAGGTTCTTGGTACTAAAATTGTTGTATAAGTTTGTATATGTTTAGTGCTTGTATTTTTGTTTGTTCAATAACTTTTATGCAGCAAAGATGGGAGTTGATCATAAAAGGTGTGTAACTGAGACACACAACAAATGGTTTTTGATTCACCATGTCTAATCCACATAAGAATCAACTAGTCTAGAGCAAACGGCTACTGGTAAAGACTTAACAAATCCGTTTATGGTTGATAGTTTACCAAAAACTATATGGTTATCAACTCACCATATTCTATATGATTAAGAGTTGGCTAGTCCATAGCAAACGGCTCATGGTAAAGACATATCAAATCCGTTGATAGCTGGTAGTTTGCTAAAAAACTATGATAAGAGCAGTCCAATTTTCATATGTTTTTCTTACCACTGCTCTAGAAAATTTTTGTGAAAAATTACCACTGCTAGTTCACAGTTTCCACGGACAGTGTTATTTTTACCACTGTTGATCTAGCCGTTACAACAGTTGTGTCAGTAACAAATTTTTTACTAGCCGTTGAGAGAAATTGCTGATAACGCTACACGCGTCGTTCGGGGTCAAAGGAATTTTCTTTTCTTTGAGCAAGTTTTATAACACCCTAGGCAGTGAACCTAATCGTTGTAGTGTAGTATTAGGGTAAGCCACGGGTATTGATATCGTTCTCTAGGGGAATAGTGTCGTTAGGCTGAAGTGTATGTCGATTTAAGTCTAAAGGTGAGGGATGATTATTTTTGTATTTTTATATTTTTATGAATCTCGGGTGTGAAGGGTAGGGTGGAATTAGTTGCTAGTCAACTATCCCAAAAGATACTAACTAAATTGAGGGTCAACTAGGAACGTGAAGCGTATCTACTTATGACGTATTACTCCTTGCTAGCTATCCAATTCTACATACTGAATTGTCACGTCCTATTGATGGTTGAATTGTCACGTCCTTATTCTTAACGCGTTGTATTTTCTAAGGTTGTAAGGTGTGCATTCCCTAACTCTTTGAAGTCACCTTTAAGTGTAGTAAACGAAATCCACTAAGTCATTCATAAACTAACTTTGAGGTTATCTTTGGGTTTAGTAAATGAAATCCACTAAGTCATTCATAAACTATCCAAGATTTATCAAGTATTAAACACAGCGATAGCCTAGTCGCACTCCTAAGCCAATTACAATTAAGATAAGAGACAACCAATCAAACAAGAGACAGTAGGATGCAAGAATTATAAACTAAACCAATTAGACTCATTGAAATTGTCACATCCCTAATGATGAAGATAGACACAAGCATCATTAAGAAATTAATAAGATCTAATTAATTATATACAAGTTTCATACAATCATAAGCAAACACTAGATGAATTAGCCAAGCATAATTAATGAAGAGCAAGCAACAATTATGATAATTGAAGACATACCATAGGATTGGATAATCAAACAAACCATTACATGATCTTTATAGAGTGTTTGAAACCCTTTAAGTTGCTGGAAAAACACCTACCTAAACCCCAGAATCGGACTTAGGGTTTAGGGCTTACAAAAAGTGAAGTTATAATGCTATATTTATAGGCAGATTTTCTGTCGGCAAAGAGTGACGGCGTCACACTTATGGAGTGAAGGCATCACGACCATTTTTTCACCAAACTATATATTTTCTCGCTCCGGTCGTGTGGGCTTTTGAATCACCTAAATCCGAGTTCGTATGCAAAAGTTATGGCCAAAACAGTATCAGCTACTTCGTGCGCATGTTGCAGCTTGTGACGGCGTCACCTTATGGTTGTGACGCCGTCGGCTTCATCTTCTGACGCCGTCGTGATCAAATCTAGGCCGTCTGAGCTGCGATGCCCTACTCTTTTAATACCTGAAGCCGTCACTTGATATTAAGCAATTTGGCTACTGAGCCATCACAAAATGTGTAAGACGGCGTCGCAGTTAAGCAGTGACGCCTTCGCCTTCAGTTCCAGCAGCCTGAGTGTCTCGATTCTTGACTTTGGCTATTTTCTTCATATATTCGCGCCTTTTCGTCCGAATAAGTGTCATTCCAGCATTTTGCCTTCAAGATACCTAAAAAGTGAAAAGGAACGATATTAAGTAATAACGGATACAAAAGTGATCAAATAAGGGCTTAAATGACCCCTCAAAAAGGTACATTTTAAAACCTTATCAAATATCCCTACACTTGGTATTTGCTTGTCCTCAAGCAAATGTGCTTTTAGCCAATTAATTTATAAGTTAGGGGTCATGAAGCATTGGTTTAAAACAATCCACAACACATATAAGCCCCGCAAAAGTCATAACAAGCACGGAAATTACATACTAGCACCTCACAAGGGGTGTTTGGATACTCACATCTCTCGGGTGTATATGAAATATATCAAAGTGGAAATGAAAGGTAAACACTCATTAACCGGTCCTAGTACAGATTACAATAGGCTTGAGACTAGATCAAACCTCCATCGCTTTGGCGTAAGCACCTAGGAAAGACTATCCAAGAGGACTTTTAAAGGGTTGTAATGTTGGGCTTACGGTAGGGAAACAAAGGGTTTGGTGGGATAGGCGATTTAGTGGTGGTAAGTTAAATATCTTTATGTTACAAGCATGAGAAGAATGGCGTTGCTAAGCCAAGACTCGACACTCTAGACTCTAGATAACTGAAACAAACAAGCATAAATTAAAGATAGATGTAAGATGGTAGCCCGTATGTTTTTTTTTTGTTTTTTTGTTTTTTTTTCAACACACTATTTTTTTTTCTTTTCTCTTTTTTCTATTTTTTTTTGATTTTTTTTCCACATACACTTTTACTCTACCATCCTCTACGATAATATCAAAATGATAGGGATTTATAGGCACATCCCTACACTTGAGTTTTTATTACTCTAACACTAATTTGACCCGAATTGAAAAGATCAAAACACTTGGAGTACATTATTATGCAAATAAAGGGAATTTGAGTTTAACGTTCCCTTCCCGTCATTTCATAAACTTTAACTTTTCCCATGAGTCCCAATCGTCCCAAAACTGTGTACAAAGGATATGACTCGACTTAGCAACTTATGCAAGCAACTAGATAATTGAACTAAGGGTTTGGTATGATAACAATAATGCACTAAAAGTGAGTGCATACAAGGTAGGCTAAGGCGATTTAGGTGTACATTTTGGGGTGGGGTGTAAACAATGCTCTTCATTGATATTCCGGAAAACCGAAAAATCAAGAGAACCACGAAAATGATAGGCTCTGAGGGGTTAACTAGGGGTATCGTGTACTAAAGATGAGTACAACGCAAAGGTGTGGGGGAATTACTCAACCGATGTGGAAGAAGTAATTATATTACGGGTATCAAACAAGGGTTATCCTAATGCCTCTTATCATTTAGTTATTCCTAACTACACAAGTGTAGTCTTACTAGCGATCTCGGAATGCATCACACAAAACAAGTTCTAGAATCTATTATACTACCGGTTCACACACTAAGCATTAAAGATGAATGCTTTAATTCCTACTAATCTAAGGGCGATCCTCACATTTTGGGTGGAATTTAAGTGGTAAAGGGTTTTTGTGCTAGTCATATAACTTCCTATCCATGAGACGCTTTATTAAGACTAATGGCCCACTCCTATATGTCATGAAAAATTTTAAATTTGGTGCCAAAATTACCCTAACCGACATTTTCTCATGGTTTATTACACAAATGCACTTGGACAAAGCAAATAATCAAGGATAAGCATAGTTTCAAATTTCCCGTTTTATTTTCCATCCCAACACTTAAACTGAACATTGTCCCAAATGTTCCCCGAAAGTATCAAAGTTATGATAATAGAAGGTAATTAAAACAAAAGAAACTAATACTCCCCTGATTAGCTCGGTAGGATCCATGTGTGAAGTAGTGGTTAAATCTTTCTTCAAGAAGAGTGTTTGCGTGAAAAGCTCCTTCCAAACTTATGTATCTTCTTCTTGATAAATAAAACCTGCACACTTTTAGAAAACAAACAACCCAACGCATCAAACCGAACAAAGAAAAATCACAACAAGATGTAATTCCAGACTTAAATAAGATATAATGCTTGTGGAATGGATGTTTGCAGATTTTCTGGAAAATTAAGACCTGAAAATTTTCAAAAATTTATAAGTAGCATAGAAATCGAGAAAAAGTAATTAGTTGTTTCTGCTCCTTCCTGACGCCGTCAGGTTATCCTTACAGAAACAGGTCTGCGATTTTCTAGAAAAAATTCTGGAAAATTTACATCTTTAGAATCTGGAAAAATTTCCTGCAAAATATCCATTATGACTCGATACAAGCATTTGAATCAAACAAACACACATGTATATCTTTTTAAAAATCTTTATTCTCATGTTCACGTTTTTTTTGAAAACGTGTGTAATCCTCCCTACACTTATCCTTTATGTAAAATACCTTTATATGTTATTAAGACAAGGTTAAAGACAAAATAAAGCATTTTTACAAATTTAAACATGAGAATAAACAATCACTAAAAGATATACGACACACAAATAAAAATTAAAAACAAATACACATGGGTTGCCTCCCAAGAAGCGCTTGTTTTTGTTCGAGTCACGAGCCTGAATCTACCCTTATTTAACAGATAAAGGGGAGGTTTTCCCTACACTTAAGTTTAAGTGCGGGTGATAGTAGTGATACACACCCTTAGGGTGGCGATTTTCCACGTGAGGTGAAGGGGGTGTGTGAATGGCTTCCTTCATCCTAAAACTACCCGAACTAAATTGGTTGATGGGTGGGTCGGTTCCTCTTTTGTCTCCTAGATGTATATCTAAGGATGGAAGTAAAGATTGAGGTTCCGGTTCATCAACACTAGGAAATTCCCTAGAACTAAGAGTAAGACTGAGACTACAAGTATTCAAACCTATATTCTCTAGTTGCGTTTGGTTCAAATGTTCTACCTCCATCGGGATTCCTAAAGTCTCTTCTACTACTTCCTGGTAAGTCACGTGCGGTGTGTATGCCTTAAATGATGGTGGGACTTGTGGGATACCTTGTGGGTCTAGACTTCTTACCTTATCCTCAATCACATCTACATCATCTATATGCTTGTCATGTATTATTTCCTTAGGTCGTGATGAAACCAAATCTAGTAATTGATCCAACTTATGGTTTAATGCTTGGTTGCTTACCATAATATTTTCACAAATTTGGTCAGTTCTCCTAAGGGCCTCACTAAAAATAGTTTCTAAACACGGAGGTTGTTCACGAAAGTCTATCCTAGGTGAAGGCTCAAACGAAGCATAGGTTTTACTGGATGAGGTATTTTGTGGGCTTGATGGAATGGTGAAATCCTCAAAAGGTTTATGGACTTGGTTACTTTCTTCCCACCATCTTGAATAATCCGCTTTGGCAATATCATAATTTTTTATGAAAAAACCAAATCGCAGATATAGTGGATTCGCGTTCTCCATAATGGTGAACGGAAGAGTCAATGGACAAGTTTTACGAACAAAGGCACAAAGAAGGGGGATAGACTACAAGGAAGCTAATAAAAGAAAAAATCTCACTTGATATGAATCTTGTGAGTAGACCTAAACGAGATAGAAATCAAGCCTAAACAATAACTATTCCCCGGCACCGGCAGCGGCGCCAAAAACTTGATAACGCTACACGCGTCGTTCGGGGTCAAAGGAACTTCCTTTTCTTCGAGCAAGTTTTATAACACCCTAGGCAGTGAACCTAATCGTTGTAGTGTAGTATTAGGGTAAGCCACAGGTATTGATATCGTTCTCTAGGAGAATAGTGTCGTTAGGCTGAAGTGTATGTCGATTTAAGTCTAAAGGTGAGGGATGGTTATTTTTGTATTTTTATATTTTATGAATCTCGGGTGTGAAGGGTAGGGTGGAATTAGTTGCTAGTCAACTATCCCAAAAGATACTAACTAAATTGAGGGTCAACCAGGAACGTGAAGCGTATCTACTTATGATGTATTACTCCTTGCTAGCTATCCAATTCTACCTACTGAATTGTCACGTCCTATTGATGGTTGAATTGTCACGTCCTTATTCTTAACGCGTTGTATTTTCTAAGGTCGTAAGGTGTGCATTCCCTAACTCTTTGAAGTCACCTTTAAGTGTAGTAAACGAAATCCACTAAGTCATTCATAAACTAACTTTGAGGTTATCTTTGGGTTTAGTAAACGAAATCCACTAAGTCATTCATAAACTATCCAAGATTTATCAAGTATTAAACACAACGATAGCCTAGTCGCACTCCTAAGCCAATTACAATTAAGATAAGAGACAACCAATCAAACAAGAGACAATAGGATGCAAGAATTATAAACTAAACCAATTAGACTCATTGAAATTGTCACACCCCTAATGATGAAGATAGACACAAGCATCATTAAGAAATCAATAAGATCTAATTAATTATATACAAGTTTCATACAATCATAAGCAAACACTAGATGAATTAGCCAAGCATAATTAATGAAGAGCAAGCAACAATTATGATAATTGAAGACATACCATAGGATTGGATAATCAAACAAACCATTACACAATGTTTATAGAGTGTTTGAAACCCTTTAAGTTGCTGGAAAAACACCTACCTAAACCCCAGAATCGGACTTAGGGTTTAGGGCTTACAAAAAGTGAAGTTATAATGTTATATTTATAGGCAGATTTTCTGTCGGCAAAAAGTGACGGCGTCACACTTATAGAATGACGGCGTCATGACCATTTTTTCACCAAACTGTAGATTTTCTCGTTCCGGTCGCGTGGGCTTTTGAATCACCTAAATCCGAGTTCGTATGCAAAAGTTATGGCCAAAACAGCATCAGCTACTTCGCGCGCGTGTTGCAGCTTGTGACGACGTCACCTTATGGTTGTGACGCCATCGGCTTCATCTTCTGACGCCGTCATGATCAAATCTAGGCCGTCTGAGCTGCGATGCCCTACTCTTTTAATACCTGAAGCCGTCACTTGATATTAAGCAATTTGGCTACTGAGCCGTCACAAAATGTGTAAGACGGCGTCGTAGTTAAGCAGTGACGCCTTCGCCTTCAGTTCCAGCAGCCTGAGTGTCTCGATTCTTGACTTTGGCTATTTTCTTCATATATTCGCGCCTTTTCGTCCGAATAAGTGTCATTCCAGCATTTTGCCTTCAAGATACCTAAAAAGTGAAAAGGAATGATATTAAGTAATAACGGATACAAAAGTGATCAAATAAGGGCTTAAATGACCCCTCAAAAAGGTACATTTTAAAACTTTATCAAATATCCCTACACTTGGTATTTGCTTGTCCTCAAGCAAATGTGCTTTTAGCCAATTAATTTATAAGTTAGGGGTCATGAAGCATTGGTTTAAAACAATCCACAACACATATAAGCCCTGTAAAAGTCATAACAAGCACGGAAATTACATACTAGCACCTCACAAGGGGTGTTTGGATACTCACATCTCTCGGGTGTATATGAAATATATCAAAGTGGAAATGGAAGGTAAACACTCATTAACCGGTCCTAGTACAGATTACAATAGGCTTGAGACTAGATCAAACCTCCATCGCTTTGGCGTAAGCACCTAGGAAAGACTATCCAAGAGGACTTTTAAAGGGTTGTAATGTTTGGCCTACGGTAGGGAAATAAAGGGTTTGGTGGGATAGGCGATTTAGTGGTGGTAAGTTAAATATCTTTATGTTACAAGCATGAGAAGAATGGCGTTGCTAAGCCAAGACTCGACACTCTAGACTCTAGATAACTGAAACAAACAAGCATAAATTAAAGATAGATGTAGGATGGTAGCCCGTATGCTTTTTTTTTGTTTTTTTGTTTTTTTTTTCAACACACTATTTTTTTTTTCTTTTCTCTTTTTTCTATTTTTTTTTTGATTTTTTTTCCACATACACTTTTACTCTACCATCCTCTACGATAATATCAAAATGATAGGGATTTATAAGCACATCCCTACACTTGAGTTTTTATTACTCTAACACTAATTTGACCCGAATTGAAAAGATCAAAACACTTGGAGTACATTATTATGCAAATAAAGGGAATTTGAGTTTAACGTTCCCTTCCCGTCATTTCATAAACTTTAACTTTTCCCATGAGTCCCAATCGTCCCAAAACTGTGTACAAAGGATATGACTCGACTTAGCAACTTATGCAAGCAAATAGATAATTGAACTAAGGGTTTGGTATGATAACAATAATGCACTAAAAGTGAGTGCATACAAGGTAGGCTAAGGCGATTTAGGTGTACATTTTGGGGTGGGGTGTAAACAATGCTCTTCATTGATATTCCGGAAAACCGAAAAATCAAGAGAACCACAAAAATGATAGGCTCTGAGGGGTTAACTAGGGGTATCGTGTACTAAAGATGAGTACAACGCAAAGGTGTAGGGGAATTACTCAACCGATGTGGAAGAAGTAATTATATTACGGGTATCAAACAAGGGTTATCCTAATGCCTCTTATCATTTAGTTATTCCTAACTACACAAGTGTAGTCTTACTAGCGATCTCGGAATGCATCACACAAAACAAGTTCTAGAATCTATTATACTACCGGTTCACACACTAAGCATTAAAGATGAATGCTTTAATTCCTACTAATCTAAGGGCGATCCTCACATTTTGGGTGGAATTTAAGTGGTAAAGGGTTTTTGTGCTAGTCATATAACTTCCTATCCATGAGACGCTTTATTAAGACTAATGGCCCACTCCTATATGTCATGAAAAATTTTAAATTTGGTGCCAAAATTACCCTAACCGACATTTTCTCATGGTTTATTACACAAATGCACTTGGACAAAGCAAATAATCAAGGATAAGCATAGTTTCAAAGTTCTCGTTTTATTTTCCATCCCAACACTTAAACTGAACATTGTCCCAAATGTTCCCCGAAAGTATCAAAGTTATGATAATAGAAGGTAATTAAAAACAAAAGAAACTAATACTCCCCTGATTAGCTCGGTAGGATCCATGTGTGAAGTAGTGGTTAAATCTTTCTTCAAGAAGAGTGTTTGCGTGAAAAGCTTCTTCCAAACTTATGTATCTTCTTCTTGATAAATAAAACCTGCACACTTTTAGAAAACAAACAACCCAACGCATCAAACCGAACAAAGAAAAATTTCAACAAGATGTAATTCCAGACTTAAATAAGATATAATTCTTGTGGAATGGATGTTTGCAGATTTTCTGGAAAATTAAGACCTGAAAATTTTCAAAAATTTATAAGTAGCATAGAAATCGAGAAAAAGTAATCAGTTGTTTCTGCTCCTTCCTGACGCCGTCAGGTTATCCTTACAGAAACAGGTCTGCGATTTTCTAGAAAAAATTCTGGAAAATTTACATCTTTAGAATCTGGAAAAATTTCCTGCAAAATATCCATTATGACTCGATACAAGCATTTGAATCAAACAAACACACATGTATATCTTTTTAAAAATCTTTATTCTCATGTTCACGTTTTTTTTGAAAACGTGTGTAATCCTCCCTACACTTATCCTTTATGTAAAATACCTTTATATGTTATTAAGACGAGGTTAAAGACAAAATAAAGCATTTTTACAAATTTAAACATGAGAATAAACAATCACTAAAAGATATACGACACACAAATAAAAATTAAAAACAAATACACATGGGTTGCCTCCCAAGAAGCGCTTGTTTTTGTTCGAGTTACGAGCCTGAATCTACCCTTATTTAACAGATAAAGGGGAGGTTTTCCCTACACTTAAGTTTAAGTGCGGGTGATAGTAGTGATACACACCCTTAGGGTGGCGATTTTCCACGTGAGGTGAAGGGGGTGTGTGAATGGCTTCCTTCATCCTAAAACTACCCGGACTAAATTGGTTGATGGGTGGGTCGGTTCCTCTTTTGTCTCCTAGATGTATATCTAAGGATGGAAGTAAAGATTGAGGTTCCGGTTCATCAACACTAGGAAATTCCCTAGAACTAAGAGTAAGACTGAGACTACAAGTATTCAAACCTATATTCTCTAGTTGCGTTTGGTTCAAATGTTCTACCTCCATCGAGATTCCTAAAGTCTCTTCTACTACTTCCGGGTAAGTCACGTGCGGTGTGTATGCCTTAAATGATGGTGGGACTTGTGGGATACCTTGTGGGTCTAGACTTCTTACCTTATCCTCAATCACATCTACATCATCTATATGCTTGTCATGTATTATTTCCTTAGGTCGTGATGAAACCAAATCTAGTAATTGATCCAACTTATGGTTTAATGCTTGGTTGCTTACCATAATATTTTCACAAATTTGGTCAGTTCTCCTAAGGGCCTCACTAAAAATAGTTTCTAAACACGGAGGTTGTTCACGAAAGTCTATCCTAGGTGAAGGCTCAAACGAAGCATAGGTTTTACTGGATGAGGTATTTTGTGGGCTTGATGGAATGGTGAAATCCTCAAAAGGTTTATGGACTTGGTTACTTTCTTCCCACCATCTTGAATAATCCGCTTTGGCAATATCATAATTTTTTATGAAAAAACCAAATCGCGGATATAGTGGATTCGCGTTCTCCATAATGGTGAACGGAAGAGTCAATGGACAAGTTTTACGAACAAAGGCACAAAGAAGGGGGATAGACTACAAGGAAGCTAATAAAAGAAAAAATCTCACTTGATATGAATCTTGTGAGTAGACCTAAACGAGATAGAAATCAAGCCTAAACAATAACTATTCCCCGGCACCGGCAGCGGCGCCAAAAACTTGATAACGCTACACGCGTCGTTCGGGGTCAAAGGAACTTCCTTTTCTTCGAGCAAGTTTTATAACACCCTAGGCAGTGAACCTAATCGTTGTAGTGTAGTATTAGGGTAAGCCACAGGTATTGATATCGTTCTCTAGGGGAATAGTGTCGTTAGGCTGAAGTGTATGTCGATTTAAGTCTAAAGGTGAGGGATGGTTATTTTTGTATTTTTATATTTTATGAATCTCGGGTGTGAAGGGTAGGGTGGAATTAGTTGCTAGTCAACTATCCCAAAAGATACTAACTAAATTGAGGGTCAACCAGGAACGTGAAGCGTATCTACTTATGATGTATTACTCCTTGCTAGCTATCCAATTCTACCTACTGAATTGTCACGTCCTATTGATGGTTGAATTGTCACGTCCTTATTCTTAACGAGTTGTATTTTCTAAGGTCGTAAGGTGTGCATTCCCTAACTCTTTGAAGTCACCTTTAAGTGTAGTAAACGAAATCCACTAAGTCATTCATAAACTAACTTTGAGGTTATCTTTGGGTTTAGTAAACGAAATCCACTAAGTCATTCATAAACTATCCAAGATTTATCAAGTATTAAACACAACGATAGCCTAGTCGCACTCCTAAGCCAATTACAATTAAGATAAGAGACAACCAATCAAACAAGAGACAGTAGGATGCAAGAATTATAAACTAAACCAATTAGACTCATTGAAATTGTCACACCCCTAATGATGAAGATAGACACAAGCATCATTAAGAAATCAATAAGATCTAATTAATTAAATACAAGTTTCATACAATCATAAGCAAACACTAGATGAATTAGCCAAGCATAATTAATGAAGAGCAAGCAACAATTATGATAATTGAAGACATACCATAGGATTGGATAATCAAACAAACCATTACACAATGTTTATAGAGTGTTTGAAACCCTTTAAGTTGCTGGAAAAACACCTACCTAAACCCTAGAATCGGACTTAGGGTTTAGGGCTTACAAAAAGTGAAGTTATAATGTTATATTTATAGGCAGATTTTCTGTCGGCAAAAAGTGACGGCGTCACACTTATAGAATGACGGCGTCATGACCATTTTTTCACCAAACTGTAGATTTTCTCGTTCTGGTCGCGTGGGCTTTTGAATCACCTAAATCCGAGTTCGTATGCAAAAGTTATGGCCAAAACAGCATCAGCTACTTCGCGCGCGTGTTGCAGCTTGTGACGACGTCACCTTATGGTTGTGACGCCATCGGCTTCATCTTCTGATGCCGTCATGATCAAATCTAGGCCGTCTGAGCTGCGATGCCCTACTCTTTTAATACCTGAAGCCGTCACTTGATATTAAGCAATTTGGCTACTGAGCCGTCACAAAATGTGTACGACGGCGTCGCAGTTAAGCAGTGACGCCTTCGCCTTCAGTTCCAGCAGCCTGAGTGTCTCGATTCTTGACTTTGGCCATTTTATTCATATATTCGCTTCTTTTCGTCCGAAGAAGTGTCATTCCAGCATTTTTCCTTCAAGATACCTAAAAGGTGAAAAGGAACGATATTAAGTAATAACGGATACAAAAGTGATCAAATAAGGGCTTAAATGACCCCTCAAAAAGGTACATTTTAAAACCTTATCAATTGCTTTCCATATTTATAGGATACTATGGCATCTATCACCTTTGCAGATGAGCACAACCAAGTGACCTATTTGGAAAAGTCAAACGACAAGAGTGGCCCTGTTTTTCATCAGATTGTGGATTTTCTAAACACTACTCATGTAAGGTATGCTTTACTACTCAATCCCACAATCTATATCTCTCAAATCAAACAGTTTTGGAACTCTGTTCAGTCTATAACCATTGAAAATAGAGATATACATGAAACAGTGGATGCTCTTAGAGCCACAGTGGATGGGGTAACTATTGATGTTACTGAGGCATCCTTGAGGAGAATTCTCCAATTGGATGATCTCAATGGTATCATCACATTACCCATGCCAGAAATTCATGAACATCTTTCATCCATGGGGTATGATACCACTGACAAAAATGCTACTTTCAAAAAGAGTGGTTTCTGTCCTCATTGGGGATTTTTAATACATACTCTATTACATTGCATAAGTCCTAAGAAAACATCTTATGAACAATTCAGTTCAACAATGGCTTACCCTTTGGTTTGTCTAGCCACTGATAGGATTTTTAATTGGTCTATATATGTTTTTACAAGTATGCAAGGCAATGTAAAGAGTTCAACAAAATTTTTGATGTATCCAAGGTTTGTGCAAGCAGTGTTAAATGAATTTCAACTGCAACCCCATACAAGAGTTAATAAAATTCGTTGCCTTAAGCCCAAAGTTTTTCAAAACATGGATAAGGATGGTAATAGGGTTGTTAAACCAATTTTTCCTCAAATGCTTGCAAAGATTTCACAGGTACAGGGTGAAGATGTAACAATCCTAGCTGTATCCCAAAACACACCCACAATCACAGTTCCAAACATTACCTACACTCCACCAGTTACTCACATCTATGAGAGGAGGCAAAAACAGCCAACTCCTTCCATTACAACACAGTATGTCCCTGATCCTTTTGGTTTAGGTACAAGCAGTGGTGGTTCCAGGCTTCAACCTAGTCCAACTAGGGAGGAATCTGAGCCATTGCCCTATGATTCACCTCTCTCAACATGTCACACAGTTGGAAGTGTTGAGGGCAGTGGGCAACCTATGGAATTGATGGAACTTTGTACCAAATTATCTAAGCAGGTTGAATCTCTGGAGAAAGACTTGGCACAAGTAAAGGAGCAACATGCCAAGGATGTTACACAACTGAAAGAAGAGATTCAGACTTTGAAGAAAGAGTTGCAGGGGTTGAAACAGCAAAGGAAAACTGCAAAGATTGTGATGTCATCTCCATCCTCACCTCATGCTGGTGATTCAGAGGAATTCAATGAAGATTTGGGAAATTCTCCCAAACAGGGGAGGAAAACAGATGCTGAAACCAAGGGGAGGAAAATTGATTTTGGAGATGAAGGTGATCCAGGTTTTGATTTTGGAGAAAGAAAAGGTACTGAGGAAGTTGATATTCAAGAAGAAGTTCCTTAACAGCAATCAGAGCAAGTATCTTTCACTGCTGCAACAGCAACTGCAAATATTTCCACTGAAAATTTTCCCACTGCAGAGCAAATGGTTCCCACTGATAGACAAGATATTACCACTGCAGAGGAAGAAATTGAAAAGAGGAAGAAGGAGAATGGTAAAGCAACAGCAAAGTAAAGAGCAACCAAGAAGGAAGGTTTCAAAGAAAGAACAAGCTCAAATTGCTCATGATGAAGAAGTTGCTAGAAAAATCAATGAAGATGAAGTTGCAAACAAGAAAAGGCTAGATGAACTAGAGATTGCAGACTTCATGGAGGCTAAAAGGCTGGACATAATGGAAACCACTGATCCAATGGATGAAAATCCACTTTCCACTGTTCCACTCACAGTATTCAAAGAAAACACTCCAGAGTTTAGCTATGTACCTACAGAACAAGAGGTTGAGTTCTTGATTACTAATGATCCTGTAGTCAAGAAGAAGGCAATTGAAATAGTTGCAGATAAGTCTTTAATCAAGAACAAAGAACAAAGACGGTTGAAAGACTTCATTCAAATGAAGAATAATCAAGCACTTCAGATGCAATTGGTTCACCAAAGGGTCAAAAGAAAACAAGACAACCAACCAAGGCACAAGTTATCTCAATGATGAAAGCTTATTGTTGCAAGTTGGTGGTTGGAAAACCATCGTTCAAAGGGATGACTGATGATAAGGTTGAAGGTATCTACTACATAGTTAAAAGGCAAGATCAAGACTTTATTCCTATGAACTCTGAAGAAGAAAAAAGAAGATATCCTCATCTGAAGAGAAAAGCCAAAGATAGTGAACCCCGCATACATAAGAAAACAAAATTTGTCAAGAACAAGAAGTTCAATCTGAGAAATTCACTGAAGAACAGCTGACTGGTATGATTGTGATTGAAGAAGAAGATTTTTATCCTGACCCACTGCAAGTCAGACATCCTATTGTTGATTGGGAAGTGTATACTGCTAGAAATTTTGCTCCAACATGGAAGATTACAAGGCTAGGTGGTGAAACTTCATCATTCATTTTGTTTGGAGAACTTATCAAAGCATGTGATAGAGTTGATCTTGATACATTATGGAGATTAGTTCAAGAAAGGTTTGATGCTGACAAGCTTAAAGATATGAAGGAAATGCAGTTATGGGTTGATCAAAGAAGGCTCTATGAACCAGATGCTAATGATAATTTTTGGAAGTTTAAAGCTCAATGTGTTGGTACTAAATGGACTTACTATGATTCATGTGAAGTTCATCATGTTTCTACAAAAGATGGAATGGATGCATTCATGTTTGTTGAGAAAGAATACCTACTCAGAGCTGGAACTCTCACTGTGATGTTGTGTACAACAATAAGAGTTCATGAAGATAATGAGAAGGTTAGAGCTTTGTTACATAGGATTCAAGATCAATGTTCAAGAGCTATTCAGGATTTAAAAAGGAAGTAAAGTGTTTGAAAGAATTCCCCAAATCCTTACAAATGATGCAGATTGAAGAAACTTATTGATTTGCAGAGAAATCATAAGTTTAGGGGAGGATTGTTGGGAATAAAGCTAACAGTTACCACTGATAAGCTTGTGGAAGGCACTGCTGAAGAATGCATTAGCAGTGGAAACATATTACCACTGCTAGTACATATATTACCACTGCTATTAGGATAATTGTTATGTATTCGTATATAGATAAGTATAGAAAAGATCTTGTGTATATTCTATATAGTTATCATTATACTTATCTTGTAAAGGACTCCTTGTGCTATAAAAGGAGATCCTAGGTCATTGTGTGACAATCCGTACTTTCAGGTTATTTCTCGACACGATTCATGTCTCATTATTTCAACATTTTTGGTAAACTTGGTTTACTTGTTTCAAATTCGCGTAACCTTGGAGGTTTAGCGGCGAATTCATGATCATGACATCACGTACATTTCATATGGACTATGATTAGTCTACATTTCATTGACATCATGTGCATCTCATAAATTCATTCACGACATTTCATTTTATATTTTACGCGTAATTTTTATATTTAATAATCTTTATCGCGTGAGTTTTTATTTTAAATATTTAAACCGTTACTTTCAAAAATGATCCCGAGGTATTTTTAAACTCTCATTTAGTTTGTAAAAACTATATTTTTAGTTTTCCTAGTGTTTCAAATTCATTTGGCAATTTAATCGTTAAAGTTTTAATTATTACGCCGTTTTTCTTAAAAACTACTCGATAATTTATATATCACTCAAATTTCACAAGGAAATTATTTTTACAATTTTTATTATATCATTACATTCTATTTTGACCTAATAAAAACTTACTTGTACCAAAATTATACCTTTTACCTTACAAGTCACAATTACTTACATATTTCTTATACTTTGTCAAATATATACAAAATTTATACAAGTAACAAAAAAAAAAAAAAAAATAATATTTTAGAGGGACAACCCTCCCCCAAAACCGGTCAAGGGGGAGGGGTAACAATTAATATGGAATGGTTTGTGTCTTCTAATTATAACATTCAATGTATAAGTCTTACTACACTTTTTTATATATCTCATTCTTCTCATAGTTGCAAGTGTGGAAAAACTTTCTCTCCTCTTTGTTCTTCTCCATAAAACCGGCCACATCAAGGTGTACAAAGGGATCAAGAAATTTTGCTAAATCAAGTGTTATAACAACCTAGATCATATCCTTTTTATGGTTTTGAAATAAAAACCAAGGATATTTAGGCTAATCCTTGTTACTTTCACCTCTTCACTATTACTAGTAAGCATGTTTTCATCATTTTTATGTTTCCTCTTTCATTTCATATGTTTCTTATCATTTTTGGAGCTTTTATGCAAGTATTGTGATTTATACCATTTATGTCATGATTTTTAAGTTATATATATACCTAAGGTCATCCTATAATTATTCCCATGGTTTTGGTTGGTCTTGATGGTGATTAGGAACCCATGACACCCTAAGAAGGTGTATGGTAGGATTAGATTAGTTTCGGAGTTGATTTGAAGGGATTAGAATAGGTTTTGTCCGAGAAAAACTATTTTCGATAACTATATATTATGTTCTGTCCTTGTTTCATTTTTCTGGAAAATCCGACAGTAGGCACGACTTTTGGCCTTGATTTTTAGAAAATATACTTTAAAACGAATCCGTGGCCGCTTGAACGGATAAAAACGGACTTATAACGAAGAAGTTATGGATTTTACAAGTTTGACGACGGAAAATATAATTTTCAGAATTTTCAGCAACAAATTTTTATTTTGTCCGAGTCAAAAACGAGCCTTAAGCTTCACAAATTATTTCGACTTCTCAAAAATATATTAGTTTACTTCAATACGAAGCTAAGGACATATAAAACGTAGAAAACGGATTTGAAACGACAAAGATATGCACTTTTTCTTAAACTTGCCGTAACTAATTTTCTGCACACTATTAGCCAAAACCCACCAACTTTAACCCTTAATATCTTTATGATCGAGACCTTTTGGACGAAAACTCCTGAACTCAAACTTTTAGATATGGATACAAACTTTCCAAAACCGTCGATTTCGTTCTCTAACGATCAACGGGTACTGTTTTACGATTGTTTTTCCGGAGCCATTTTTGGCAATTTCATGATTTTTCCGACGACATTGTTTTGCGTCGAAAAGTGGTAATTTCTCTAAAAATCATTATAAAACCATTGTAGGATGACATTTTGACGTAAAACCATGTAAAGTGATTTTTGTTTGGTCAAGACGTCAAAAGAGTATTTTTCGACGTCGAATAATATTTTTCAAAAGGTCGTAAATGGTATAAATAACATATCAAGTGCATGCATAACATTACATTGCAAGTCATGACATATCATTTCATTGATAATAGGTCCCGGTTGACGCATACATTAAACCTCGTGTACTCACTTTTGCCATTATTCCAGTTTATCCAAGTGAGTTTTCATAGCCCCGCTTTTACATGCTTTCGATTATTTTCAAACCCACGAGGGAGAATACATTGCACTACATTTTCTTTGTACGATACCAAGTATGTTAAATTCATTACATTGCTTAAGTTACCACATATGCCAATTTGAAAGTCCCCATTTCCTGAACCATGAACCGTTAATCTTTGAAGCGAGGATGAGTGGATAGATCTATCGAGGGTGACGCCTCCATCCGGGTTGGTGAATCCCAACCAGAAAAACGGATGCATTTCATTTGATTTCATTACGGAGTTGTCTGGCAAACATTCCGTGGAGGGGCATACATAATTGATCAGTCCTAGTTTCGGTCATGGGCTTAAGGCAATTGTAACATTATGTTTACGTGACTTGATTGTCATGCATGCTAGATACTTGTGTAGTCGTATAAAACATTTACATAAACCTATGATTTCTCACCAACATTATTGTTGACCGCTTTTAGCAATGTATTTTCGTGTAACTGAGGCACGCTCATCATGACATGGTGTAGGGACCTATATTTTGAGTCGCGGCGTCGACTTACATTATGTACATTATGGCTCTTTATTTCAAAACATCGTTGGGATTTGTAACATATTTGTATTTCCTTAAACTTGTTAAACCTTTTGGGACCGATGTTGTACTCGGATTATGTTTTTATGAAATATCCAACGATGTGTTTTTAAAACGGCACTTTAGGTCGTTCAATATAACTGTGATGTGGTGCTATGACACAAGCCCCCGTGAATTTCATTCCGCGCAAAACAGGTAAATTGGGGGTGTCAGAGCTACAGTTATAGAGAACTAGGTTGCATCATTGACCCTAGACTATAGCTACATTATCATAGCATCTCATCATTTCATCATAGTACATATTCATGTTTATCATGCGGATTCACTTACACTTTATTCGAGATTATTTACTTTCATTTCACATCGGTTGTCACGCATGTCTTCGATTCACATCCCATCACCATATCATCGGACTCTAGCTCGGATGATGTCCCAGCTAACCCCATCATGGATGATGTTGCATCACATTCCACCGAGATCGTATCTTCCATTGGATCTACTCCAGTCTTTCCACCTATCATGACCGACATTGAGACCGAACCCTTCGAGGAGGGCGAGGTTGCACCCACTCCTCACGTTAGCCCAGCCACGATCCACCAAAGACCACTACTAGCACCATCGCCACCATCATCACCATCTCCATCATATTTTATTAGAGATCCTTTGCCTACGACACTTGCCGCCAAAAAGCGTGCTCGTTTCGATATCCCGACACCACCATCTTCTGAGCCCGAGCCACCCGTTAGATTTGAGTTAGGCGAGAGTTCTAGGGCAGCGCACGCCGCCTTCTACAGTGGCACTAGAGCCCGCATTGATGCTCAGCAGCTACATTGATAGTTTGACACCAGTTGGGGAGTTGTCGGTAGATAGGATTGAACCCATCGCCGGGAGGTCGAGGGTTTGATATTAGGCAGTGGTTTGTATTGATTTGTCTCATCGAGTATTCGAATAGGCGCTAGAGGACAGGGAGACCATTGCTTCTTTGCAGGTTCAGGTTGATGAGTTGAGGAGTTTGGTGGATAGTTTGGTTACTCAGTTCGCAATCTTCGTGACAGGGCTGAGCACCATGAGGTGCCTTATGTAGACTTTTGTCATTGTATAGTTTTGACCATTATATTCCTAGTCACAAGGTGTGTGACGTAGTTTAAAGAACTTGTTGTATTTTGGTTGTTGTACAAACAAATTATCAAGTATTGACTCTACTAGGTAGGAATGGTTATTATTATCTATGATATCGGTCCATGTAGGCCGAAATTTTCATGTATATTATCCACGTGTGTTGTGATTATATTTGTGATATTTCGTTATTGTTCCGTTGTGATTCCATTTATCTTTATGCATGATGTGGTTGTGGATATATTTGTATGATGGTTGTTTCTACTTACGAGTTCTCATGATTGTTTCATCTTGTGATTTTGAAGAATTATGGCTTCAAGAAAGTTACACCGGAAATGACCCAAGCAGAAATTCAAAAGTTGGTGAACGATAGCATTGCTAATGCACTAAGAGTCGAAAGGGAAACAGTGGCAGCGCTGGCCGCTAGGCTAGCTACTGCTACGGTAATGCCGAGGATCTGGGTTAAGAAATGTTCGTACAAGGATTTCAAGAGTGGTGAACCCACTAAGTTTCGAGGTACCGAGGGAGCTACTGCAATGGTACGATGGTTTGAAAAATTGGAATCGGTGTTTTTGCTTTGTAACTGTCCGGATGACAGTAAGGTTAAATTTGCCACAAGCACATTACTCGATGGAGCGTTGTCATGGTGGAATTCATACGCTCAACCGATTGGAATGGAGAATGCTTTTAAGCTTACTTGGGAGGAATTCAAGGGCTTAGTGACTAAGAAGTTTTGTCCTCGAACGGAAATCAAAAAGTTGGAGACGGAGTTCTATGAATTGGTCACTATTGGTTATGATATCGACACATACATTCGGAGGTTCCAGGAATTAGCCACGTTATGCCCGTCAATGGTATCGGATAATGAAAAGTTGCTAGAGGCTTTTATTGGAGGACTTCCTGAGGTCATTCAAGGAGACGTGACTTCATTTGATCCACAAACAATTGAGGAAGCTATTCGTGTGACTCAGAAGTTGATGGCACAAGTGGTGAAGCGAGGTAAGTACACCACCACCAACCGAAACAACAACAACCCCAACAACCGTTTCAACAACAATAACCGAGGCAACTACAACAACAATAACAAACGCAAGTGGGACAACAGGGGTAGGAATGCTACTCAACAACCGCCCAAGAGGCAAGAGGTTGCTAAGGCTTATGTTGCGGGACCAAAGGAAGGAAAAGGATATACGGGGTTTTGCCAAGTGTAATAAGTGTTTGAGTCATCACAATCCGGGTCGATGTCCCGATCCGTGTGAAAATTGCAAGAAAGTTGGTCACCGTACTAGGGATTGCAAGGCACCACAAGTTACTTGTTTTGGTTGCGGGGAAACTGGACACTACAAGAGGGATTGTAAGAAAGGAAAGAATCAAGCAAATCCGAATCAAGAAGGTTTGGCACGAGGAAGGGTTTACGCCATCGGAGGCGGAGAAGATAGGGAGGACCCGAATGTCATAACGGGTACGTTCCTTCTCAATAATCGTTATGCTTCAGTTTTATTTGATTCGGGTGCCGATAAAAGTTTTGTGTCCAATGCATTTGCACCTTTGCTCAACATTAAACCAACTACATTAGACATATCATACAACGTCGAATTAGCTAATGGTAGCGTAGTTAACACAAACACCATTGTTCGCGGTTGCACATTCAATTTTCTTAATCATCCCTTCAACATAGACCTCATGCCCGTAGAGCTTGGTAGTTTTGACGCCGCATTGGCATGGATTGGTTATCTAAGCATCGCGCAAAGATCATTTGTGATGAGAAAGTTGTTCATCTTCCCTACAACGGCGAAACTTTGATTATTCGTGGGGAACGAAGTGGAACTAGAATTAGTATCATATCGAGTATCAAAACGGAGAAGTACATTAAGAAAGGTTGTCTTGCTTTCTTAGCCCATGTAACCGAGAAAAAGTCGGAGGAGAAGCGACTTGAAGATGTTCCTATTGTCCGTGAATTTTCTGAAGTATTTCCCGAGGATTTACCGGAATTCCACCGCGCCAAGTAGAGTTTCATATTGACTTAGTGCCCGGAGCTGCACCGATTGCGCGAGCACCGTATCGCCTAGCACCATCCGAAATGCAAGAATTGTCTAGTCAATTGCAAGAGCTTCTAGACAAAGGATTCATTAGGCCGAGTTCCTCGCCTTGGGGAGCACCGGTCTTGTTTGTGAAGAAGAAGGATGGATCCTTCCGAATGTGCATAGATTATCGAGAATTGAACAAGTTAACGGTGAAGAATCGTTACCCACTCCCCTGAATTGATGACTTGTTCGATCAGTTGCAAGGTTCAAGTATTTATTCCAAGATTGATCTTCGTCGTTATCATCGCTTCGAAGTTCGGGAAGAGGATATTCAAAACAGCGTTAGAACACGCTACGGTCATTACGAGTTTCAAGTGATGCCGTTTGGATTGACTAATGCACCGGCGGTATTCATGGATCTCATGAATAGAGTTTGTAAGCCGTATTTGGACAAGTTTGTTATAGTGTTCATTGACGACATCTTGATCTACTCCAAGAGCAAAGAAGAGCATGAAGAGCATTTAAGGATGATTTTAAGTCTACTCAAGAATGAGAAGTTGTATGCCAAGTTTTCAAGTGTGATTTTGGAACCACAAAGTGAAATTTCTTGGTCATGTCATTGATAGTCATGGACTACAAGTTGATCCCGCAAAGATTGAAGCCGTAAAAGATTGGGTTACTCCAACGAATCCTACAGAAATTCGACAATTTCTAGGACTAGCAGGGTATTACCGAAGGTTCATCAAGGTTTTTCAAGATAGCAAGACCTTTGACCAAGTTAACACAGAAAAACAAGAAGTACGAATGGGGAAAGAAACAAGAAGTTGCTTTTCGCTTGTTGAAGCAAAAGCTTTGCAAAGGCGCCAATTTTGGCACTACCCGAAGGCATTGAGAACTTTGTTGTATATTGTGACGCCGCATAAAGGACTTGGGGATGTTTTAATGCAAAATGAGAAGGTGATAGCGTATGCTTCTCGACAACTTAAGACGCATGAGAAGAACTACACAACTCATGATCTCGAAGTTAGGAGTCGTAGTTTTGCGCCAAGATTTGGAGACATTATCTCTATGGTACAAAGTGCACAGTGTTTACCGACCACAAGAGTTTGCAATATATTCTTGATCGGAAGGAGCTTAATATGAGGCAACGCCGTTGGTTGGAGTTACTCAGCGACTATGATTGTGAAATCAAGTATCACCAGGGAAAAGCCAATGTTGTGGCTGATGCTCTTAGTCGGAAAGAGAGGCCTAAACCTTTAAGAGTTCGATCATTGGGAATGACGATTATTTCTCCTTTACCATCGAAAATCCATGAAGCACAAGTCGAAGCACTTAAGGAGGAAAACCGACCAAGTGAAAAGCTTTATGGTATGCCCGAAAGCGCAAATGGTTTTGTAAAGAGAGCAGATGGAGTACTATGTTTCAAGGATAGAATGTGGGTTCCATTACATGGCGGAATACGAGAATTGATTATGCATGAGTCGCATAAGTCAAAGTATTCTATTCATCCGGGATCGGATAAGATGTATCAAGATCTTAAGAAGCTTTATTGGTGGCCGAACATGAAAGCGAGATTGCCACGCACGTTAGCAAATGCCTTACCTGCGCTAAGGTAAAAGTTGAATATCGAAGCCTTCGTGTTTACTCCAACAACCGGAAATTCCTCAATGGAAATGGGAACGCATTACAATGGATTTTGTTACTTAAACTTCCTAAGACATAGGGAGGTTACGACGCTATTTGGGTAATTGTTGATCGCCTTACCAAGTCAGCCCATTTCATACCGATTAGAGAGACTTATTCAATGGAGCAACTCACTAGACTTTATGTCAAGGAAATAGTCTCGAGGCACGGAGCACCAATTTCTATCATTTCCGACAGAGATAGTCGATTCACTTCAAACTTCTGGAATTCATTGCAAGATTCATTCGAAACCAGATTAGAGATGAGCACAACATATCACCCACAAACCGACGGTCAAAGTGAAAGGACCATTCAAACGTTAGAAGACATGCTAAGGGCATGTGTGATTGATTTTGGCAATGGTTGGGCTAACCATTTGCCATTGATAGAATTCTCGTACAACAATAGTTATCACACCAGATCAAGATGGCACCATTCGAGGCACTGTATGGTCGTAGTGCCGATCACCCGTTTGTTGGGCCGAAGTAGGAGACGACAACTTACGGTCCGTAAATGGTACGGAAACCACGGAAAAGATTGTTCAAATTCGTGATAGACTCGTAACCGCAAGGAGTCGACAGACAAGTTATGCGGATGTTAGACGCAAGGATTTGGAATTTCAAGTGGGAGACAAAGTTATGTTGAAAGTATCGCCTTGGAAGGGCGTGGTACGCTTTGGAAAGCGTGGGAAATTGAACCCGAGATACATTGGACCATTCAAGATTTTGAGCCGAGTTGGTCCGGTAGCTTATCGCCTTGATCTTCCATCGTAACTCACCATGTGCACAACACGCTTCACGCTTCAAACTTGAAGAAGTGTCTTTCGACTAATCGCCATTATTCCATTGGATGAAATTCAGCTTGATGACAAACTCAACTTTGTGGAAGAACCAGTAGAAATCATGGACCGCGAGGTCAAGCAGTTGAAACAGAGTCGTATTCCTATTGTGAAAGTTCGTGGGAATTCTCGACGAGGTCCCGAAGTTTACTTGGGAACTGGAAGACCAGATGCGACGCAAGTATCCTCATCTTTTCACCGACACCGTTACACCTAACAACGATTGAATTCAGGGACTGAATTCCTTTTTGGATGGGCAAATGTGACAATCCGTACTTTCAGGTCATTTCTCGACACGATGCATGTCTCATTATTTCAACATTTTTGGTAAACTTGGTTTACTTGTTTCAAATTCGCGTAACCTTGGAGGTTTAGCGGCGAATTCATGATCATGACATCACGCACATTTCATATGGACTATGATTAGTCTACATTTCATTGACATCATGTGCATCTCATAAATTCATTCACGACATTTCATTTTATATTTTACGCGTAATTTTTATGTTTAATAATCTTTATCGCGTGAGTTTTTATTTTAAATATTTAAACCGTTACTTTCAAAAATGATCCCGAGGTATTTTAAACTCTCATTTAGTTTGTAAAAACTATATTTTTAGTTTTCCTAGTGTTTCAAATTCATTTGGCAATTTAATCGTTAAAGTTTTAATTATTACGTCGTTTTTCTTAAAAACTACTCGATAATTTATATATCACTCAAATTTCACAAGGAAATTATTTTTACAATTTTTATTATATCATTACATTCTATTTTGACCTAATAAAAACTTACTTGTACCAAAATTATACCTTTTACCTTACAAGTCACAATTACTTACATATTTCTTATACTTTGTCAAATATATACAAAATTTATACAAGTAACAAAAAAAAAAAAAAAAATAATATTTTAGAGGGACAACCCTCCCCCAAAACCGGCCAAGGGGGAGGGGTAACAATTAATATGGAATGGTTTGTGTCTTCTAATTATAACATTCAATGTATAAGTCTTACTACACTTTTTTATATATCTCATTCTTCTCATAGTTGCAAGTGTGGAAAAACTTTCTCTCCTCTTTGTTCTTCTCCATAAAACCGGCCACATCAAGGTGTACAAAGGGATCAAGAAATTTTGCTAAATCAAGTGTTATAACAACCTAGATCATATCCTTTTTATGGTTTTGAAATAAAAACCAAGGATATTTAGGCTAATCCTTGTTATTTTCACCTCTTCACTATTACTAGTAAGCATGTTTTCATCATTTTTATGTTTCCTCTTTCATTTCATATGTTTCTTATCATTTTTGGAGCTTTTATGCAAGTATTGTGATTTATACCATTTATGTCATGATTTTAAGTTATATATATACCTAAGGTCATCCTATAATTATTCCCATGGTTTTGGTTGGTCTTGATGGTGATTAGGAACCCATGACACCCTAAGAAGGTGTATGGTAGGATTAGATTAGTTTCGGAGTTGATTTGAAGGGATTAGAATAGGTTTTGTCCGAGAAAAACTATTTTCGATAACTATATATTATGTTCTGTCCTTGTTTCATTTTTCTGGAAAATCCGACAGTAGGCACGACTTTTTGGCCTTGATTTTTAGAAAATATACTTTAAAACGAATCCGTGGCCGCTTGAACGGATAAAAACGGACTTATAACGAAGAAGTTATGGATTTTACAAGTTTGACGACGGAAAATATAATTTTCAGAATTTTCAGCAACAAATTTTTATTTTGTCCGAGTCAAAAACGAGCCTTAAGCTTCACAAATTATTTCGACTTCTCAAAAATATATTAGTTTACTTCAATACGAAGCTAAGGACATATAAAACGTAGAAAACGGATTTGAAACGACAAAGATATGCACTTTTTCTTAAACTTGCCGTAACTAATTTTCTGCACACTATTAGCCAAAAACCACCAACTTTAACCCTTAATATCTTTATGATCGAGACCTTTTGGACGAAAACTCCTGAACTGAAACTTTTAGATATGGATACAAACTTTCCAAAACCGTCGATTTCGTTCTCTAACGATCAACGTGTACTGTTTTACGATTGTTTTTCCGGAGCCATTTTTGGCAATTTCATGATTTTTCCGACGACATTGTTTTGCGTCGAAAAGTGGTAATTTCTCTAAAAATCATTATAAAACCATTGTAGGATGACATTTTGACGTAAAAACATGTAAAGTGATTTTTGTTTGGTCAAGACGTCAAAAGAGTATTTTTCGACGTCGAATAATATTTTTCAAAAGGTCGTAAATGGTATAAATAACATATCAAGTGCATGCATAACATTACATTGCAAGTCATGACATATCATTTCATTGATAATAGGTCCCGGTTGACGCATTACATTAAACCTCAGTGTACTCACTTTTGCCGTTATTCCAGTTTATCCAAGTGAGTTTTCATAGCCCCGTTTTTACATGCTTTCGATTATTTTCAAACCCACGGGGGAGAATACATTGCACTACATTTTTCTTTGTACGATACCAAGTATGTTAAATTCATTACATTGCTTAAGTTACCACATATGCCAATTTGAAAGTCCCCATTTCCTAACCATGAACCGTTAAGCTTTGAAGCGAGGATGAGTGGATAGATCTATCGAGGGTGACGCCTCCATCCGGTTTGGTGAATCCCAACCAGGAAAACGGATGCATTTCATTTGATTTCATTACGGAGTTGTTCCGCAAACATTCCGTGGAGGGGCATACATAATTGATCAGACTAGTTTCGGGGTCATGGGCTTAAGGCAATTGTAACATTATTTTTACGTGACTTGATTGTCATGCATGCTAGATACTTGTGTAGTCGTATAAAACATTTACATAAACCTATGATTTCTCACCAACATTATTGTTGACCGCTTTTTAGCAATGTATTTTCGTGTAACTGAGGCACGTTCATCATGACATGGTTTAGGGACCTATATTTTGAGTCGCGGCGTCGACTTACATTATGTACATTATGGCTCTTTATTTCAAAACATCGTTTGGATTTGTAACATATTTGTATTTCCTTAAACTTGTCAAACCTTTTGGGACCGATGTTGTACTCTGATTATGTTTTTATGAAATATCCAACGATGTGTTTTTAAAACGGCACTTTAGGTCGTTCAATATAACTGTGATGTGGTGCTATGACAGTCAAGCCCCCAGGAATTCCATTCCGCTGCAAAACAGGTAAATTGGGGGTGTGACACATTGTTTAAGGTACGAAAGAACTCACGTATGCTTCAAGGTATAACCCTAGTGATAAGCAAGATCACTCGTATTATTCTTAATAATATTGGAGCTTTGTGTTATACTGTTCTTACTTACATTACATCATATAATACATCTTCTAAGTATTACTAAGTATATTCCGCGTACTTATTAATATAATTCAAAGTATCACTAACACAAGGTGTGTGTTTAGATCCATCACAATGTATAACATAGGGTATCGATCAAGGGTTGTTCATCAAAGATAATATATATAAAGGGAAGAAAATAGATAAGCATCAAATGGCATGATCAAACGAATATCGTATCGAGGGAATCATATCAAATTGAATCACAAACGAATATTATAACAAATGAAACAAAATCAAAGATCAAGAGTCATGAGAAACCCTTACTGATAAAGGGCAGAATATATGTACCTTAGCAAATGAAATGAAAGCAAACGGAAAAGTGAGCACAAGGAAACAACGTCATGTATTCTTCAACGAATCTACACAGTTTAGGGTTCATATAATACTTATTACCTCATTTAATGTCATAACGGATTTATTGCTTATTATTAATCACGTTCTCAACTTAGGGTTTGGAGATTAGGTCAGATTCATAATTATTTCAACTTCTTACGGTTAATAATGATAATTAATCAGGAATAAGTTTTATATGTGTTTCAAATCATTAGTTAACTTAATTAGGGTTAAATGTGCTAAAACAGATTTTTTAGGTTTAGAAAGCAAACCTGACTCAGTTTCTTATGAATTTATAGACCTATCAGATGAGCTCCAATAAATATGAGAAAATTTCCATAGGTTCCCATATCAGTTAAGTAAGTTTAAAAATGTTTACAGATTTTATTTCAAAGTATAAGTATGATCTAAAAATTCATCTTTCCATACCTATACAGAAAATGACCTACTATTACACCTTTAAAGTATAGGTCTGGTAGACCAGTTTAGAAAATTCACAAAAATCCCCAATATTTTCAGAAGTAAATTAACATGCCAAATATTTACCATACCAATTTATAGCCCTTAAGACCTTATGGTTTGAAAATGAAAAATTGGCCATTCCAACTGATTTCCATACTTAGTTTAACAACTTTGATCACCCAACTTGGAAAATTCAAAAAGTACCCTTCCCGACCTCTATTTGCTATGAACCTTATATTTCCAGAAAGTAAATGGATTGAACTTATTTTTAGACTCTAAAATCACCCAAAAACACGTTGGTATCATTTATTTACACCTCCTTGAACCCGACCCAATTTCTAGACATCATGTTCACATAAAATCACAACGAAACGATAAACCCTTTTAAACCCAATTCGACCCATAATTACTTCCTAGGGTTTTCCAGGTTTTATATCATAATTAGTGAATCATTAATGTTCATATTAGGGCTTCAAAACATAGGTCTAGGGCTGGATTATAATCAAGAATACCTTGTTGTCGAATCAAAGAGGAAAATGATTAGGACATCAAAGAACAAAGACCACGAATCAACAATACACCAACACCCAAGAGTGCTACGATCTACCAAGCTTCACACCATCGTCTCTTCTTGAACTTTGGAGGGAAAAATACAGATTTGGGTACAAGTTAGGGTTCGGTTTGAGAGGAAGAAAAAGAAGGCCGAGTATGTATTTTTGAGGGGAAGGGATATATGCCGCAAGTTTTGACGGGTTAAAAGAAAAGGAACCGTGTTTTATTTTAGGGTAAAAGGGGAGACAAAATCCTCTATTTGATTAGTCATATACCCTATGTTTTATTTTGTTCTTATCAAGTCCTCAAACAAAACGAGTAGGGCTTTAAATTGTTAAAAATTTCGGTTCTAACTATAATATACCAAACATGTACTTTGATAAAAAGAAAAAAAATGTGTCGCTAGATGTGTTGAAGTCTAAAAGAGAAACATGTAACGAATGGTAGGGATTTAGAAGCGTAACGATTTATTTTTAGTTAATTACCTAGGTTTATTTCACAACGCATTTGACTATCATAAATCATATAGTTTAGTGTATTTATTAATTATCATATAACTTAGATAAAATTCAAATTTGACATAAAATTATGAATTCAAAATTTAGGGTTTTACAAGGATCCTAATACTGTATAACACTTTGAATTATTTTCTATATTTGAATCTCTACTTAACTTGGTTACAACATTCGGTTTATATAAGAGGGGAAACAGTGGATGCACATGGGTGTATAGTAACTTGCCAACTTGCAATAGGTAGGCACGTGCCTAGTAGGCTAGTCTTGAACGTACTTTTGGCTTGCCCGATTTGACAACTTATAGTCTCAATGCATGTTTCTCATACATCGATAAGTACTTGAACTTATCTTCTCTAAGAAGTTTTCCGCCCATGCATTTAGAAACTGAGGATGTAAAAACTAAATTAAATCTTCAGAGTTAGAGAAACATTTGTCATATCTCAATGACCCTGGGTTGTTTGTAGCTCCTTGTAAATCACTCCTTGACACCGCATCAGTTTTTGAAGTGTTTTCTTCAGCTGGTGTTTGACGTCCCTGAAGCTAGACAGTTGGTTGAGCTTTATACACCACTCACTGATTTCTTTTATCAGTGAGTAACACCTTCTGAATAATAATCAGGGAGACATTCTGATAGCTATCAGGGAGTACCTCACTTCCGATAACTATCAGGTTCACTTTGATAGTTATGAAGTGACATACTCTCTAATCTTTATCATATACTTATGCTCACTAACCTTCAGAGGGTGCATTAGACTTTTTTATGTTTAAATATTTGTTAGAGAAAATTTGGGTGGATTTCAGACCCAACACATATCACGTGAACGAGAGGTTTTATTTTGGCGACGAAAAGAATTCACCTAAATACCGGAGAGGAATTTAGGCGAAGGTATCATATGATTTCTAAACTTTTTAAAGAAATAATATTGAATCTCTTTCTGAATACTTTCATAATTTTAAAACAACGACCAGATGCTATGGGTCGTTTAAGTATTAGTCTTCTCATAAAATGTACAATGGCCATACGCCAATAGGCATACGGCACATCACCCGCCGCATTTGATGAGTACTTGCAAATTGGTTAAAGTTGTTCACGTGATTGTTTACAAAACTTCAGTAAAAGCATACATAAATTATACTTAGAGGAGTATTTATGAACATCCAACTTTAATGACATCCAACATATATATACATTGCATGAAGAAAAATATGGACTCCCGGGAATGCTCGGGAGCATTGATTGTATGCATTGGGAATGGACTAGATGTCTGAAGGCATTACATGGGCAATTCAAAAGGCGTGATCATGAATACCCGAATCTAATGCTTGAAGTTGTTACATCACATGATTTGTTGATTTGGTATGCATTTTGGTGTTGTGGGGGCAGATAACGACCTCAAATACTCTATATAGTTCAAACTTATTTGATGACCTTATTGGCGATATTGATCTAGAATCTCCATTTGTAGTAAATTAAAAAACATACAAAACAAGTTACTATTTAGCGGATGGAATTTATCTTCTATGGTCTACGTTAGTCAAAACTTTATCCATTGCAAGGGATAAAAAATAATGAAGTTTAAAAGAGTTCAAGAAAGTTGAAGAAAATATATTGAACGAGCTTTTGGAGTATTACAAGGTCGTTAGGGAATTTTACAACAACTAACACGTGCTTACCAAACCAACACGCTACGAAGAATCATATATTGTTGCATCATATTAAATAACATGATATTGAAAGATCAAGAATTCGTGATTAGTGAGTTTAACGAATAGTACGTTTCTCCACAACCGAATTTGCAACGTACTTGGATTGACATATGCGACATTGCTCGAGGGAAAAACAAAGAACTTTGGGATAGGAGAGTGCACATCGACTTTCGACAAGATATTGTGGAGCATCTATGTTAATCACTAAATTATATATATATATATATATATATATATATATATATATATATATATATATATATATATATATATATATATATATATATATATATATATGGGAGGGTTAATGTGAGATCAAGCTTAAAGTTGTAAAAATAAGATCAAATCTAAAAATCACTAAAACATTTATAAATAACAATTTTAGCAATCATATACAAAAAAAATAATATTTTAATACAAATTAACATTTTAGCAACTAATAACCAAATGATACATGAGTTTGGATTAGTTATACACCTGATACACATTACACTAATAAATATTCCAAAACATGATACACATACAAAAACCTGATACACATTAAACTTTTAATCAAAGTGTATCACCTAGGTTTCGTAAATTTTAAAAAGAAATTTATTGAAACTTTAACAATTTTAGTTGTAGTAAATAAAAAAATTATTTTTATTGTAAGGAGAGTATCTCTTGTCAAATTTTAGTTCGATCTCATTTTAACAACTTTAAGTATGATCTTATTTGATCTAGATTCGATATATATATATATATATATATATATAGGGGAGAGTTAACGTGAGATCAAGCTTAAAGTTGTAAAAATAAGATCAAGTCTAAAAATCTACTAAAACATTTATAAACAATAATTTTAGCAATAAAACACATAAAAATAATATTTTAATATAAATTAACATTTTAGCAACTAATAACCAACTGATACATGAGTTTGGATTAGTGATACACCTGATACACATTACACTAATAAATATTCCAAAACTGATACACATACAAAAACCTGATACACATTACACTTCTAATCAAAGTGTATCACCTAAGTTTCATAAATTTTAAAAAGAAATCTATCGAAACTTTAACAATTTTAGTTGTAGTTAATTAAAAATTTATTTTTGTTGTAAGGAGAGTGTCGCTTGTCAAATTTTAGTTGGATCTCATTTTAACAACTTTAAGCTTGATCTTATTTGATCTAGATTCTATATATATATATATATATATATATATATATATATATATATATATATATATATATATATATATATATATATATATATATATATATATATTTCAAATGCGTATTTTTAATGTTCGTTATTTTTAATTTAATAAAATGTGTTGTTTTAGTTGAATAAATAGAAAAAGAATAAAAACTGTGAATTCGAGGAGTGTCTTATACCTTGAATTATGGCGAGAGAGTGTTTTTTTTTTCAGAAATTATAAGGGTTGAGTTATATCGCTATACACGATGCTATAACTTTGAAGACACCTTTCGCTGTTACTATTTGGCTCATCCAACTTTGAAGAAAATGAAGAACGAAGCAGTAAACTATTTATATTCTTACTAGCAGTGTATCTGCGCGTTGCGGCGGCGGGTACCTCGAAATAAAAAATTTCGGTGAATCATGTATTTTGGTTTATTATGTTCTTTTTGACAATAAATTTACGGATATCAAGAATTTCTTTAGCCCGTGCCCGTTCGGGCTCGAGCCCGTTTCCCCGCACCAGTTCGGGCTTAAGCCCATTTTGCTTGTTGACCGTTCGGGCTTGAATATCTGTATAATGTGCTTATTATTTGTATTAGTGACATTTAATGCAGGGTTCTCGCGAGTTGCAGCGGCGGATACCCTGAAATAAAATTTTCTGGTGAATCATGTATTTTAGTTTATCATGTTCTTTTTTAATAATAAATTTACGGATTTCAAGAATTTCTTTTAGCTCGTGTCCGTTCGGGCTCGAGCCCATTTGGCCCGTATCCACTCGGGCTCGACCCCGTTTGGCCCGTGTCCGTTTGGATCGCACTGCTCGGCGCCCATTTGGACCGTTGCCCTTTCGGGCTTGAATATTTTTATAATATTCTTTATTATTTGTATTAGTGACATTTTAATGAAGGAATTATATTTAAGTTAGTTGTACAATATGCTTAATAATTTGTATTTCTTGTGTAATGGGTATTTTAATAACTGCATTAATTGTATTTATTGACGAGTTAATTAATTAACTATATTAAATATCTTGACCACACTAATACTGCTTTGTATTTTGTACATTAAGCTTTAAATCTTGTAAGTTTTAAAATTAAGATTGATGAAAATATCATTAATAATGTATTATGTATTGTACAATAGGCATTGTATTTTGTAAGTCTTAATTTTAAGACCATAAAAAGAGAGATTCATTCCTCTATTATAAGTAGTATAAATATAAATATAGATGCTTAAAAAGGATTGACACTTTAAATTAGAATAGGTTTATTTGTTCTTGGACTTATTCATAAAAGTTAACGAGTAATCATCGATTTTTTATTTAGGGGGAATTGGATATATATCCTTTTAAAGGTGAATAATTTCATATATATCCTTCTTACAAGTTTTTGATGCACATAATACAATGATTTTTATGCATGCAAAGGATATATATGCAATTTTACATCTTTGGAGGGATATATATGCAAATGACCATTTTATTTAAACGCTTATCGTTGTTTCATATCGTTAAATTATTTTATTAAAATTAGTTTCAGTCTGATAAGTTTCCTTATTTTCTCTTTGATTTTTGCTTATTCCAAAAGTTGTCTAATAGCGATTAGAATGAAGTTATACTTTAATGTCAAGTGTAATGTGCTATTTGGCCCTATCCAAAATTAAAATCCTAACTCCGTCGCTACTTATTAGTTGATAAGATGTTTACAATAACTCATTAATAGTCTTAAAAACACACAATATCTGGTTTATTGTAAACGTAATTTTAAATTTTATCAGTAGTTATCAAATTTTTAAAAAGGATAATCACTTCTAAATATATTCAACTAACTATTATGAAAGTAATAAACAAGAGTAAAGAGAAAAGAGAAATTATTATTGAAATAGATCATCATTGGAGGTTACAAATAGATGTATTTATAAGAGTAATAGTCTAAAACCTTAACTTGTTCTTAAATAATAGGATGAAGAGACATAACTCAAAAGCACATACATAATTTATAATACCCCTCCTTTGATATTCATCGTTCATTACACGCCATAAACTGCCTCATTAAAAACCTTACCAAGAAAAAACTCAATGGGATAAAAACTTGATGAAGAAAAAGAATGCAGTACTCATAATGCTCCTCCTCAAATTAATGCATATCTTTTAAGCGTCGAAGGCTGATATGTGCTTAAACACATATCTTTTGTTTATCAAAACTGACCCAAAATAACCAAGAAAGAGCCGTTTATTGCTAATATTTGCGTGTTTCTTGAGTTTATGCATGTGCAGGTACGGATATGACAAAACAGACAAAAGAAAGCCAAAACCGAAGAAAACCGAGCACGAGAGAAAGAAGAGTGCAAAAGCTGAGGCTAGGAAAGGAATTTGCAAGTTTGGACAATCACTTCTCAAAATGACAACTTTAGTCCCTGAAGATTCAGATTTGGCAGAAGTGGTCCTTTGATTATTTGAAGATTGACAAGAAAGGCCCTTGGATCACTTTTCAAAATTTACATGATTGATCCCTGGATTTTCAGTTTATACATGTTTAACCCTTATAAGCTTTCATGGATTCATCCTAAGTCCAATATATCCTTGGCCCAAGTCTAATCCCAAAGCCCAAACCACTTCCCAATTTACACGGTCCAAACCCCAAACCGTTTACCCATGGACCCCGGTCAACCCGTACCCGGTCAAAAGAGAACGAAATAAAATAAACAAACCAAGCGCGCCAAATGGTTTTTCCCAAATCCCTCCCAAACCCAGATACATGAACCCTAAATCCCACTAAATTAATTCGACAAATTAAACTCAAATTCGAGCCAAATTCACACTTAACTCTGACATGTGACTGACACACGGATGCCACGCTGGCAATCCGTGTGTCATATCACATCATACTCTCACCTGATTGGTCGAAGCTACGTGGAGATCACAATCCAAGGGTCGTGATGAAAGGATGATAGCTGGGATTTGATCAAAGGGCTGATATCTATCCAGAGAAAGCACAAATACAACTTCCAGATCCTTCCAAGACCTTGAGCTCAAGTATATAAAGACCCCTTCATTCACGAGTTGGATCATCTTTTTCTTTCTTCTTCATTTCAGTAGCTTAAATATTTTGTATTAAGTTTTTAATTCAGTTTTAAATTCCAGCTTTTGTATTGCACTCTTTGTATTCAAGTTTTTATTAATGAAATTCAGTTTTAATTCTCAAGTAATTGTTTAGTTGTTTATGATTCTAATCTGCTCATTATCATTGTTTATTGCTTATTTCCTCAATCAAAGTTTATTTTAAGCTTATTTCTTCATTAATTAAAAAATAAAAAAAAAATCCGAAAAAATATTTGAAAAATAAAAAAAATATCTAAAGCTCTTATAAGCTCATCTTAAAACTGTGCTACTGTTTCATTAAGCTCATATAAGCTTGTTATAGCTTATTGTGAGTTTATATTTCTTTTCTAAAGCTGTTCACATCAAATTCATATTACAAGTCAAACTAAAGTCAAAGAAGCAGTGTAAATGGTGGTATGGTTCTGGTAATTGATATGATGGAATTGGGTTGAAGAAAGAGGTGGAACTGGGGTATAAACAGGTTTAGGATAGTGGTCATTTGAGTTGTTTGGCAAGCCATAGTGGCTAAGGACACAAGTGAGTTTTTTACAAATCCATATCTGTTATAATCTGGTCTTAAGCTTATTGTTCATTTGATTGTGTTTGTGGGTATAATAGCATAATTTAGGTGTTAGTTGATTTACTGATTAGGATTAAGTATTAGAATAGAAGGATTAAGTAGAGTAGTAGTAAAACTGTTTCTGAAGGAGTGTTTGGATCATTGTGTTAATCTGAGCTAGAGGTTAGTGTAGTGTTTAAGTATAGTTGCTATAGGTTCATTTAGGTTTGCTATAGTCACTTCAAATTTTCATATTGCATCCGCGATACTCATTTAGTCGTAATCAAATGAAATCGGTCTTGTTCATATCAGCTTGAATCAATAAGTGAGATTTTGCATTAAGGCTTAGAATCCATAAAGCTAGCTTAATTAGGTCATCTTGCATCATATAACTTCAATTTACATCTGTTTTTTGAAGATCAAAGTTGGAAAAAGTCAAATATCCAAATCTGTTTTAGATAGTCAAAAGTTGCAAAAGTGGTTTTTCATAAAACTTTACTGAATTTTCACAGATTCATTTTTAGCTCAAATCACTTAAAATTGTGGGATTATTAACTTCAGTTGGTCAGGATTTCAAAAGTTATTTTTGAGGAATTTTTGTGAATTTATTTAAGCTCCAAATTAGCGCTTAATCAAGGATATAAATCCCCTGTGCACACTCATCATTAACTGAGTTGTGCACAGGTGTCTTGCAGCAGCCATAATGAGCTCATATTAGCTTGTTGTTGGCTGAAATTTGGTACAAGTGTTCTCTGATTGGTAGTCTCAAGTTCCCAAGTTCTGGTTTCCACTTTGGCTTAATAGAAAAGCTTGTGCTTAAGCTAGAAATAGATAGGATATAGGCTGTTCTCGTTAGAAATCCAAATAAGCCAATTCAGTTTAATCAGCACTTTAGAAGTTTAGGATAATTGTAATTGGTTGCTTTTAAGTAATTTTAGAATAATATAGCTGTTGTTTTCATTTGGTGCTTATTTACAGCTTATTGCTTATTCTAAGTAGTTTATATATCATCAGTTGCACTACAGCTCTTAAATCCTTCACATAAGCTATAGTTTTTATATTTTTCATAGATTTAGAATAATATTTTAGATTTTCTTTGAATTTTTTATAATTTTTCATTACTGTTTGCTATTTTTCTTTATTTAAACTAGTTTTTAAGACTTTTTAATTACCTTTTAATACAAATAAATTAGAAAAGCTACAAAAAAATAATTTTTCAATTTTCATAGATTAAGATAAATATAAAAAGCAAAAAAATAATTTTTCCAGATTTTTCCTAGTTTAATTTGTAATTTTTAGCATTTAAATTAGTTTTAATTAGTTTTTAATTCAAATAAATTCGAGAAAAATCTTAAAAAATAGTTTTAAATCTTAGTTAATTTTTAAATATCATTTTTAGTTAGAAAGTAATTTTAGATCATTTTTAGGATATAATTTAGACGTAGTTGCATTTTAATTACGTTTCTTTAATTACGTTTTAGTTTATATTCGCGTATTTAGGATTCCCCGTAGTGTAATTTCCCTTAATTGCTTTTCCATTTCCCGTAGTTTAAATAAAATCATAAATCTAAAACATCGAGCATTTTAATAACGAACCAATAACGACGTTGCCCATTCACACCTCGTTGGGAAACGACTCGGATTTCCTAATCCGTATCACTATCACTCACGGGTTTTGATTCATTATCCTTTTTCCTAAAGGGATTTTAAATCATTCCTTGTGGTTATTTTTTATATCGATATTGTGGTTTTATCCAAACACACACACCCCTAGACCTCAACGAATCAAATTTTGGCAATCACGCTGCGGGGGAGGTTGTGTCGCGACAATATCGTTAAAGGTTTGACGATTAGTGACTCGAGATCCTTCCTTTGTGAAGTTACTATTTTTATAAAAGTCAAAAAAGTAAAAAATATTTTCCTTTTTCTTTTGTATATATATATATCATATTTAAAAATACAAAAAGATTTTCTCTTTTGTTTTTGAGCTAAATAGAATACATCAATTATATAACATTCTCAACGGAGGTGTTATCATTAGTAAGTTCCCGAACCAAAGATCAAAAACTTGCCTTTGTGTCGCTTGTGAATCCATTTATTTCTATCGGATAAACAAACTGTGTGGTGGGTATAAGGACGGCCTGACATTAAATTGCGGCCGAAAAGAAGCGGGTTTTTAATAAGCTTAGCGCGACCTTAAAAGCTTCTCCGCTCGCTTTGCGTTGTCTTATAGAAGTGATTTATTCACTTGGGATTATTGGTTAAGTTCAATCGTTGTTTTCGAATACCGTTCTCATTTAATTTCCTTGGTTTTTGAAAGTGCATGCGCACTCGCTCTAATAACTACAGACCGATACGTGAAACTGCTACAATTACGAGAAGGCGAAATAGACGTGCTCAATTAGTCGAACCCGAGATTCGAACTAATCAGACTCCGCCCATTGTCGAAATGGCGGAGGATAACCGATCTATGTTAGAGCAAATCCAAGCACCCACCGAGGGTTATGGAGAAGCCATCGTCGTCCCGGCAATCGTTGCCGATAACTTTGAGCTTAAACATGGTTTGATAAATTTGGTTTCGTCAAGCCAATTTTACGGATTTGAGAGGGACGATCCTCACTCTCATATCCGACGGTTTAACAAGCTCACATCTACGATCAAGTACCGTAACGTTCCGGAAGAGGCTATCAAGCTTCTACTCTTCCCGTTTTCACTTGGGGGGCCCCGGATTTGGCTCGAGAAACTACCCCTCGATCGATAACCACATGGGAGAATTTAGTGTCAAAATTCGTGAACGAATTCTTCCCACCGTCTAAAACAACAAGCTTAAAAAATGAAATAACAAAATTCACACAAAGATTTGATGAATCATTTAGTGAGGCATGGGACCGATTCAAAGATTTGCTTAGGCAATGCCCTCATCATGGTTTTACGGAATTACACCAACTTGATAAGTTTTATAACAGTTTGAATGAAACTGATCAAGACTCTCTCAATGCTGCCGCGGGTGGTAATTTGTTGACCCGATCAACGAGAGATGCCTTGTCGATTATTGAGAACAAATCTAAAGTTCGTACCTCACGTAGCAAATCGGTTGCCGCCCGAGTGAGTGTTACACCATCGCCTCGCTTACGAAAATACGTCTAGCACCGATGCTAAGATTGATAAGCTTACGGATATGATACATGCTTTGGTTAAGATTAAGACCGCTAAGATTAATTCTTCTCCACCGCTCAAGTCAAAGCGGTGGAATCGACTTGTACTACTTTGTGGTGGCCCGCGATGCTTACTACAATTGTACCGCTACCGATGGAAATCCTTTCGAAGCTAATGTCGTAACCGGAGGTAACCAATACCGTCCTCAAGTTGAACCAAACCCTCGTGTTAGTAATCAAATGGGACCTCCGGGATTTTCTCAATCGAACAATCAAACTCGTTTTAATCAGAATCAAGTTCGTGGACCAAATGTTCAAAACCAATACAAAGCCCCACCGAATCAATACCCGACCCAAGGGGTAAATTACAATCAAGGATATCAAGCTTCAAGCTATCAAGCTCCACCTTTGCCCTCTAATGAATTCTCGAATTACGTTCAGCACAATAATGCTAAAATCCACACCATGCAAACCCAGATTTCAAGTTTGAGAAATGAATTCCAATCTTCATTAACTAGACAAAGCAATGAGTTTAAGAACGAAATTCGACTTCAGAACAACAAGCTGGATGCTTCGCAGAATAAACTTGAGAATATGTTGAACGCTGTTTTGTGTCAAATGAGTCAACCCTCGGGTTCCGGTTCTCTTCCAAGTAACACCATTCCAAACCCGAAGGGAGAAATGAAATCCGTAACCATTCGAGATGATGGGACCTCGATGACTACTTCCTCTCAGGTGAGGAGTGTAGCACGAGAGACCGAGGTGACAAAGGACCCGGTAATTCCTATTGATAATGGAAAAGCCAAATACGTCCAACCTCTGGTTGCCCAAGTTCCTTCTATCTCCGCCATAATGCCGAAGTTCTAACCTTACACCGCAAATCTATTCAATCACGGTCGACAAAATGAAAGTTGTTTCCAGAACAAAGTTCAAACTTACGACTGATATGATCAAAGCTGCTGACATGATTTATGAAAAGAAATTGGAACAAGTTTCAAAGATTTCACTTAAGCCTACACCATTTAATTCTTCCTCGAACCAAGCTCCCGAGAAGCTTGGTGATCCCGGGAAATTTCTCCTTCCTTGCTCTTTAAATGATATTGAGGAATATAATGCCTTGACCGATTCAGGTGCAAGCATAAGTCTCATGCCTCTTGCGATATATCATGAGCTTGGATTGAAGACTCTTATACCGACTCGTATGACTATCGAATTAGCTAATCGAACAATTGCTCACACGGTTGGTGTAGTCAACGATGTTATGGTACGAGTGGATAAATTCCATTTTCCCGTGGATTTCGCCGTCGTTGATATAGAGGTTGACGCCCGAGTCCCTCTCACTTTAGGAAGACCATTCTTGAGAACCGCGAAAGTCCTTGTGGATCATTACCAAGGAACGTTAACGATCAGAAAAGGAAATGAAAAGATTGTGTTTTATGCCGAACAAACGTCAAAACCTCCACCCGATGACCATTCGATTCATAGCATCGGTGTGATTGATTTTTCTCAAGAAAGTGGTGATCCCATTTTACCGTCTAATCCGATTATGACCGACTCTTTCCCGTCTCTCACTACGAAAAGTGACCCCATTTGGGAAGAGATCGAGGCCTTCCTTAATGATGATTCGATTCCAGTTGAGATTAATAATAATGATACTTTTGACCCGAAGGGGGACATCCTTTTACTCGAGAAATTGTTATATAATGAGCCGTCTTCTTACCCCCCTTCGGACGATCCGGATGATGTGAAGAAAGTTGAGCCTAAACCGACTCGAATTGATCTTTCAAGGTTTACGATCAAGAGTATGTCGACAATACAAGCTGAACGGAAAAAGAAACAAGAAAAGGAGTCTACAACGGTAGTGGTGGAAACTGCTAGCTCTAAGAGCACACCACTTGTCCCACTTCTGTTTTCTAATAAAATCAACATTCCTTTGAGTGGCAATCCCATTCCTTCTTCTGAGACGCTTTTCGATCCAGAATCTTTCAAAACGACATTCACGAATCCCTTGTTTGAATTCGATTCTGAATATACTCTAAATTTTGACAATCCGCTCTTTGACGAAGAAAGTGAGGAGTTCACCGATGAACTTGCTTTTACCGACTCGATTTTCTCTGAGAATGAAGAAGAATACGATGATCCATTTTTCCCAAAGAAAGATAAGGAAGTGAAGATTTCGACAGATGAACTTGTTGATCCTGAGGTCCAATATTATTTTTTATCCGAGAGTGATTCCTCTCCTCGTGAGGATTTTCACATAAATGATACTTTGATTTCATTCCTCTCCGAGGACAAGTGGGATACTCATCGGAGAGGACATTCATATCACAAAAGTTTTTTGGAAAAAGGATCCTCTCTTGGATGCCTTCATGTTTGAACCTTTGAGTAACACCTTTCTATACCATGAGCTCCCGATTTCTTTGCAGTATTCTCTTATCGATCCTTCATCCCTTCGTCTACCGCAAAACCGCCGGATGATGGATCTTCTTCTTGACATACCTTATGTGAGTTTGGGAGGAGTTATCCCATATGTGCTGAAGCCCGACATTTTCTTTTCCTCCAAACCCACCCAGTCTCATTCTTTCGGGAATGAGGATACCATTTTTGATCCGGGTATCCCTTCCACTTGCTTCCCCAAGGACAAATGAATTCGGGGACGAGTCAGGCTAGCGACTCGGTGAAGAAAAACAGTAGCGCTTCGTAGGAGGCACCCCATGCTTATTTCTATCTTCTTTCTATTTTCTAATAAGTGACGTGAAGGGGTTAGCCTCTTCGATTTCTCGTGTTTGGTTGTTTGTGATGTTTTGTCCAGGATTTTGCCGATATGAAGACTCTCGTGCTCGAAGTTTGTATTTTCTCCACTCGAGTTTCATGTTCGATGCTGAAGGAAATCCGATATCCTAAATCTTATCGACTAACGTTTATCTTCTAGCATACTTAATAAACGGCTTTTAGATTTTCGTTGATACCCTTGCCTTTAAACATTGAGGACAATGTTTCGTTTTAGTCTGGGGTGGGTAATCTTCGATTTGATTTGACCGCACTTGTTTATTTTTGTCGTGAACCCTCGCAACCTCGTTTTTCCTTAAAAAATTTGTGCAAAAATGTGAAAATTTTAAAAAATTTTGTAAGATTTTGTTAGTTTTATGATTGAAAAGTTCTTGCTAGTCTCTTAGAAGTTACTTTAAATATGCGTTTTTCTTGAAATAGCCTTTGCTAATTGCTTTAGACAAGAGGCTATAAAATGCGATTCTAGCTCAAAAGGCCAAGAATTTGCAAGTCTCCCTAAGTGATTTTAAATATGCGAAGCTTAAACAAGAATTTGCTAGTTTCTAATAAGTGACTTTAAAAATGCGAGACTTGAGATTATTTGACGAAGCATTTGCTAAGTTAATATATGTTTTGACACCTTGTTGACTTTCCGGTGAGAATAGGAATGGAATTCTGACTTGACCGGGCGTGTTGAGCCCTAGCTTGTTCCCTTACCATAGATAATTTAATTATCGGCTAAGCATCCGCGAATCTCATTACTTGGGATTTTAAATTTGCGGAGATCGAGGAATGATAGAGTTACTTATGAGTTTAGATGCTAAGCGTGGAGTAGTTGGTTCTCTTTAGAGCCCATCGAAGGTACTTATGGCTTTTTGTTCCCACAAGATTGTTTCACCCCATATCTGCGAATAAATAATTAGAGATGTTGAGTTTTTGACGATAGTTAGTTCTTTATTCTTCTTTAGAGAATCCTTGCCCATGAGAGTTGGGTACACATCAAGGTACTGTCAAGTGTTGCGTGTAATAGACAATGATTCCCGATAGTTTGCACTATTGTTTCTATTGTTATAAAAGCCGTAGGATTCGGAGTTTGGCACAAAAATTAACATAAATTAAAGCCCAAATGTATTAAAGTTGAAAAATCCAAAGCCATAAAAGTTTTCTATGTCCGACGGTACCCCCGTTGTCATGGACTTCTAAAAAGGCAGAGGAAAATCCAAAGTCACAATAAGACTTCTGATAAAACGGTAATCCCGTTGAGTTAGTGGTTGAAAAGACCAAGGGCCTAAATTGCAAAAATGCAAATGTGCTGAAATAAGTGTTAAGCCAAACTTTGAATCTGGGAGATATCTCCCTAAATCGTGCGAAATTAGGACCTTGATGTGGACCTCATTCTTGTGTGCAATGGTTTTCGAGGGAAGATGAATAACTAATTATTGACTTAGCTTCATATCTTTATCGGAATAAAAGTTATCGAAACGAGGAATTTAAAGAAATTCAATTCTCACCAAAAATAAAATAAATAGAGGAAAAATAGGAAAATGGGAGCAAAAGGTAATTACACAAGTAACTTCCATGGGTAGTGTTAGCATCTAGAATCATATTTAACAATGATTTCGATTTTACGCTTAGTTTGGGGACTTGTGAAAAATCAGGGACGATGTATTCTATCCGTATGGTCACTTCACGCTGTGTTGTGTTTCCTACTCCGTGATCCTAACGTGTCATTTGAAAAATGTTGGAGTTATTGATCGACATAAAAGTTCAACAAACCGTCACTCATAACCGGAATGTGCTTAATCGTAAAATCTATATATGCGAATTAAAAGGTAAACGGGGCGTTTTTAGAATTAAGGGTTCTTAATCTCTTTTGAGGAATCTTTGCTACTTCTTCATAAGTTTAGTAGAAAGAGATTGAAATCCTTGGTTTTAGAAGCGTGAGTTGATTGCATTGCGTGGGGACACGACAATGGTTTCGTCTGGGGTATTTTGATATGTGCTTAAACACATATCTTTTGTTTATCAAAAATGACCCAAAATAACCAAGAAAGAGCCGTTTATTGCTAATATTTGCGTGTTTTTTGAGTTTATGCATGTGCAGGTACGGATATGACAAAACAGACAAAAGAAATCCAAAACCGAAGAAAACCGAGCACGAGAGAAAGAAGAGTGCAAAAGCTGAGGCTAGGAAAGGAATTTGCAAGTTTGGACAATCACTTCACAAAATGACAACTTTAGTCCCTGAAGATTCAAATTTGGCAGAAGTGGCCCTTTGATTATTTGAAGATTGACAAGAAAGGCCCTTGGATCACTTTTCAGAATTTACATGATTGATCCCTGGATTTTTAGTTTATACATGTTTAACCCTTATAAGCTTTCATGGATTTATCCTAAGTCCAATATATCCTTGGCCCAAGTCTAATCCCAAAGCCCAAACCACTTCCCAATTTACCCGGTCCAAACCCCAAACCGTTTACCCATGGACCCCGGTCAACCCGTACCCGGTCAAAAGAAAATGAAATAAAATAAACAAACCAAGCGCGCCAAATGGTTTTTCCCAAATCCCTCCCAAACCCAGATACATGAACCCTAAATCCCACTAAATTAATTCGACAAATTAAACTCAAATTCGAGCCAAATTCACACTTAACTCTGACATGTGACTGACACACGGATGCCACGCTGGCAATCCGTGTGTCATATCACATCATACTCTCACCTGATTGGTCGAAGCTACGTGGAGATCACAATCCAAGGGTCGTGATGAAAGGATGATAGCTGGGATTTGATCAAAGGGCTGATATCTATCTAGAGAAAGCACAAATACAACTTCCAGATCCTTCCAAGACCTTGAGCTCAAGTATATAAAGACCCCTTCATTCACGAGTTGGATCATCTTTTTCTTTCTTCTTCATTTCAGTAGCTTAAATATTTTGTATTAAGTTTTTAATTCAGTTTTACATTCCAGCTTTTGTATTGCACTCTTTGTATTCAAGTTTTATTAATGAAATTCAATTTTAATTCTCAAGTAATTGTTTAGTTGTTTATGATTCTAATCTGCTCATTATCATTGTTTATTGCTTATTTCCTCAATCAAAGTTTATTTTAAGCTTATTTCTTCATTAATTAAAAAATATAAAAAAAATCAGAAAAAATATTTGAAAAATAAAAAAAATATCTAAAGCTCTTATAAGCTCATCTTAAAACTGTGCTACTGTTTCATTAAGCTCATATAAGCTTGTTATAGCTTATTGTGAGTTTATATTTGTTTTCTAAAGCTGTTCACATCAAATTCATATTACAAGTCAAAATAAAGTCAAAGAAGCAGTGTAAATAGTGGTATGGTTCTGGTAATTGATATGATGGAATTGGGTTGAAGAAAGAGGTGGAACTGGGGTATAAAAAGGTTTAGGATAGTGGTCATTTGAGTTGTTTGGCAAGCCATAGTGGCTAAGGACACAAGTGAGTTTTTTACAAATCCATATCTGTTATAATCTGGTCTTAAGATTACTGTTCATGTGATTGTGTTTGTGGGTATAATAGCATAATTTAGGTGTTAGTTGATTTACTGATTAGGATTAAGTATTAGAATAGAAGGATTAAGTAGAGTAGTAGTAAAACTGTTTCTGAAGGAGTGTTTGGATCATTGTGTTAATCTGAGCTAGAGGTTAGTGTAGTGTTTAAGTATAGTTGCTATAGGTTCATTTAGGTTTGCTATAGTCACTTCAGCTTTCATATTGCATCCGCATACTCATTTAGTCAGAATCAAATGAAATCTGTCCTCTTGTTCATATCAGCTTGAATCAATAAGTGAGATTTTGCATTAAGGCTTAGAATCCATAAAGCTAGCTTAATTAGGTCATCTTGCATCATATAACTTCAATTTACATCTGTTTTTTGAAGATCAAAGTTGGAAAAAGTCAAATATCCAAATCTGTTTTAGATAGTCAAAAGTTGCAAAAGTGGTTTTTCATAAAACTTTACTGAATTTTCACAGATTCATTTTTAGCTCAAATCACTTAAAGTTGTGGGATTATTAACTTCAGTTGGTCAGTATTTCAAAAGTTATTTTGGAGGAATTTTTGTGAATTTATTTAAGCTCCAAATTAGCGCTTAATCAAGGATATAAATCCCCTGTGCACACTCATCATTAACTGAGTTGTGCACAGGTGTCTTGCAGCAGCCATAATGAGCTCATATTAGCTTGTTGTTGGCTGAAATTTGGTACAAGTGTTCTCTGATTGGTAGTCTCAAGTTCCCAAGTTCTGGTTTCCACTTTGGCTTAATAGAAAAGCTTGTGCTTAAGCTAGAAATAGATAGGATATAGGCTGTTCTCGTTAGAAATCCAAATAAGCCAATTCAGTTTAATCAGCCTTTGAAGTTTAGGATAATTGTAATTGGTTGCTTTTAAGTAGTTTTAGAATAATATAGCTGTTGTATTCATTTGGTGCTTATTTACAGCTTATTGCTTATTCTAAGTAGTTTATATATCATCAGTTGCACTACAGCTCTTAAATCCTTCACATAAGCTATAGTTTTTATATTTTTCATAGATTTAGAATAATATTTTAGATTTTCCCTGAATTTTTCATTACTGTTTGCTATTTTTCTTTATTTAAACTAGTTTTTAAGACTTTTTAATTACCTTTTAATACAAATAAATCAGAAAAGCTACAAAAAAATAATTTTTCAATTTTCATAGATTAAGATAAATATAAAAAGCAAAAAAATAATTTTTCCAGATTTTTCCTAGTTTAATTTGTAATTTTTAGCATTTAAATTAGTTTTAATTAGTTTTTAATTCAAATAAATTCGAGAAAAATCTTAAAAAATAGTTTTAAATCTTATTTAATTTTTAAATATCATTTTTAGTTTAAAAGTAATTTTAGATCATTTTTAGGACTTAGATTAGACGTAGTTGCATTTTAATTACGTTTCTTTAATTACGTTTTAGTTTATATTCGCGTATTTAGGATTCCCCGTAGTGTAATTTCCCTTAATTGCTTTTCCATTTCCCGTAGTTTAAATAAAATCATAAATCTAAAACATCGAGCATTTTAATAACGAACCAATAACGACGTTGCCCATTCACACCTCGTTGGGAAACGACTCGGATTTCCTAATCCGTATCACTATCACTCACGGGTTTTGATTCATTATCCTTTTTCCTAAAGGGATTTTAAATCTTTCCTTGTGGTTATTTTTGATATCGATATTGTGGTTTTATCCAAACACACACACCCCTAGACCTCAACGAATCAAAGGCCGATCTTCCGAACCAGTAGCTCAAAAACTCTTATTGGCAAAGACTTTGTGAATAAATCTGCCAAATTGTCACTTGATCGAACTTGACGAACATCAATAACTCCATCCTTTTGTAGATCGTATGTAAAGAAAAATTTCTGAGAAATGTGTTTTGTTTTGTCTCCTTTAATATACTCTTCCTTGATTTGAGCTATACATGCCGCGTTGTCTTCACATAACATGGTTTGATTTCCTTTAATAGACTCGATCCCACATTCTTTTTGGATGTTTTGAATCATCTTTCTTAACCACACGCACTCTCGACCAGCTTCATAAAGTGCAATAAGTTCAGCATGATTTGATGATGTTGCAGTTAAACATTGTTTTGTCGACCTCCAAGAAATTGCAGTGGCTGCATATATGAAAAGCTACCCTGTTTGGGATCGTCCCTTATATGGATCAGAAAAGTAACCAGCATCGCGATATCCAACCAACTTTGATTTCGAATTCTTTTGGTAAAATAATCCCATATCACGGGTACCACATAAATAACGAAAAATGTGTTTGATTCCATTCCAATGTCGGCGTGTTGGCTCGGAACTATATCTTGCTAGTAAGTCGACCTAAAAAGCAATATATGGGCGTTATTATCGGCAAGGTACATCAAAGCCCTATTGCACTTAGATATAGTATTTCAGACCAAGAATGTTCTCATCGTGTTCTTCTAAATGGATCAAGTTCTCGGTCGTTTAATCCACCAACCATTGGTGAGCTTAGTAGATGAGCTTTATCCATATTGAATCGTTTTAATATTTTTTCTGTATAGTTTGATTGATGGACAAATATTCCATTTGATAAATGCTCAATTTGCAAGCCGAGACAAAAATTTAGTCACACTAAGGTCTTTCATTTCAAATTTGCTCTTTAATAAATTTGCAGTATGCTCAATCTCATCAAGAGTTCACTGATATTTAAATCATCAACATACACTGCAATGATTGTGAAACCTGCCTTTGATCTTTTGATAAAAACACACGGAATTATTTGATTACTTTTATACCCTTCTTTTGAAAGATATTCATGATGCGCTTATAACGCGTTCGGGGTCAAACAAAACTTCCTTTTCGTCGAGCAAATTTTTCAACACCCTAGGCAGTGAACCTAATCATTGTAGTGTAGTATTAGGTAAGCCTCGGGTATTGATATCGTTCTCTAGGGGAATAGGAATGCTAGTGAGAGATGTACTACGCTAAGGTTTGAGGTTGAGGAAGATTATTTTCTATCTTTTTATATTTTTTTAGAAAGCTAAGGGTAAAATCTCGGGGTGATTTGGGGGTTGGTACTTCTACTGATTACTCTACTTATCTAATTACCTAAACTAAGGGGTAGTCTATGTCTATTGATGTGTGCTCGTGTGATAATTAAAAATGTGTCTACCTAGATACTATTACTCCCTAGTTATCTTTTATTGGTTGTTGAATTGTCACGTCCTTATTCTTAACGCGTTGTGTTTTCTAAGGTCGTAGGGTATGCTTTTATCCCTAACTCTTTGAGAATACCTTAAGGTTATTGCCTACGAGATCTCTAGGATTCATAAACTAAGACTAAGGTTATCTTTGGATATTTAGCCTACAATTATGCTAGGTGGTTATAAACTAAGGTTCACAAAGATTACTCAAGCATTAAAAACACAACTATGGCCTAGTGCAATCCTAAGCCAATTACAATTAAGATAAGAGACAACCAATCAATAATTAATAACTAGGTTTCATAGATCTAAGCAAACGCACAAGAAATTTAGTCGGACATGTTGAACATGCAAGCATACACACATACAATCGAAGACATAATGAAATCAATGAAGTAAGTTACTTATCTTGATGTAAAATAGGGTATGAGAACCCTAAGATACTGTCCAAACCGGATCAAAATCGTTTTAGGTTTTTACTCCACAAGTCTACCTCCTAAAATTCTGAAAATTCGATTTCTATATATAATTTTACAACTGCGACGGCGTCACCTTATAGTTTGGAAGCTGTCAGATCGCCGTCATTAGGGTTTCGCCTTTGCCAAGTCATCAATGGGACGCGTCACGTTGTGGTTGTGACGCCGCCTTCGTGAGTGACGTCGTCTCAATCGGATCTAGGCCTTCGGGAAGAAAAGTCTTCGTGACGCCTTACTCTTCAAAGCTGACGCCGTCAGGTATAAAATAGCAAATTCACTACCGAAGTCGTCACAAATTCAGTTACACAAAGAGGGACGGCGTCGCCTCTTGCTTGGGACGCCGTCGGTTTAATTCTAGCAGCTTGAGTGTCTTGATCTTGACTTAGCCATTTTCTTCATATATTCACTCCTTTTCGTCCAAAAATGCATCATTCCAAAGATTTTGCTTCCAAGAGACCTAAAAAGTGAAAAGGAACGAAATTAAGCAGAAACGGATATAAAAGTGGGCGATTAAGGGTTTAAATGACCCTTTAAAAGTGTACGTTTTAAATCCTTATCAAATATCCCTACAGTTGGTATTTGCTTGTCCTTAAGCAAATGTGCTTTTGGCCAATCAATTTATAAGTTAGGGGGCATAATGCAATGGTTTAACATAATTCACAACAAGTAAAAGCACCGCAATAGTCATAACAAGCACGGAAATTATATACTAGCACCTCACAAGGGGTGTTTGGATTCTCTCATCTCTCGGGTGTATATGAAATATAACAAATGGAAATTGAAGATAAACACTCATTAACAGGTCATAGTATATAGATTACCATAGGCTTTAAACTAGATCAAACCTCCACCGCTTTGGTGTAAGCACCTAGGAGCAACTATCTAAGAGATCTTTTAAAGGGTTGTAACGTTAGACTTACGGTTAGGGAAACAAAGGGTTTGGTTGGATAGGCAATTTAGTGGTGGCAAGTCAAAAATCTTTTTGTTACAAGCATGAAATGAATGGCGTTGCTAAGCCAAGACTCGACTCTCTAAACTCTAGATAACTTTGAAATAAACAAACATAAATATAAAGATAGATGTAGGATGGTAGCCAGTATGTTTTTTTTTCATTGTTTTTTCGACACTCTTTTTTATTTCTTTTTTCGTTTTTTTTTTCATACACTTTTGCTCTACCATCCTCTACGATAACATCAAAATATAAGGGATTTATAGGCACATCCCTACACTTGAGTTTTTATTACTCTAACACTAATTTGACCCGAATTGAAAAAATCAAAACACTTGGAATACATTATTACGTAAATAAATGGAATTTGAATTTAACGTTCTTTCCCGTCACTCCATAAAATTTAACTTTACCCATGAGTCCCAATCATCCCAAAACTGTGTACAAAAGATATGACTCGACTTAGCAACCATGCAAGTAACTAGATAATTGAACTAAGGGTTTAGTATGATAACAATAATGCACTAAAAGTGAGTGCATACAAGGTAGGCTAAGGCGATTTGGGTGTACATTTGGGGGTGGATTGTAAACAATGCTCTTTATTGATATTCCGGAAAACCGAAACATCACGAGAACCGCGAAAAGGATAGGCTCTGAGGGGTTAACTAGGTGTATCGTGTACTAAAGATGAGTACATCGCAAGGGTGTGGGGGAATTACTCAACCGATGTGGAAGAAGTAATTATAATACGGGTATCAAACAAGGGTTATCCTAATGCCTCTTATCATTTAGTTATTCCTAACTGCACAAGGGTAGTCTCACTAGCGATCTCGGAATGCATCACAAAACAAGTTCTAGAATCTATTATACTACCGGTACACTCTCGAAGCATTAAAGGTGAATGCTTTAATTCCTATAGATCTAGGGGCGAACCTCACATTTTTGGGGTGGAATTTGAGTGGTAAAAGGTTTTTGTGCTAGTCATATAACTCTTATCCATGAGACGCTTTATTAAGACTAAAGACCCACCCGTACATGTCATGAAAAATTTTAAATTTGGCGCTAAAATTGCCCTAACAAATATTTCTCATAGCTTATTACCCAAATGAAATTGGACAAGACAAATATTCAAGGATAAGCATAGTTTCAAAGTTCCCGTTTTATTCTCCCTCCCTACACTTAAACTGAACATTGTCCCCAATGTTCCCCGAAAGTATCAAAGTTATGATAATTGAATGTAATTAAAAGAGAAAGAAACTAGTACTCCCCTGATTAGCTCGGTATGATCCGTGTGAAGTAGTGGTTAAATTCTTTTCCAAGAGGAATGTATGCATGATAAGCTCCATCCAATGTTGAGTTTCTTCTTTTTGCCAAATATAACCTGCACACTTTAAGAAAACAGACAACCCAAAGCATCAAAGCGAACAAAGAAAAATCACAACAAGATGTAATTCCAGACTTAAATAAGATATAATGCTTGTGGAATGGATGTTTGAAGTTTTTTCTGGAAAATTAAGACCTGGGAATTTCCAAAAATTTATAAATAGCACAGAAAACGAGAGAAATTTTATAAGTCTTTTGCTCTCTCGACGTTGTCGTTCTATTCTGACGCCGTCAGTTATCCTCGACAGAACTGGTTTGTCTTTGATTTTCCTAGAAAAATTCTGGAAAAATTCCTGCAAAACATCCATTATGACTCGATACAAGCATTTGACTCTAACAAACACACATATATATCAATTTCACGAATTGTAATTCTTAGGTTCATGTTCTTAAAAACGTATTTGATCTTCCCTAGACTTATCTTTTTGTAAAATACCTTTATATGTAATTAAGACGAGGTTAAAAACAAAATAAAGCATTTTCACAAAGTCTAACATGAGAATAAACAATAATGAAAAAGATATATAAACACACAAATACAAATGAAAAACAAATACACATGGGTTGCCTCCCAAGAAGCGCTTGTTTTTGTTCGAGTCACGAGCTTGACTCTACCCTTATTTAACGGATAAAGGGGAAGTTTTTCCTACACTTAAGCTTAAGTGCGGGTGATAGTAGCGATACACACCCTTAGGGTGAAAATTTGCTACGTGAGGAGAGGGTGATGGGTGATTTATATGCTCAAAGGGGTGTGCTCCATTCATTATAACCTTACCTAATTCTATTGGTGTAGCGGGTGAATCAAATCTCTCTCCTAAAAATGGATCATCTTCTATCAACTTCAAAAGATTCTTAGTTAAGGATCCATCTTGACCTAATAAACCCGGTTTAAACCCATAATATTTCTTGTTATCAGCCATGAATGGGTGATGTAAGTGTGTATGGTCATGGTTTACTCCTATATTAGCTTCCACTCTACATGGCCTAGAGTCTACTACCTTTATCAAGCAACTACCCGAACTATTTATTTTGATGGGTGGATTGGGGCCTAATTTAATTCCTAGATTCACATCTAAAGACGGAAAATTGGGTAAGGTTTTTGGTTGAGGCTCCGGTTCATCAAAATTAGGAACTTCCCTAGGACTAAGACAGAGGTCATGACAACAAGAATCTAAACCTACATTCTAAAGTGGTCTTTGGTCCAAAGGTTCTCTATCAATCGGGGTTCCTATAGTCTCTTCTACTTCTTTCGAGTAAGTTATAGGTGGTATGTGTTCCTCAAGTGATGGTAGGGCTTGTGGGCTTTGATTTTCCACCTCATTCTCCATTATATCTAGATCTCCTATATGTTCATCATGTGTTTTAGTATGATCTAACCTAAATACACTCCTAAGCATCTCAAATCCTTCTTTAGCCATTTCAAATTCTTGGTCCGATTCATAAGAATTGTTCTCAAAAACTTGACTACTATGTTCTATTTGCCTAAAGGATTCCTTACGTGTGTCATATCTTTTGGTGAAATCTATCCCACGCATGCAACTAGGTAGTTCAACTATAACCATCTCACAGTCTTGTTAGGATTTCGGTTCCATTTTCTTAAGATCTTGGTCTTTTTGTTCATGGTGCCTAAGGTTGGATAAATTCTCCTTATCTATTTTCTCAAGTTGTGATGTAGACAACAACTGATGGTTTATGCTTAGGAGGCTTTTCTCAAAAATTTTCCAGAGGGTCTCACTAAAAGGAGTTGATCCTAACAATGATTGTTGAATAGAAGCCACACAATGTAACATATTGGATTTCACAAACACACAAACAACCACAAATATGGGGCGTACAATATGAGTTTAGAGAGAGAAAGTAGAAGATGGGAGCCTTTCTAGAGAGAGAAAGTAAACAAAAGAAAGAAGGTTAGATTGAGTGAAAGGTCCAACCCTCTACCTTGGGAGGTAGATGGTATTTATAGTTTTACATAATACGCCCTCCTGATGGGCTGTGGATCAGGCATACAGTGGGTAAAGACCCGTCCTTCCTCCACGGTGTTGCACTAAACTAAACTACGCTAATAACTAACTAATAAACTAACAAATAACATAACTAACGATATGTCTACGAGTTAACTTATGCTAGATAATATTTGGGGTGACCGACACTTCACTATGGAATTTCCAATTCCTAACAATCTCCCCCTAAGGGAGGTCACCCCATGTTTTACATTTCAAATCCTAGCATTCTTTCTTTGTCTTCTGTTCTGAGCTCGTAGACTTCAATTCTTCAAATTCCGCAATCTTTGTGCTTTAGTAGCGATTCTTCAAAGTCCACATAGTTTTGTACTTTTAGTGGAGGCCTTTAACTGATCCACATCTTTGATGATCTTTAAGCTTTCATTGAGATCATCAGCCACAGTAAATCCCTGGATCTCCCTTTATTTTGTTGCCATCATGTGATGTTGTGACTTTCGGACCGACATGCTCACACTTTTGGATCATGACATCTTTTCATCAGAGTAGCGGAAGCTTTACTGGCTCATGATATTTGCAGCAGCAGAAGAAACATAGTATAAAACTATCGAGCCGTGTTCTGTAGATATGCACAAGTCATGATTTCTTCAATTAAGTGTGGATGCTGTGAGCATGAGGCTTTGGATTGACTCCTCAATTCGATCAGTGAACCGTCCAAATGTCCCCGCAAACAACAAGTTAGCAATAAAACACACGAAAGTGACTTTGATCACTTTCGCTGAATTGAGGTACACGCCCACGGTTCCCGCTTGATCAAGTACAAGTACTGCTGTGGATCGTAAAATTCGAAGAATCTCCTTGACAGGGTTTCGCTGCTGTTCTAGCTGTTCTCAAACCGGAACGTCTCAAAGAAGACAACATGGAGTGAGTGAACCAGCGAATTGAGATTCACTGATTGATGAAAACTTGATTTGAAAAACAATCGCGTATTGCTTAGAAGAAAGAGTTTTGCAATACGACGAAGGTTTTTTGATAAAGATCAATTTTCAATCAAAAATACCTTTTGTATTTGAAAGAGAATACACATTCGATGTACTAGAGAAAAGAAGAGATTCGCACATCGAACGGTTTTTTCAAAAGTATTTTTTTTTCAATCAGAGATACTTTTTGTGTTTGAAAATGAATACTCATTCGATGTGCTAGAGAAAAGAAGATTTGCACATCGAACGGTTTTTCCAAAAGTATTCGTCAATTCATTTCCTGGACCAAGGTTGATTCACGAGTGAATCGCCCCATCGTTTCTATCCAGTTGTCACAAGTTTGATCTTTTAGAATGATCTCACATGTCACCCACCAAGAGCTTGTTTGATGTTGGCTCTAGAAGGATTTCCATCTTCATCGTGAATATTTTCATATCACTCGGATGTTCTGGCAATACCACAAGGATAATGCGTAGGACTCTCAATATATACTTACTTTCCACATTGTATGAAACAGCAAGTCTTCAAGAATTTAGTGTCCTAATGAGATGTTGTGGATGATCTCTTGGCTTTAGGCTCAATAGTGCACATTTGGTTCCTATGCCGGAGACTAGGGACATGGTCTCCTTTTTCAATATCAACAATCTCTAAGAGAAAGTCGATAGATTATGTAGGTTCCCCGAGAGAATGAAACAAGCCCTTTTAAGAGGAACTTGAGTAGTTTGGGAAGTTTAGTGCAGTGCATCACTGGGTCCATGACGTCTTGTCTTCAATACCAGTGTTACTTTGGTAACAACCAGTAGCATATGTATTGAACCCGGTTTCTGCCCTAAGGTTGAATTATTGGAGGTCTATTTCTTTTCACCCTTTTTCACATTCATTTCTTTTTCATTCCTCAACCCCTTCAGTGCTTACCGAGAATTCATTACTAGAACCTTGTTGGGTTTATTCCAGTACTAGCTCTGTCTCAGTCCGCACTCTTCCCATTTCTCACTTTTCTCCTTTTTTCATCATACCTAAGGACTCTACACTATCTAGTGAATTGTCCCTAGGTAGATCCATCCGGCTCTGGCGGGATCGTGGGAACGAATACCTAACCTAACCATCCTTATAACACCATGCATAAAGTAAATTGGTCGGTCATTTGGTATTGTTCATTCCTTCTCGAAACCAATTGAAAAATCATTTGGAAAATCAATCAAGGTACTTGTGATATAATATCAAAGCATTTTGTACCTTAATTGTTTTGATCATTTAGAAATGCTCCCCCTTAACATGTGCAGATGATTTTGAAATTGTTTAGCCCATGGAGGCAAGAGTTCTTTGAAATAATTTCTTTGAAGTAATTTCATGATCACAATTTCCTTAGAAAAAGCCTTTTGGTTTTCTTTGGTAAATTCTCCCCCTCAATATGTGCGTTGGATATTTCAAAATTGTTTTAGCACATAGAGGAAAGAGTTCTTTAAAGGTACATCCACGATCACAATTGCCATTAAGAAACCATTTAGAAAATCAATCAAGGTACTTTATGTTGAAACATAGAAATCTTAGTACCTTGAAAGTTTGTTTTCTTTAAGAAATGCTCCCCCTCAATATGTGCTTCGAGATTCAAAAGCGTTTAGCACATATGGGAGAGCAGTATGCACATATGAATCAAAATGATCACCTTTTATCAAATTTCATTATTAAATCACAAATTCTCCCCCGATCAAAAATATCAAACCCTTTGAGATTTTGGATCTCAAGTGATTAAATAAGGTTTAGAAAACATGGGAGAAAATGTGGCCTTGTATAAATACTCATCTGGTTTTTGGTTAAATGCTCCTCCACAATCATGTGCATTATGAATTTCAAAATCGTTTGACACATGAAGAAATGAGTGCTTTGAAACAATTACCTTTTAAAACCGATTTGAGATTTAAATCACGATCTCTCCCCCGATCAAAAATTTCAAACCAATTGAGATTTTGGATCCCGATTGATTTAAATCATTTAGAAAATTTTGGGGAAAGACGTGACAAAATTTAATTTTTAAAAATGACTGATAAGGATCAATTTTTGACATTAAAGATTGTTAGTGTCAGGTATGATAGTTTTTAAGAGATCTTTAAGTAAAATAAAACAATTTCACAATCAAACAAGAACATAAATTTTTTTATTTAAAAGATCTTTGAGTTTTAAAGAAAATCATACCATGACATAACATTAAATCTTTAGATCACTACTTATTATTGTACAACCGGACTTTTTGATGAAATATCGTTTGAAAATAATTTAGATAAAATCACTCTCCCCCTCAATCGATGACCGTAGTCGTTGATTGAGTGACTTAAGTTTTGATAAAATGGAGTCCGGTGATTTTTAAAATTAATTCCAATTTATTTTCAAAACCAATATTTTTCCATTTTCAATACTACATTTTTCAAAAATTGTTTTAAAAAAAATGGTATCATCACAATCGTCCTGCACAAAGATACGTTAGGTGGTTGAGAAGCTTCTGTTGTTGCTGTAGGGCTGGAAGAAAACCGTCTGCAGATGCAGTGAGACCTCTGACGTTGCATTTTTCATGCCAACTCTTCATAGAGGTCCAATTAAGCTCCGTTTCTTCATTTGATGATGAAGAAAACCGTCTGCTGATGTAGTGAGACCTCTTACGTTGCATTTCATGCCAACTCTCCATGGAAGTCAAATTAAGCTCCGTTTCTTCATTTGTCGACTCAAGATATAGTTTCCCTTTCCTTTCGGCATCCAATCATCTTCAATTGTGGGATCTGGATCGGGAACATTCTTATATACCAATATACCTGCATACGTTAGTGAACACACATACAGATATATGGTGGTCGACCACACCCAAGCAGCAATCGACTAATAAAAGTCAATCCAACATATCAATCAGATCATATAAAGGCATGGAAATTATGTGTTCATCAAACTCTAATCATCTAAACCTAACAATCATATCCTAGGAACCTAGTCCTTCGACATAGGTTAACATGTTTTACCTTTAAGAATATAGGATAATTAGATAAGCTCGTTAGATGATATAGATTTGAAAACATTCTCCCCCTCAATCAATGACTTATTTTTCTGAAAAGTTTAAAAGCGCTGAAGTCATTGATTGAGTTTTAGTTTTATGAACATTCTGATACTGATTGTTTTTCAAGCAACTCATTTTACCACCGTTTTTGGAAAACAAATATTTTTCTGAAGAATTTTAGAAGGAAAAAAATTTGTGTAGGAACAGCAGTCCTTTTGACGACATGCTTTCCTTGTATTGTTTTTAGGATAAGTGCATGAAATTTTTGAAAATTGGTTTAGCGCAGCACTTTCCTTTCTTGAAGAGCGGGTTGCTATCTGAAATAATAGCAAACCATAGTTTTAAGCACGGGTTACAGTCTGAAATAATTGCAAGCCATATTTTGAGACATGTTTAGAAAGAAATATTTACAACTCCTGCTTGAACTTCATCTAAAGCCCCGTGCCATTATTAAATGACATTTTTAAGACCGTAGATGTTATCGATACCAGAAGACATGTAACACCCCAACCCGATAAGGGTAGAAGTATCACGTTTATGGAGTCAAATCAGAACAATACATATAAACCATGCAAGCGGAAGTCTTATAAAAATAATCAAAAGAGTAACAAGTCAGCACGACTTGATCAATACAAAAGTTCCAAAAGATGTCCCAAAGGAAAAGAAACGATACAAAGTCTAAGTCTCCAAAATCAAATAACAATGGAAATCAAAGTCTAAGATAACTAAGGCAAGTTCTCAAAAGCATCCTACTCTCAATCCCAATGAAAAGCCCCAGCTCCTAGCTTAATAACCTGCCACAGAAAGAAATGCTTTGAGCTTAAAAGCCCAGGAACAGATATAACAATACATAAGCAATCATAGAACCAAAGGCTGGTTAAATAAGATATGAATGATATGAAGCAATATAGAGTAGGTAAATGAAACAAAGGAAAGGAAGGTCAGTTTTCCACCACGAGCCAACAAAACAAACCAAATCAAATCATATATCCTGTAATAACCATTGTATTCGGAGGGGTGACCTCGGAATACCAAACCAATATGAGGGGAGTCCTCGAGTAGCCAATGGAGTGATCAGCTCCCAAAATGTGAGGGGGTGTATTGCACACACCAACCACATCACCAAAACAATATATATCAATACAATACAAATACAAATCTAGGATGCATCCATACTGCAAAACAAATAGTGGCCATACAATATATCCAAAGCGCGCATAATCAATACAAATATGGGGACGGTGTGCAACATCACTCGTGCACACTGGAGTCATGCCATTGGTGCATCAATGACATGGACATGGAACCCCCATGCCTAGTTAATGGCTCGGGTATCAACTGACAGGTCAAAGTGTACAATATATATAGTTCAATCAATATCAAAGGTTCAATATTAGCAGTTCACAAATCAAATCAATAGTCCAATATCAAAGGTTCAATTATCAAAGGTTTCAATAGCAAAGGATCAATATCAAGGGTTCAATAGCAAAGAAAAGGTTCAATATCAATATGGCAAGAGCTCAAAGATGCAAAGAGATCACGAGAAACCTTAAGAGAAAGGTCAGAATATCTGTACCTTATTCGAAGCAAGCAAACAAAGAAAGTAAAGTCAAGATATGAGATCAATCACGCCGAACCTATATAAATTAGATAACATTCTATAAGAATCCAAACACTTGTTTTAAGACGCTTGACTCCATTTTAGTAACTTTTCTGTTTTAGTAATCTTTCTATTTTAGACAGGTTTCTATATTTAGTAAGTTTCCATATTTAGCAGGTTTAGTTACTTATCTCAAGTTATAATAGAAAATGAGTATTATAATGCTTTAAGGATCATAAATGACGAGTTACAAAAGTTTAGGGTTTAAAATGCCAATATTGCAAAGTATAGGGTTAAAAGTGTAAATATAGTAAGTTTACCCATTTTACTCATTTAATCCATTTAGTTAGAATATTAACATGTTAATCCATCAAGTTTCATAATTTACCAAACAACCCCTTAACTTTATTAAATCAATTAATTACAAACCCTAGTTTTAGGTTATGAATAACAATTCCGTTTTCAACATATTAGCTCGATTAGAACAAGATTAAAAGACACCTTATGTAATATCAAAATCAAATCGTACCCCCTTCACCAAAATCATTTTTGTACGCCCCATAACATAAACAAAACACCCTCGTAATCATTCGTTATTAAGTCCATTTCTCATATACGAAAACATGTAATCAAAAGATCATTAAACCCCTTTATAAATGAAATATAAATCGACATATGTAAGACTCAAAATCAGTTTCACATTCATTTTATATGTCACATATCATTCGAATAATTATAAATCAAGATTCATGGTTTTATCATTTCATGTGTTCATTATTTCATGTGTTATATATCTTATGATTTTATGTGATCCTTTTATCAAATAACAAGCCCTAGCACATCACAAAGCCACGAATTGGTTAAAGAAACAAAAGGAATAGATTCGAGATGACGAGACGTTACCCTTGTAGCGTGTACGAAACAAAACAACAAGAATCAAACCACAAACCAACCAAGTCTCCTCTTGGTTTCCACAAACCCCACGTACACCTTGCAAGACCCACGACCAAGCCTCCAAAACGAACCAAACACCAATGCTACGTCCACCAAACGATTACCCACGATCAAGAGTCTCCTAGGAACACCTTGGCTTGAAGAATTTCGTATGAAATGGTGAATTTTTAAAAGGTGCCGCCACTTAGAAATGGAGAAAGGAAGCTAGGGTTTTCTTGGTTGTTTAAAATGAAGTGATAAGGTGATAAATGTGATTTGAAATTTTTGATATGGTGAGTGAAATAAGCTTCAATATGGCCGGCCATCAAGGAGTCCAAGAGATAAATTCTCAACTTTCCAAATTAACAATTCAATCATGTATTTAGTCCTTATTCAAGTCTAGATTAGTTGTGTACAATATGTAAGGTTTAAAGTTACTTATACTTTTAATTATTCAAGTTCTTTATTGTATATCATAAGTTTATTATTCTCATAATGTGAAAGTATTATTAATCATATAACTTGTTAAATGGTGTTGACATATTTCCCGAGTTGGTGAAATTTTAAGTTGGAGGGCAAAATTGTCATTTTACGCGATTAGAGATTTTAGGGTTTTACAACTCTTCCCCTCTAAAAGGAAAATTTTCGTCCTCGAAAATTGAAAAGGAAACGAAACGATAAACGAAGACATACCCGATGATGAAAAGAAATGTGGATAACTAGCTCGCATAGATTCCTCGGTCTCCCAGGTAGCTTCACGCTCTGGGTGATTCTTCCAAAGAATCTTAACAAACTGAATAACTTTGTTTCTCGTGATTCGATCTCGTCGATCTAAAATAGCCTCGGGTTCTTCCGGTACGGATATATCTGGCTGAATCTGATCCAAAGGATAGGAAACCACATGTAACGGATGATAGTTGTATCCCCGCAGCAGAGATACATGGAATACGTCATGAACATGAGATAACTGAGGAGGTAGAGCCAAACGATAAGAAACCTCTCCAATGCGCTCAAGAATCTCAAACGGCCCAATAAAACGAGGACTAAGCTTGCCCTTGATTCCAAAACGCTTAACACCCCGAAATGGCGACACTTTTAGAAAAACACGATCACCAACACGAAACTCCAAGTCGCGCCTATGCTTATCAAAGATAACTCTTTTGCCGTGAACGAGCCTCCTTCAATCTTCCCTAGCAACGCCACCTTCGTTAGTAATCTCAACGAGTTCTGGGCCCTCAATCAAACGCTCACCTACTTCATCCCAACAATTAGGTGCTCTACATTTCCTCCCATATAACAACTCGTACGGTGCTCCTTTGATGCTAGCGTGCCAACTATTGTTGTAGGCAAACTCCACCAAGCACAAATACTCATCCCGGTCCCCCTCACCCATTCCAATGCACAAGCCCTCAAGATGTCCTCAAGAGTCGAATGGTCCTCTCGTGCGACCATCGGTTTGAGGATGAAAAGCCGCATTGAACTTAAGACGCGTGCCCCAAGCTTTCACAAGCAGACTCTTCCAAAAATGTGACGTGAAGCGCGGATCTCTATCAGAAATAATAGCAGTAGGAGTGCCATGCAATCTAACAATCTCTTGCCGAAAAATCTCCGCCAATCTACTAACGCGATAGTCCTTCCGGATAGGTAAGAAATGAGCAGATTTGGTTAGTCGATCAACAACCACCCAAATCACAGCGTCATGTCTTTTCCGGTAAGAGGCAAACCGGTGACAAAATCCATAGAAATCTCTTCCTTATATGTCACTTCCAAGTAGGAATCTCCAATGGTTGAAGTAGACCACTAGCCCGCTGATGCTCTATCTTTACCTGCTGACAAGTCATACACTTAGAAACGTACAAAGCCACATCCTGTTTCATACCACTCCACCGAAATGCCGCTAAGGTCTCGGTACATCTTAGTAGAACCGGATGAATAGTGAATGGCGAACTGTGAGCCTCGGACAACACAGTCTCACGAAATCAGGATCATTCGGAACACAAAGTCGGTCACCAAACCATACCACACCAGAGCTATCAACCCGAAACTCCGATTGTTTCCTTCCTCAATGTTGAACAATAGACCAAAGCTCACCGTCATCGCCGAGCTTCCTTGATCCGCAAAATGATGTTGGACTCTACCTTCATACTAGCCCAATAACCATCATAACCCCGGGAACACAATTCCACATCCATAAGCTCAAGATCATGAAGAACCCTGGGTTCAATCTCCAAACTAGCAATCATACCCGACTTTCGGCTTAGTGCATCTGCAACTACATTAGCCTTACCCGGATGATACTGGATATTTGTGTCGTAATCCTTAAGAAGCTCTAGCCATCTCCGCTGTCTCATATTGAGCTCCTTTTGTGTGAATATATACTTTAAACTTTTATGGTCAGTAAAGATATCACACGATTCACCATACAAATAATGCCTCCAAATCTTTAAGGCAAAAACAACCGCAGCCAACTCTAAATCATGCGTAGGGTAATTCTCCTCATACGATTTCAATTGCCTCGAAGCATAGGCAATCACCTTACCGTCTTTGCATCAATACACAACCCAACCTTTCTTCGACGCGGCCACTATAAATCAGAAAACCTCCGAACCCGATGGAAGTGTCTCAAACAAGCGCGTAACTAACCTCCGTTTCAACTCCTCAAAACTCTGCTCACGCTCCTCTGTCCATTCAAACTTCTCTCCTTTCCTCATCAATTCGCCAAAGGTAACGCCAATTTAGAGAAACCCTCAACAAAACGACGGTAATAACCCAAGAAGCCCTTAAAACTCCTAATCTCTGACACAGTAGTAGGTCTCGGCCATTTTGTGATAGCCTCTACTTTAGATGTGTCCATCTTTATACCATCAGCAGACCAACGTGACCAAAAAAAACTTGGCCAGCCATAATTCACACTTAGAAAACTTCGTATACAACTTCTGGCTGTCGAAGAATCTCCAATACGATACGAAGATCTTTGCTCGCCGCGTTCTCGGCCTCACTTCTAGAATACACAAGGATGTCATCGATGAAGACGATTACAAATTTATCGAGGTACTCGTGGAAAACACGATTCATAAGATCCATAAAGATAAGTTAGTCAAACCAAATGGCATAACCGAAACTCATAATGGCCATAGCGCTTGATGTAACGAACGCGTCTTAGGAACGTCTTGCTCCTTCACACGGAATCGATGATAACCGACCTCGGATCAATCTTAGAGAAGAATTTGGCCTCGCAATTGGTCAAACAAGTCATCGATGCGAGGAAGAGGATAACGGTTTCGATAGTAACGGTTCACACGGTAGTCGATACACAATCTCATACTCCCATCTTTTTCTTAACAAATAACACCGTGCACCCCAAGGCGCTTAAACACTGGGTCTAATAAAGCCGCTTCTCCAATAGTTCTTGCAACTGCTTCTTTCAACTCTTCGTTCAATCGGCCATACGATAAGGAGCTTTGGATATAGGTTCAGCACTGTGAATCAAATCAATGCCAAATTCAACTTCCTAGCGGAGGAATGCCGGGAAGTTCGTTAGGGAAAACGTCACAAAATCGCGACAACGAAAGACTTTCAATAGTCGAAACTTCTGAAGAAGTATCTTTGATGGATGCCAGAAAACCAAGGCAACCATGAGAAATGAGAGTCAGACTTTCATAGCGAGATGATCTTAACCGACTTAAGAGATTGAGCACCATGGTATACAAAATCAGGATGATGAACATTACCGAAGATAACATTACGAGCATGACAATCAATAGTAGCCTTATGCAAGGCCAACCAGTCCATACCCAATATAATATCAAAATCAGACATATCCAAAGGAAGAAGATTAGCCGAACGAATACCATCATCGAAACTTAGAGGACAATTTACATATTCATGATTAATGAGCACATGATTTTTCATAGGGGTTGATATAGATAAAGGATTCATTAGTGATGTTGGAGGTAATTTGAGTTTCTTAGCAAAGTTTTTCGATATTAGAATGTTGCGCGCCGTATCAAACAAAACAAAAGCAGAGAATCACCAAAATAAATGGTACCGATAATAGTACCTGACGCCTTTGTCTGCCTGATCTCAAGTAACGAATACACACGCCCAGTGGTGGGAGGTGGTTTGATGTAGTTCGAAGGAGTAGCCGATGCCTGCTTGGGACAGTCCTTCACCCTATGATCTGCCTCCACAATGATAACAACCTCGGTAATCCTCGGCAAGCACCGGTGCGGCTTACCACACGTAACACACTTGGGAGGAGGTAACACCTCAGAATCCTCTTAGGGAAGAAGTCGTCGCAACGATCCTTGATAAGTCTGCGAGATGATCCCGCCGCTGTGTCTCAAAACCGCCACTCTTTTCCTACGATCATCACCGACCTATCAAATCTCCTCTCGATTACCCCTGCCCTCGAATCAGCCACGGCCGTCGTATTACCGACCTCTAACTCCCAGCCGGACCACTGGCGGTCCCTCGATCGGAACTGTGGTCCTGACGACCCTCAAATCACGGTAGAGTCCCGTCGACCCCGAGAATGAATATGATCACCATCTGCTCCTCTTATTGTAACCCCTGCTCCTCATGCAATAACTCTATGTTGGGCATCATCCGCAAGCTACAGTACCTCAGATATCTGATGGTTGATCATCCTATCTAGCACCCACTTCTTTAACCCCCATTTGAACTTACGAGCTTGACGACGAGCATCTCCAGCAACAACAGCACCTACAAACCCAACCATCCTCATAAATCGCTGCATGTACTCGTGAGAATTTTCCTTCTCCAACTGATGTATGGTCTCATACTCCGATTCATTACCTTGCCGTTTGACTCGGAAAATACTTGTTTGTAGAAGATCTCTCTGAAGGTATTCCAAGCACAAGTATCAGAAGTTCTCCTTGGACAAGATATAGGCCTTCCACCAGTTTAGGGCATCACCCTCGAATTTGAAAGTAGCAAGCCGGGTTTTCACCTCATCACCACAACCCAGCACATTGAAGAGCTTCTCCATGTGCGTAATCCATCCTCGCCTCATTATGGAAGTTGCCGGTTAAAAAGGAAGTGGCTTAAGTTTGTTAAAGCGCTCGATCCAAACATGAATGGGTGTAGGTAGGTTAGCACCCCACCATTGTCCCCACCGTAAGAACTAGCACCATTCAACGCTTCGAGTGATGGTAGCCACTATCTCGGGCATAGCAGTGGCTAGAGCGCGTCGCGATCAAAGCTTGAAGTTGGGATATCCATCCCCGTTGTCGTCACCGTTCCTTCGAGTTTGGACCATCTAAAGAGTTCATTAAACGATTAGCAAAAGGTTAGGAAAATTGGATGAAGATCATGAACGGAAATGACGATAAAGAACCTAGAATCTACCCAAACCTCACCAAATCAAAACTTAAGCTCTACGGGTTAACGCTTAGGGTCCATATGTCACAGTCGACTACAAGTCAGAAACCTGGGCTCGATACCATAATTGTAACACCCCAACCCGATAAGGGTAGAAGTATCACGTTTATGGAGTCAAATCAGAACAATACATATAAACCATGCAAGCGGAAGTCTTATAAAAATAATCAAAAGAGTAACAAGTCAGCACGACTTGATCAATACAAAAGTTCCAAAAGATGTCCCAAAGGAAAAGAAACGATACAAAGTCTAAGTCTCCAAAATCAAATAACAATGGAAATCAAAGTCTAAGATAACTAAGGCAAGTTCTCAAAAGCATCCTACTCTCAATCCCAATGAAAAGCCCCAGCTCCTAGCTTAATAACCTGCCGCAGGAAAAGAAATGCGGATGAGCTTAAAAAGCCCAGTGAACAGATATAACAATACATAAGCAATAATAGAATCAAAGGCTGGTTAAATAAGATATGAATGATATGAAGCAATATAGAGTAGGTAAATGAAACAAAGGAAAGGAAGGTCAGTTTTCCACCACGAGCCAACAAAACAAACCAAATCAAATCATATATCCTGTAGTAACCATTGTATTCGGAGGGGTGACCTCGGAATACCAAACCAATATGAGGGGAGTCCTCGAGTAGCCAATGGAGTGATCAGCTCCCAAAATGTGAGGGGGTGTATTGCACACACCAACCACATCACCAAAACAATATATATCAATACAATACAAATACAAATCTAGGATGCATCCATAAGCCGCCAAAACAAATAGTGGCCATACAATATATCCAAAGCGCGATAATCAATACAATATGGGGACGGTGTGCAACATCACTGCGTGCCTCTGAGTCATGCCATGGTGCATCAATGACGGACATGGAACCCCATGCCTAGTTAATGGCTGGTATCAACTGCAGGTCAAAGTGTACAATATATATAGTTCAATCAATATCAAAGGTCCAATATTAGCAGTTCACAATTCAAATCAATAGTTCAATATCAAAGGTTCAATTATCAAAGGTTTCAATAGCAAAGGATCAATATCAAGGGTTCAATAGCAAAGCAAAGGTTCAATATCAATATGGCAAGAGCTCAAAGATGCAAAGAGATCACGAGAAACCTTAAGAGAAAGGTCAGCCTATACTGTACACTTATTCAAGAAGCAAACAAAAGAAAGTAAAGTCAAGAGTGAGATCAATCACGCCGCCCGGAACCTATATAAATTAGATAACATTCTATAAGAATCCGAAACACTTGTTTTAAGACGGCTTTCCATTTTTAGTAACTTTCCTGTTTTAGTAATCTTTCTATTTTAGGCAGGTTTCTATTTTTAGTAACTTTCCAAAATTAGCAGATTTAGTTACTTATCTCAAGTTATAATAGAAAATGAGTATTATAATGTTTTAAGGATCATAAATGACGAGTTACAAAAGTTTAGGGTTTAAAATGTCAATATTGCAAAGTATAGGGTTAAAAGTGTAAATATAGTAAGTTTACCCATTTTACTTATTTAATCCATTTAGTTAGTATATTAACAAGTTAATCCATCAAGTTTCATAATTTACCAAACAACCCCTTAACTTTATTAAATCAATTAATTACAAACCCTAGTTTAGGTTAAGATTAACGAATCCGTTTTCAACCATATTATCTCGATTAGAACAAGATTGAAAGACACCTTATGTAATATCAAAATCAAATCGTACCCCCTTCACCAAAATCATTTTTGTACGCCCCATAACATAAACCAAAACACCCTCGTAATCATTCGTTATTAAGTCCATTTATCATATACGAAAACATGTAATCAAAGATCATTAAACCCCTTTATAAATGAAATATAAATCGACATATGTAAGACTCAAAATCAGTTTCACATTCATTTTATATGTCACATATCATTCGAATAATTATAAATCAAGATTCATGGTTTTATCATTTCATGTGTTCATTATTTCATGTGTTATATATCTTATGATTTTATGTGATCCTTTTATCAAGTAACAAGCCCTAGCACATCACAAAGCCACGAATTGGTTAAAGAAACAAAAGGAATAGATTCGAGATGACGAGACGTTACCCTTGTAGCGCAGTAACGAAACAAAACAACAAGAATCAAACCACAAACCAACCAAGTCTCCTCTTGGTTTCCACAAACCCCACGTACACCTTGCAAGACCCACGACCAAGCCTCCAAAACGAACCAAACACCAATGCTACGTCCACCAAACGATTACCCACGATCAAGAGTCTCCTAGGAACACCTTGGCTTGAAGAATTTCGTATGAAATGGTGAATTTTTAAAAGGTGCCGCCACTTGAAATGGAGAAAGGAAGCTAGGGTTTTCTTGGTTGTTTAAAATGAAGTGATAAGGTGATAAATGTGATTGGAAATTTTTGATATGGTGAGTGAAATAAGCTTCAATATGGCCGGCCATCAAGGAGTCCAAGAGATAAATTCTCAACTTTCCAAATTAACAATTCAATCATGTATTTAGTCCTTATTCAAGTCTAGATTAGTTGTGTACAATATGTAAGGTTTAAAGTTACTTATACTTTTAATTATTCAAGTTCTTTATTGTATATCATAAGTTTATTATTCTCATAATGTGAAAGTATTATTAATCATATAACTTGTTAAATGGTGTTGACATATTTCCCGAGTTGGTGAAATTTTAAGTTGGAGGGAAAAATTGTCATTTTACGCGATTAGAGATTTTAGGGTTTTACAAGACATGTCTTGAGAAAACATATTTTTTTGGTATTTTTCAATTTTCTGATTTTTATGGGCTTTTGTTGATTTTATATTTTTCTATTTTGATTTTGTTGGTTTTATATTTTTGTATTTTGCTTTTTGAAAATTATTTACAAAGATAGAGAAATAGTTTAAGAAGATGATGATACGAGTACCGAGATAAGGAAATCGTTCAGCACTTTCTAGAAGATAGAAGTCATCATCTCTTAAACATTCACCACCAAAGCATTCGAGGCTCTTGAATCGTCGCAAGAACTTGAGCCTTCAAAAAGTGAATCTTTGGTAGCTTCCCCCCAAACCGACAATCCTCGAAAAAAGACAATTTCCCTCAAGAAGAAGAAGTGAAGCAAACAATCTCATTGAATGACGATCAACACCCCGAAGAAGACGAGAACACCGAAGTAACAAGATAACATGGATCATCTTTGCGTTTATCAAACCCAGAATACATGATTAAGCCCGATCACATGATCGTGTTGTGCATCCCCGATGTACACATTACTCTTCGAGTTTGAGCAGTTGTCAATTCTAGGGAACAATATATCAACATCTTCATTTTACCAAGTGCATTCCAGTTTTCTTCCATATAACCAATCTATGTATACAAGTACTCAACCAGAGTAAAAACAACGACATCACAGTAACTGGTTTGAGTCACTGATCTTCTCTACGGATGTCAATTCTGGAATAACTGATTAAGCTCGATCATGTGAACATGTTGTGCGACCCTGATGTACATATATCTCTCCCCTGATGGTTGCGATCACATCGAAATCATCATTACATTGTGTACATGAAGCAATAGCCGGAAGCACTGCCATAAATCATATAAAAGATGTCGATAAGCAATATCATCTCACGCTCCAAATATTCTTCTCATAATTCATCCAACTGAACGCTGAAGTGACACAAACCAAAAGTCACCAAGACCACTTCCCCCCAGATGGTTGGAGTAATGCATCCTTCCCCTAAATAGTTGGAATGACACACCAAAGGCTACGAGTTAGACACTGAGTTTCTCTGCGGTTATGCCATTTGTCTTTCCCGGGATTACTTCAATAGAGAAGAAGTATTAAGTTCATCACGTGTACTCGTTGTGTATTTAGATGTGTGTCTCCTTCCCCCTTGCTGGTTTTGATACCTCAGAATCAGCAACACATTATACATACCAAATATTCTTGAAATAGAGAAGAACAAAAATTAGCTCAAATGAATCCTGTGAGAATCAACTGCTACAGAAACTCTCTCTGACTATCTTTATCAACCCATATGTAGACAATTTGAAGTGACCACTAAAAAAGCAAACCCGATATACCAAAATTGAAACTGAAGTAGAAGTCCCCGCATTTGTATCTTAATCTTGCACTAATGTTGGAAGAACGATGTCGAGAATTTATGCTCCAAGCAAATCTCTTAAGTACTCACTACTCAATCAAAGTATGAGACATTAACACCTCTTGCGATTATCCACAACGTCATGTGCGTGTGTCACTGAGTAAAACAACGTAACTCCTAATAGTGATAGTTAACCAGGTCTTCAACCATCCACCCCGACTGCTGGTAACTAGATAAACCAAGTCTTCAACTCAAATTCTTAAGCCCGAGCAAGTTATCAAATAAGAACACGCCTTAGTGAAAGTCAACTTCAATCTCAAATAAGTGACAAATGATTAACTCCGAAGTAATCAACTTGTGTCAAATGCCCAACATGTGAATAAACATACAATCGGATGTACATTGACCAACTGAATGAACCGGAACAAATGATTCCTCAACATCAATGCATTCTTCCTAAAGATATACATGTAGAGACTGATATAGAGGATTCACCAATAATGTCTTCGAGCAGATGAGGAAGTCATTTTCCTTAATGTTCATGTGGTTGATTTATAGCGTGCACAATGAGAGGAACAATAATCCGTGAAAATTTGGCAAAGGAATACCAAAGAGCGGATCATTATTCAATAGTGCATCTACAATATCATGATAGTCATTATCAACGCCTTGTGAAATAACTGGAGGTAATGTTTCTTAAGGATTCCGAGAAGTACTTCTTAGATGGTGAACCGTTAGTCGAGTAGGAACCGGAGCATGAGCTCGAAACTAGATGATCAACATTCGCGGAGGTTGGAAGTACTCATTAAACATATCTTGAAACAATGAATCCCAGTTATCCTTAGTAAGTGAAGCATTAGGCGTTGGAGGAGAGTCATATGACCATAAATCAAGCATCCATCAACATGTAGTATATGCACTCTTCTCCCCCTCAAAAATTGCATCCGAAGTTTCCATTTTTGATTTGAACAAGTGAATAAGAATATACACCAATGAACGTAGATTCACTTGAGGGTTGAAGAAGATGCGTGGAAAAACATGAAGCTGGTTGATGAAGAATGTCAATGAGAATGGTCATACACATGAAGATTTCTCTTCTTTTGAAGATAAAGCCGCCAATCGAGCGTACACTTTCTTTTCTTTGAGGAACGGGGCCTGAAGTGTTATCTGCAGACACCATAATGATGAAGTACGAGGCCTGAACCGATGCAACAGACGTAATTTCCGGTTTGAATATCAAGGTTGAGTTACTTGGACCCGTGAGTTATGAGATATCAATCCATTTGTTATCCATACTTTAAGCCAGTCCATGTAGTGAAGGATCGAAGTATCTGCAACTGAGTAAGGACTACTTGCACTAACATTACTAGCTTGATTGCATATATATTGGTTAGTGACATTAGTATCCAAACCATTTGGGGTTTCACGGTCAACCTTGATTTTGCCATCGGTAAACAGCTTTCCGGTAGGTATCCACCTAAGTCCAACATCCTTAAACATTCGACCAGACGATATCCACTTTTGGCAAGGTCTAGGATTTTTGATATTCTTATGTACAGTGGAAGACTTATCATTATTTCTAGACTCCAAGGATTTAGCAGTTGGTATCCATTTAGGTGAAGTTTTAGGTCTTTTTTGCTTCATGACATATTGAACCTTAGCCATTTTAGCAGTCTTAGTGGATTGTACCTTAGAATGTGAGTTAGGAAAATGTTTCTTATTCGGAAAAGACTCAGAATTTCTAATTTCATTTTCTACATGCTTAGCATTCTTCTTCATATAACTCCTCTTAGATGCAAGCCAACCCATAGTCTTTTGAGTGTTCCTAGGTAATGGTTTACAACTACTAGCAGTGCCTTGAAATCTCGTGGAATGCATCACCCTAGGTCTTGCACCTAAAATTCCGTCTTTTCAAATCTGTGCCTTTTTCCTAGCTTGTTCTAGATAATAGTTCTTCCACAAGCCATTCATATCATATGAATTATGGGTTTTAATGCTTGATTTTGACACTATTTTCGAACTATTCCTAGAGGTGATGGGAGAAGAAGTGGCTACTTGTTGAGGGTTAACTGAACTAGAAGCCTTATTCTTAGGTAACTCAGGTAAAGTTACTGGTTTTAACAGAACTTTTATCGCATCAACTTGGGAGGCAAGCCTTGTCTTTAAAGATTTTTTTCTTTCAGATATGAATGCAGTAGGCTGCCTACCAATGGACCGGTCTTTAGTGGGATGAGAAACTGGCTTCCCTAAGGTTGATGGTTTTGTAAGCTTAGTGTTCACACTTTTCCCTACGGTTTTTCTGAGCTCATTCTTTAAGGCAACAATAGCGAAACTCTTTTCCTGAAGTTGAGCTTTGAGATCATCAATTTTGGCTATCAAAGAGTTTGTTTGTTCCAAAGACTTAGTTCTAGCATCTTTGTGAGAGTCACGGTTCTATGTGATGCTTTCTCAAAGACTCATTTTCCTTAAGTAATTTAGCCACATAAATTGACAGTTCATTATTTCTTGTTATAGTAGCATCAGTGTCTTGTGTAGTCTTGACCAAATTACTTTTCTCATGCAAACCAGAAATATGTTTCTTCAAATTGTTGATAGTAGAGTTTTTGGCTTGAAGCTGAGATTTTAAATTGTTTATTTCAAAATATTCACGAAATTCAGGAAATTCCGGATTTTTACATGGTTTCTTAGTTTGAAAACTTTCCTCCTTTCTTTGTATTGCAATTTTAAGTGAAATGCAATGTTTTTCAAGTTTTGAGAATATGTTTGAAAGTTCATCAAAAGCCTTTTTATCAACCATATCATTTTTTTTGAAATTATTACACTCAGCCTCAACCAAGGAACATTTATCAGACTCATGTTCAGCATTAAGATCAGTTTGTTTAGGTATATTAGCAGATGCACTATGTTGAACAGTTAAGGGTACCTCATCACATGACACCTATTATTTATTTATGATCGATATGCATATCCACATTGTGTGTAACAAGAGTCACGGACTCTTGGTTGTGTCAAGCTTCTGTCAGCGAGCCTCTATATTCGTGTCAACTGATCCATCATCCGATGCTTTCTTTGGTCTCAACACTACAATCTCTTGATTGTACCCGACATTCATTCACCTTTCGATTGCATCCACCTTTTGTGTAACGAGGTTAGTGAGCAGCTGGTTACATCATTCTTTGCTTTGTCTCGACATTCGCATTTAGCAACACGATCTTTCAGTGATGCATTACTCGAATCATCACAACTATCTCTTAACTGCACCCAACAGTCATCCACATGTTCATCATTTTGTGTAACTTCCTCAATATACTTCTCCACATTATCCATGAGTTGGATTAATGTCTCTCTGAACACATTAGCTTCCATCCCAGTATGATTCTTAAAGCACATTTCAGTCACCAGATAATCATAATCTGAAGTGTATTCCCTTTTGATGAATGACTGAAGTTGTTTGTTGATCACATGAAGTGCAGCTTTAGAATTGGATTCTTGAACCTTTTTCCTATTAAGTTGTCGTTCTAATTGTTCCAAGTTCAAGAACAATGTGCCAGTAATCGATGATAATTCTTGATGGAAGAGTGTAATACATGATCGTACAATTCCCATTGTGTATTTGTCATCAATTCTAAGTAACATGAGGTGTGAATGAAGTTGTCGATAAGGTTCAATGCAACTTTCCTTACCCATTGCAAGAGCATTCTGTAACCTTGACTGGTGCATTTCTCTCTCTTTAGAGTCTGAACCCGGAGATATCACATCCTCATTGATAGATTCAATCATCTTTAACCGTTCAGGGTAGCATACATTATCATTGTTTTCTACAACATCATACAATTTAAGTACCCGAAATCACCGGGGTCATAGTGTAAGACATGATGTTGTAGTATACACAGGATTTTACAAATCTATGATTTAAACCAAGAAATAGATTCTTTCGTGGGATTTTACAAAATCAAGAAGAAACGTTAGAAATGACCAATAGAACGTATTAAGATAACTGATGGATCGTCACGGTGATAGAAAATGTGTGTTAGGACTTATGATTGTTTGTAGGATTAGCGAGTGTTGTTTGCTTGTGATTTTGGGTTGGTTGTTGCACGATTTTACGGAGAAATTTAGGTTTAAAAACTTAAAAACCTCAATAACTTCTGTTCGGAGCGGATTTAGGCCTCGAGGTTTGACCCGAATCTAGTTGATTCGGCGTGCCATTCTCCTCATTCTCACGATCGTTTTGATGGGTAGAACGCTGAAAACGGAGTTACGGTTCAAAAGTTATAGCCGTTTGAAGTTTTGTCGGGAAAAGTCAACAAAACGCACTGATGGAATGGTCAAACCGCTTCTGACTATGAATACAAGTTAAACAGCACAAGTCCTAGGTATAAAAGTTGCTCAATGGACAAGTCGCTAGAAACACAAGTCGCTAGATGCACAAGTCGCTAGAGACAACTCGCTATGAAGACAAATCGCTGGTTGACAAGTCGCTAAAGAACAACTCGCTAAGTGGGCAAGTCACTGAGAAACAACTCGCTAAGAGTCCAAGTCGCTAAAGAGCAACTCGCAATGAAGACAAATCGCTAGTTGAAAAGTCGTTAGACAGATACATGACAAGTCTCTAGACAGATAGGTGACAAGTCTCTAGAAAGACAAGTGACAAGTCTCTACAAAAATTAAATGACAAGTCTCTACCAAAAATAGGCTACAAGTCTCTACCGAAATTAAGTGACAAGTCTCTACCAAAAATAGGCTACAAGTCTCTACCGAAAATAAGTGTCAAGTCTCTACCAAAAATAGGCTACAAGTCTCTACCGAAAATAAGTGTCAAGTCTCTACCAAACATAAGTGACAAGTCTCTAGACAGATACATTGAATCTGGACATAACCACAAGTCTCTACGAAGAACATAACCACAAGTCTCTACGAAGGACATAACCACAAGTCTCTACAAAGAACATAACCACAAGTCTCTAAGAAGAACATAACCACAAGTCTCTATGAAGAAATATAACCACAAGTCTCTACGAAGAACATATTCAAAAGCACCACTTTCCAATCCAAAAACAACCCAACCACACTTATTCAAGCCTTACAAATCAAAACCTAGGCACTTATGATGATTCTAAACACAAAAGTACAATCAAAATTCAAACTTTAACACTAGAAATGATCCAAATGATGCAAATACCACTAAACGTTTTCAACCCCAAAAACCATATAAAACCACTAGAAATCCAAGAACATGCAAGAGAGATGATCAAACCATGGCTCTTGATACCGTTTGTAACATATTGGATTTCACAAACACACAAACAACCATAAATATGGGGTGTACAATATGAGTTTAGAGAGAGAAAGTGGAAGATGGGTGTTGGGAATTATATGTTTGAGTTGATAAGACAAAAAGAATGAAACAAGAGGGACTTAATATGACAAGAATGAAACCTACAAAAAGATGGAAGGACTTGCTTGCAAAAGAAGTTTTATTATTTAGTCCTTAGTAGAGATTTGTAAACCCTAATCCTCTAGTATATAAAGAGGACATGGGGTGTAGGTTTTAATGTATGTCTTCCAAGATGTAGTTGACTTAAAGGTGTGTGTGTGTGTCCTAGGCATAATGTCTTGTAAACGCCTAGGTTATTAGTTTAGTTAGTAGACGTGTTCCTATAAACGTCTAAGATTAGTTAGTGCTAGTGATTAAAAACCTTTAGCAATAACATTGATGTTCTTTATTATTCCGCTGCGTATGTATATGTTATTGTTATCCCTAGTTGAGCTTATAAACGATCTTCACAATTGGTATCAGAGCGGGGAGCTCTTGATATAGGTATCTACAAGATTTTTATTGGTATGTAGCAGATTCAAAGATGGTACGATATTTTTTTTGGTGTTCATGATATCTATATCGACTTATATCTGATGGATACCTCCGAATAATAAATTGGCTACTTTGTACATTCATTGGTCTATTCATTAATTACTATGTATCAATGGTCAATAAAATTGGTGATTCAATGATTGGTCGGCTTACCTCATACTTTTAAATGGATATCACATGCAAGTGATTACTTGGGTTAAATATTTATCAATCGTTGGAGGAGATTTATGGAATGGTTGAAAGGGTTTTAAGTGAATCTGGTTCTTTAATGTTTCTGCTTGGAGGATAGCTTTTTGATTGTTGTCTTGTGCATGTGATTGATGCAAAGTAGTGATTATTGCATGGGAAGAAAACTTCAACGAAGGTGGTTCTTTGTTGCATTTTGTCGTCTAAGACTTTGTCGATGATTTGTTTGTCTTATGCACATGGGCCGCCGACTTAAAACGTGTACGTCTTTGAATTTTATGAGGTTTTCGGAACATGTTCACATTCGATACTAAATTGTTACGTATAATTTATATGGAGGTTGAATCATTAATGATGGTCAAATAAGTGGTACAAATTATGGGACAGTGCATCACGTAGGTTAGTAGACATATTATGCCATATGCATGATTTCGTCTTTGCTTTGTTGGTTCTTGGATTAGATAATCACGTGGGCCTGGGAAAATATTTATAATGATTGGTACAATGTAAACTGTGATCACATAGGTTGAATGCCAGATCTACCTGCTCGTTTCCTTTGTTCGAATATATTGTGTACTGGTTATTATTATTATTTTTTTCAAAGTACTGCTCAAGGTACTGATTCTTCTCAAAGTACTACTCAAGGTTTTTGCATGGCAAAATTTATTTGGATGGGCAGTATAATGGTTTATTACGAGGAGATTTGGAGTTAAGGGGAAGTCGAGCATGATATTTGTTATGGATTTTTGGCGACACACACAGAATGGTTATTTGGTTCACACACAGAGGAAGAAGTTTATGTTCTTAACGGATTTAAAAGGCTCGTATTTGATTCTTATGGATTAATTGATTACGAAGAAGGTTGAATATCATTTATTTAATGTTGTAGTTGAGTTTCACAGGTTTGTGCTCTTCTCATATAGCTTGATGAATCTAGCAACGTGTGATTTTTCTTATGATGCTCTATGGCACACATTGGATATCACTTAAAGGAGTTACATTGTAGCGCTCAGTGTCTCATATTAGTTGAGGATTTTGTCAAGGGATTGCGGTCTACTTATATTTGGTGATTCGTATAAGTATGGAGTTCCGTGGATAGTACAAGATTTAAGACACAAGTTTGGGAAATTCTACTTCTTCATCAAATTCGTTATACTCGGTTTTCTTCACAAGTAATCATTACATAAAGCCTACTGATTTTAAGAATCAAGAAGATGGTTAATATATGGGTTTTCAGGGAAGCTTATTGTTAAATGTTTAACCATCTACATGCATCACTCAAGGGAAGTGTTTGATTTTTACTACTGTTGATCATTATTACTACTGCTAGTTGGAGTTTTCTACTATTTTGGATCCATTTTTCTTATGATGCGTAATGGTGGACGATTTGAAGCATTGGAAGTCTTAGATTGGAAGTATGATATTGGTTCGTGGTGGTCAAGATCATTATTTGCATACATTCCCTATTTGGATAATAAAAAAAGGGGAAGAGATGTTTGAGTGGCATGGCATGGATTAAGGGGAAGACAAAGGAAGACATACTTGTTTCATTCATGGTTAGATCCCTGATCTCAATTTCTCTACTTCATCTAGGGAAGTTCGTTCAAGAATGGTTTTGTCATTATCAACTAGGGGAAGATTGTTGGGAATTATATGTTTGAGTTGATAAGACAAAAAGAATGAAACAAGAGGGACTTAATATGACAAGAAGGAAACCTACAAAAAGATGGAAGGACTTGCTTGCAAAAGAAGTTTTATTATTTAGTCCTTAGTAGAGATTTGTAAATCATAATCCTCTAGTATATAAAGAGGACATGGGGTGTAGGTTTTAATGTATGTCTTCCAAGATGTAGTTGACTTAAAGGTGTGTGTGTGTGTCCTAGGCGTAATGTCTTGTAAACGCCTAGGTTATTAGTTTAGTTAGTAGACGTGTTCCTATAAACGTCTAAGATTAGTTAGTGCTAGTGATTGAAAACCTTTAGCAATAACATTGATGTTCTTTATTATTCCGCTGCGTATGTATATGTTATTGTTATCCCTAGTTGAGCTTATAAACTATCTTCACAATGGGAGCCTTTCTAGAGAGAGAAAGTAAACAAAAGAAAGAAGGTTAGATTGAGTGAAAGGTCCAACCCTCTACCTTGGGAGGTAGAGGGTATTTATAGTTTTACATATATCGCCCTCGGCATTTGTGGATTAGGCATACAGTGGGTAAAGACCCGTCCTTCCTCCACGGTGTTGCACTAAACTAAACTACGCTAATAACTAACTAATAAAGTAACAAATAACGTAACTAACGATATGTCTACGAGCTAACTTATGCTAGATAATATTTGGGGTGACAGACACTTCACTATGGAATTTCCAATTCCTAACACACAAGCACAAAAATTTTCAAATCCATCTAACATTACACCCCGTCTCCTTTTGGATATCTCTAAGATCACTCACAAATTCATTAGAACAATAAAAAGCAATCCGATCTGTGAAATTCAATTGTTCCTCATTTGTTAATGATTCAAATGCAACTTCACTTGCCATAACGACAAATGAAAAGGGTTTTACGAACACAAACACAAAAAAGGAGGATAGACTACAAGGAAGCTAAATATGAGAAAAAAATCTTACTTGATAGGAATCAAGCAAGGGAACCTAAACGGGATAAAAATCTAACTAGCTATTCTATTCGGCGTGAAAACTTGATGCGTATAAGCGTTCGGGTCAAAAGGAAACTTCCTTTTCGTCGAGCAAGTTTTTCAATACCCTAGGAAGTGAACCTAATCATTGTAGTGTAGTATTGGGTAAGCCTCGGGTATTGATATCGTTCTCTAGAGGAATAGGAATGCTAGTGAGAGATGAACTACGCTAAGGTTTGAGGTTGAGAAAGATTATTTTTTATATTTTTATATTTTTTAGAAAGCTAAGGGTAAAATCACGGGGTTTGGATTTGGGGGTTGGTACTTCTACCGATTACTCTACTTATCTAATTATCTAAACTAAGGGGTAGTCCATGTATATTGATGTGTGCTCGTATGATGATTAAAAATGTGTCTACCTAGATACTATTACTCCCTAGTTATCTTTTATTGGAGGTTGAATTGTCACGTTCTTATTCTTAACGCGTTGTGTTTTCTAAGGTCGTAGGGTATGTTTTTATCCCTAACTCTTTGAGAATACCTTAAGGTTATTGCCTACGAGATCTCTAGGATCCATAAAATAACACTAAGGTTATCTTTGGATATTTAGCCTACAATTATGCTAGGTGGTTATAAACTAAGGTTCACAAAGATTACTCAAGCATTAAAAACACAACGATGGCCTAGTGCAATCCTAAGCCAATTAAAATTAAGATAAGAGACAACCAATCAATAATTAATAAATAGGTTTCATAGATCTAAGCAAACACACAAGAAATTTAGCCGGACATGTTGAGCATGCAAGCATACACACATACAATCGAAGACATAATGAAATCAATGAAGTAAATTACTTATCTTGATGTAAAATAGGGTATGAGAACCCTAAGATACTATCCAAACCGGACCAAAATTGTTTTAGGTTTTTACTCCACAAGTCTACCTCCTAAAATTCTGAAAATTTGATTTCTATATATAATTTTACAACTGCGACGGCGTCACCTTATAGTTGGGACACCATTAGATCGCCGTCATTAGGGTTTCGTCTTGGCCAAGTCATCAATGGGACGGCGTCACGTTGTGGTTGTGACGCTGTCAATCTTCAGTAGTGACGTCGTCTGAATCTTGATCTAGGCCGTCTCGGAAGAAAAGTCTTCGTGACGCCCTTACTCTTCAAAGCCTGACGCCGTCACTTGGGTCATACTAAGATAAAAAGGGTTAGAATTGAAACGGAAAACTCCCCTGGATTTGCTCGGTATGATCGAAGACTCACGAGTAAACGTGTCCCTCATTGAGATCTATGAGCAAACTTTAATAACCTGAATTCACATAAGATAACTAAAAGCATCATACTAGAAAAACAACAAGTATAAAAAGAAAATGAAAAACCTAACTCACTTTCATAGGAATCACGGTTGCTTTTAGCATATGCAACAAGCCTTTTAAACCACTTGGTGTCCCATGTGGACGAGTGTAGTCTCGTGAGGGTTTACAGGGAACACACCCACAAAGTTCATTTAATACTAATACAAGGTTATTATGTTTTAAAATGAGAAAAAGTAAGAGGAAGGTTACGTCGTAACTCTTATGAGGGAGTTACACGTAACTAGCAAAACGACATAAGCGACAAGCGAGTTACTACGGTGTAACCACGAGGAGATGGTATACAGCGTAATTATCGTCAAGAATTCTGCTGCTAAAAAAGTTGGTTACGGCGTAATCACTAAGATGAGTTACGCGTAACTCTGGTGAATCAGCAAGCTGCAAGGCAACAATTACTTCCTCGTATCCTGAAAATTTGGTTAGAAAGCACAAAACCCAAATAAAAAAAGAAAAGATAGGCATGGGGTGCCTCCCACGAAGCGCTTGTTTTTTTTTTGAGTCACGAGCTTGACTCCACCCTTATTTACTACATAAAAGGGTGTTCATCCCCTCACTTGAAATCAAGTGTGGGTGAAAATAGCAATAAACACCATGAGGGTGTGAATTTGCTATGGGATGGGGAAACGATAAATTATGATCATACCTAAAAGGAGATGAAATTTCCCTCCATACTTTACCCGTTTTAGTTGATGGCATTGATGATTGGTTCACCTTGTGATGTGGCTGATTAATCGGCTCATATGTCTCCTTGTTAATCACTGAGATGTCCAAGATTTTGTCTTCTAATTCCATTGCAAGATCAACTAGAATTGGTTCAGTAGCCGAAGCTACATAACCAGTATCGGGTGATGTGATAGGTTGCACGATTTCATCCATAATTTCAGCATCCTGAATAGAAAAACAAGCAAGATTGTTAGGAATAAAAGAAGAGTTAGAAGTAATACCTGTTAATACAAATAAGCCATAAAAACGTTTATTTATATTTTACGATCTTCTAATGTTTTGTCGATAACAAACGTAAAATCATATTAACGAAACAAATAAAATACATAAATGGTTTGAACTAATAGTTTCTAACATATTCACATTTTCACATATAACACTAAAACAAGTATAAGTGATTTTATGATTTAGTAATACATATGTACAACAACTAATGTTTACATATTTGGGTAAAATATACACATAACTAGTATGTAGTATATTGGGTAATATAAATGGGTAGAAACTTAAGTATCACAACCCATTGGGCAAATATATTAAATGTAGTTGGGTACAACCCAAAGCCCATAACCCATTGCATGACATCATGCTTATATCATACATGGATAATATCCATAACCCATGGATCAACCCATACCCAAGTGACTAAGTGCAATGCACTCAAAGATACGTTGTATCTAGCCAAAGATCCATGGTTCAACCCATGACCCATGACCCATAACCAAAATACCCATGGGCAAAGAGGAGCGTTCCACGGATCCCTAGCTTTGTGCTAGCCGGATCCCAAGTGGAAGGGATCCGTGGGATCCGGGGAATAGTAGGATTTTTCCTCTATAAATAGTGAGCCATTTCTTCATTATTTCTAACCCCTTTCCAACACACTTTCTCCTCTGATTTAAATCTCACTAACCTTAGATCCAAGAGATCTATGTTTGTAGTTTTGTTTTTGTGTGATCTTTTAGGTTCCTCTTAAAGGCAAGATCACCACCTTTGAAGTCGAGCAAGCTCAAGTCCATGAGTTGCCATACTTCCTCATCATCAAGGCTACTAAAGTCTTCTTGTTGATGATTCCTTTCTTTCTCCAAAGAAGTGTAGTGTTGAAGACATTAGTGAAAGATGTCTCAAGTGTCAAGACGAAGATATTAGTGAAGGGTATCTATCGTCTATAGGACAAGCACTTGTGGTAGGTGCTTAGAAGTCAAGACAAAGAAGCATTAGTGAAGGTGCTTAGAAGTCAAGACAAAGAAGCATTAGTGAAAGGTGCTTAGAAGTGAAGACACAAGACATTAGTGAAAGGTGTCTTGTAGATCTAGTCAAAGGCATTAGTGAAAGGTGCCTTAGATATACATTCGATATGGTGTGTTTCGATGTACAAGATAGACTAGTATTAGATCCAAGGATATTGATATCCTTGATGATGTTGTAAAGGTGTAGATCTCCTTTGGGATTAGTCGTTGGTGTAGTGTGAAATTGTAGTTCTCCATTACAATGGGCCTAGGTGCTTAGCCCTAGTACCTAATAAAGGGTAGGCGGCGTTGTGAGAGTGTAGTTCGCACCGGGTGGAAAGAACTAGGTACTAGCCTAGTACCTTATT
>OU343217.1:231832676-231911449 GCA_910596185.1 Chrysanthemum makinoi | reverse complement strand
TTTTTAGCAAACTACCAGCTATCACGGATTTGATATGTCTTTTACCATGAGCCGTTGCTATGGACTAGCCAACTCTTAATCATTAGAATATGCTGTGAGTTGATAACCATAAGTTTTTGGTAAACTATCAACCATAAAAGTATTTGTTAAGTCTTTACCCGTAGCAGTCTTGCTCTAGACTAGTTGATTCTTATGTGGATTAGAAATGGGGAATCAAAACCATTTGTTGTGTCTCTCAGTACACACCTTTATGATCAACTCCCATCTTTGCTGCATAAAAGTTATTGAACAAGCAAAAATACAAGCACTAAACATATACAAACTTATACAACATTTTAGTACAAGAAACCTCCTCAACACCAAAGACCATTCGACAGGCAGAAAGTTTATGGATTAAGCATTTCCAATACTGTTACCAAGGACTGAAATCTACCCACATCAAGTCCTTTTGTTAATAAATCAGCATAGTTATCATCATTATGGATTTTGACAACTTGGATTAGCCTTTTCTCATAACAATCTCTTATAAAATGGTGTCTAATTTCAATATGTTTAGTCTTTGTGTGTTGAACAGGATTCTTAATTATGCAAATGGCTATGTTATTGTCAATATAAATGATGGTATTCATAAAATTGTACCCATAGTTCAAAAGTTGATTTTGAAGCCATAGAACTTGAGCACAGCAACTCTGCAGCAGCACATACTCTGCTCGGTTTATGAATTTGCCACCATTGTTTGTTTCTTGCCATGCCATGACACCAATCTGTTTCAAGAAATGGCCCTCCACCTGTTGTAGATTTTCTATCCAAACTAGCTCCAGCATAGTCATTATCTGAGTAAGTAACCAATTCTAGAGTTGATTCTCTAGGGTACCATAATCCCAGATTAGGAAATGCTTTAAGATATCTGAAAATCTTCTTCACAGCAGTCAAGTGTGAGAACTTGGGAGTGACCTGAAACCTTGCACAAGGCACATACTGCAAAACATAATATCTGGTCTAGATGATCGAGATACATCAAAGAACCAATCATAGATCAATACATGTGCACATCAACTGCTTCACCATATTTTCCTTTAAAAGTTGATGTGTAGTCTTGTATGCCAGGGGTGCTAGATGACTTTGCATCAAAGAACTGAACTTCTTCAGTATCTGACCACATATTTATCTTGATTGATGAAAATACCATCTGGCCTTTGTTGTACTTGAAGTCCCAAAAAGAATGTGAGTTCACCCATAGAACTCATATTGAATTCTTCCTTCATTAGCTTCTCAAACTCTTTGCACATCTCTGTCTTTGTAGAACCAAAAATGATATCATCAACATATACTTGTACCAGCAAGATATCATTCTTTTTCTTTCTTGATGAACAAAGTCTGATCCACTCTGCCTCTATGAAACCCATTATCAAGAAGATAAGTAGTTAAGGTCTCATACCATTTTCTTGATGCCTGATGCAAGCCATACAATGCTTTAACCACCCTGTACACTTTTTTTGGATAGTCAGGGTCTTCAAAGCCTGGAGGTTGTGAAACATATACCTCCTCATCAACCTGCCCATATAGAAAAGCACTTTTTACATCCTATGATAGACTTTAAGCCCATAAAAGATGCATAGGCTAAGAACACCTAATTGCTTCTATTCTTGCAACTGGGGGCAAACACTCTTCATAATCAATACCCTCCTCCTGAGTGTATCCTTGAGCCACAAGCCTAGCTTTGTTTTTGATAACAATTCCTCTTTCATCCTTCTTGTTTCTAAACACCCATTTTGTACCTATTACCTTCTTGCCATGAGGTAAATCTCAAAGCACCCAAAACCTTTTGAATCTTGAACTGGAGCAACTCTTCTGCATTTCTTCCCCAACTTTCATCTTCAAGTGCATTGTATACATTCTTTGGCTCCATTTGTGACAGAAAACACATGAAAAGACATTCATTCTTGCCTTCATGATTCTTAGATTCATATATTTCACAAATAAACCCATGAACATCAGGACAATTTTGATGTCTTCTAGTCTTCACGATGAATTTACATCCACAATCACATTTTCAAGGGATGTGATTTATGAATTGAGTATGGGGAGTATAAGGAACGCAATCTCATTCGGCATATTTGAGAATTCAACATCATTGGCTTGAGCTTCCTCTTTAACTGGAGTTGTATTTTTCACTTCTGCGTTTTTGAGTGGAAACTTCTGGCCTAGCCAGTGGAATATGAATTTCACCTTTCGTGATTGCAGTGTTCATATTGCCAGCTCCTTCTTTTTTAGAATCATTAGAAGGTTGAGCATCTCCAGTCCTTGGAATATCATCATTATCTGCATAGTCCCAAAGTGGCAAACTGAATTCATCTTGATCATCTACTTGATCCTTGCCTGGTGCATCATCATCAAGAAACTCTTCTAAGCCTGCAAAATCATAAGTAGATGTACCTGTAGAGATAGGTACATAGTTCATGGTATGGGTTAGAGTATCAAGATCAAACAACCTTTCTGGACCAGTTCCTTTGACATTCACCTTATTTTCTAGGAACTCAACATGCAGATTCTCTTCAATATTTTGGGTTCTTAAGTTGAAAACTCTAAAAGCTTTACTAACCATGGAATACCCAACGAAATACCCTTCACCAGATTTTTCTTCAAATTTTCCCAGATAATCTATGGTATTGAGAATAGTGACATGACATCCAAATGGTCTCATGAAGTCCAGGATAGGGGGTCTACCTCTAAATAACTCATAAGGTGTCTTGTTCTTTGTTTTCACTACCAAAACTCTGTTTTGCACATAACATGCAGTGTTAACTGCTTCTGCCCAAATAGTGATTGGCAATTTTGAATCTGCCAACATAGTTCTAGCAGCCTCTATAAGTGTCATGTTTCTCCTCTCAGCAACACCGTTTTGTTGAGGAGTTCTAGCAACACTAAATTCTCTTTTAATACCTTTATCTCTGCAAAAATCATCCATAAATCTATTCTTAAATTCTGTCCCATTGTCACACCTAATGATTTTAACTTTCATATCATATTGGTTTTCAACTTCTGATGAGAAGGTCTTAAGGATGCCAGTTGTTTCATCCTTAGTTCTTAGAAAGAAAACCCATGTAAACCTGCTAAAATCATCAGTCACAACAAGACAATACTTCTTAAGATTTAAGCCTGCTCACGATGTAGGACCAACAAGTCCATATGCAACATATGAAGTGGGTGAGCAATAGCGTTAACCAATTTTGACAGCAGAAGCTCTGTGTTGCTTGCCTTTAAGACAAGCCACACACGTTTGATCATTTTCAAATCTTTTCTTAGGCAAGCCTCTTACCAAACCATCTTTAACAATCTTATTTATGGTTTTGAAATTAATATGACCAAGTCTTCTATGCCATAACATGGATTCATCCACATGTGCCTTTGCAAGCAAGCAAGCATAATCATCTTTAGCAACAGTGTTGTTCATATCAAAGCTATATAAGTTGCCTTTTCTAGGAATCTTAAAAAGAATATGACTTTCATCAGGGATATCTAAAATCCTTAGAGAGAACAAAACACATATGTTTAGTAAAAAGAACATTGTTTTTCTTGTCACACATTTGTGACACACTAAAAAGATTATACTTAAGCTATTTTACATAGTACACAGGTTCAAAATCCAAGTTACCAGGTTTGATGACCCTTTACCATTAACTTTTCCATTAACTCCACCTCAGTGACAAATTGTCCATCATAGTTATCAAAATTTGAGAGATAGGACTTGTTGTTAGTCATGTGCCTTGAACATCCACTGTCTGTGTAGCCTTGATATGATCTTTTTGTCCTTGGATGTTCCTGCACATATAAGAAAGGGGTTAGTTTCCTTTGGAGACCCAAGCCACGATTGACTTGGATTTGCCTCGTGTATCAATATAGTTAAATCTATCAAAGGTCATTGATACACCATTGGGATTGGTTGTTGAGGTAATTCCTTTAGGTTTCCATTCCCAACGTGCTGAGGCCTTCACAGCATTTCCCATGTTACCCCTTTTCTTGTTTACAACCCTTGCAGTGGGAACTTTTGACTGAGCAGTGGGTAAATGCTGCATTTAGTTTAGGTACCACTTGTTGGTTATATAGAACCTTTTATCAGAAAAGACCTTTTCCCTGTTTGGCAGATTTTGTAAAAGTTGTTTTGGATTTTGCACTTGTAACAGGTGATTTAGGGTGAGCAGTGTTGACAGTTTTAGTAGTGGCAAAAGTTTTAAGACCACTTCTTAGTTGAACTGCTTCTTTGGATCATTTTGTTGTGTGGATTAGGGTGTATTTTGTTTTGAAACCTGTTTGACTCCCAATTTTATTCCCATAAACTTCCCCTCCCCAAATGATAGTCACAATTTGCATGTAAATGTTTAAAGCTACCACAGATATGACATGCTTTATTGTTCATCACAAATAAGCTACCTAGTTGTTGATATTTAACATGATTCCAACTCCTCTGGTTACCCCTAGGAGTTGATGACTTGTTTCTATACATCTCAGCATACTTTACAGTTGATCTAGGTTTATTAACTTGTTTTCTAGGTTCCTCTGTAATAGTATTTACAACTTTTAGGATAGAAGCCTCTACATTCTTTTTAACATTCTCATCAACAACAGATAAGTCACTTGCACTTTCAAAAACATCAGGTTCATACTTAACCTCTTCCTCACTTTTCACAAATTTGGGAGGACCATATTCAAGATTCAGATCATGAAATTCTTCTAGACAGTATGAGCTAAATCTATGACAGGAGGTGATGGAACACCCCTTAGTGGTGGAGGAACAGTATTGTATCCCATACCGGACTTAACTTTACTAGTAATTTGAGCATTCCAAATTTTATCAATTGACTTAGACTGATAATAACACGTGTCAACAGATAGATTGACATTCTCATTTATCTTTTTAAGTTTTTCAAACTCTTCTTTTAATGCCTCCGCTTTCATGCTATCTTATGATCTAATTCTCTTCTAAGAACAATCATATCATCATTGTATTTTGACTCATTTTCTCTATAATGCTCTAGTGTTTTCTAATACAGATATGCCTCTTCTAAGGTTTGACACAGTATAATTAGCGCGCAAACAACTATGTTCTTTGGTTTGCATAAGATTCATTAAGCCTTTCACATTCTCTAGAAGCCCTACATGTTTTAGAACAACTTTCAAAGTTTTGTACCTCAGAGTCGAGAAAACCATGAGAGCATGTTTGTAGCAATAAAGCGACATCGAAGGTTGTTCCTCTTGTCCACAGACCATGAAACTCCAATCATATCTCACACCATCAATTTCCAGCATTGCCTTTGGTTCTTCCACAATTGGTTCTTTCTTTTTCTTGTACCAAGTAGACCTATTGTCCTGCTTCTTTGGTCTTCTGCATTCTCTAGCAAAATGCCCCAACTTGTGACAGTTGAAACACTCTACTTTCTTTTTATCGAACCCTGCAATTTCTCCACCATTGATGTGAATTGGCTTGCCAGTCTTCTTGTAGAATTTCCTAGCCCTCATGCTAAGAAGAGGTATTTGCCACTTTATATCCATCTCCTCCAAGTCATCTTCATCAATTTGCTCTATGTCTTCATGAGTTAATATAGAGACACTAACTTGAGTGGAGATAAAAGCATAAAAGGTAGGATCTCCAATACCAGCCACCTTCTTCTTTGAACCTACAGTGGTAACACTAGCATTACCAGTGAAAGCTGTAGAACCGGCAGTGGCAAAATCATCATCACTGTCATCTTCAGAATCATCATTGTCAACAGAGGTTGACAACAATGGCAAGTTGCTAGAGCTTGTACCAAGTTTCCCTGCTTCTTCAATCTTTGTTCAATAAGTTTGAAGTTGTTGTAAAGATCATTTAGCTTCATAGTTTCAATCTCTGGTTTATTTTCCCCGTTTGTAACATTAGTATGAAACTCAGTGAGCAAACTTCTTAGAAACTTCAAATTGAGGTCTTCTTTTCTACCTCAATCCAAAACACGTCATTTGTGTGACAATCTTCTGGAGTTTGGTGAAGATGTTTGTCAGTGAGTCATTGCTTGAAGCGAGAGAGTTTTCATAACTTTTCTTCAACAATGCCTTTTGAGTCTTCTTTGTAGCATCATTGCCACCAAAAGCGAGAAAATCTCTTCAAAAAGTTCTTTTGTTGTCTGAATTCTTTGAAAGCCATGATTGGTCTTTAGGAAGAGTCATTAGTAACAAACTTCTGGCCGGTTCTTTTGTCATTCTTCTCTTTGCTCTTCATCATTAGTCTGGGTACAAAAACTGTTATAACTTCTTGGTCACCAACTTTCTTAGTCTTCTTCTGAGACTTGAAGGAATCACCAATTAAGATGATCTCCCATAGAGCATAGTCTTGTATGAGAAAGTATTGCTCAATCATTATCCTCCACATCTCAAACTCATTAAGTTTGAGCTTAGGAAGAAGCTTTGGAGCGAGTTTGACTGGTTTTCCATCTCCATTAATTTGAGTGAGTTGGTTAAGCTTATTCCTTGGATCTTCTAAATCAAAATATCATAACCTTTGCTCTGATACCACTTAATGGATCTAAACACACACCTTGTGTTAGTGATACTTTGAATTATATTAATAAGTAATGCGAATATACTTAGTAATACTTAGCAAATGTATTATATGATGTAATGTAAGTAAGAACAGTATAACACAAAGCTCCAATATTATTAAGAATAATACGAGTGATCTTGCTTATCACTAGGGTTATACCTTGAAGCATTACGTGAGTTCTTTAGTACCTTAAACAATGACCTAGGATCTTCTTTTATAGCACAAGGAGTCCTTTACAAGATAAGTATAATGATAACTATATAGAATATACACAAGATCTTTTCTATACTTATCTATATACGAATACATAACAATTATCCTAATAGTAGTGGTAATATATGTACTAGCAGTGGTAATGTGTTTTCCATGCTAATTCATTCTTCAGGCAGATGCCTTCCACAAGTTTATCGATGGTAACTCGTTAGCTTTATTCCAACACATTGTTTGTCCAAATCCATTGCCCAAGGTACTAACTAGCCATGGAGGTACCATGGCCATGTCATTAAAGCACCAATGACATGATGCTATCTCTGGAGGTGTGTTTTGTCACAACGTCCCTTTTGTGCTAGCATTTGATTACGACTATGATTCCATACGTAAGTATATTTACCAAAAGTATGTGTATGGTTATGTATGATGTTTATTTTGCAGGGAGCGTATGGATGCATCCTAGGTACTCGTTCTGAATATATATGTGTGCGATACACTTTTGGGAGATCGCCACTCCATTTGATATGATTTGTTATAATATGATATGATATAATTGATTGATATGATATGTTTGATTGTTTTAATCTATTCATGTATCATGTTTAGACACTTGGGGAAATTCTTGACAGGTTAGTTATTATTCCTTCATAACCCTTTGATTATTCCTTTATACCATATTAGGTCCTTATTTCATTTAACATCTTAATCAACAGGTTTTCGTTAGACCGACCGTAGTTTTCCTTGTCATCTGGAATTAGATTGAGATTTATGTTTTGTTTATTTTCTTTTCGTTTAAGAATTTGAACAGTTTTGTATTTCTCTAGAAGATTAATGGTTTCATGACTTGTATTTAATTTATTTAAGACTTCCACTTGCGTTTATTATGTTCTGATTGACACCATAGTGTGACATTTTGACCCTCGTCGGGTTGGGGTGTTACAATCCTCCTCTCCTAGGAACAACAAAGCAAAGCTAGATGTCTCTTGTTGTTTGATTCTGGAGAGTTAATCTGTTATCAATCAGGATAGTATTTCATAGTCTATCCCTTGCAAATATTTGATTCAATTCTAATAAGATTTATAAAGTTGAAAAGTACAAATGGTGTTATTAGCGTGTAAGGGTTGTTCTCATGCAAACCCAACCTCAATGTCGATGTTTTTCAGTTTTCGTCACGTGCTTAAACTGTTGTTCATCTCTTTCATGGTTTGTGTGATCGTGCCGGACCCAACAATATGTTGATTCTTTTTTGAGGACCAGAACTCTTGGCTTCGTAATTACCCGAAGCTTGAAATTATTCATAAGCTTGAAAATACCGTATATACTTTTTTGTATTGTCTTGAAAGTTAAGATCCTAATGATCATAGTTGCTGGGATCCATAGCGTTTTAAGGTAATAAAAGAAGTATTGCTCAATCGTAGATAAAAAGTACTGTACAAATTATAAGATTTAAAGGGTTTTATAGGATATTTAAAGAGTAAAAAAGTGTGTAAAAAGAAGTACTTTTGTTTTCTTAAAAACGGCTATATTAGAGAGCACCAACGTCACTTTATTTTAAACCAAAATCCAAGCTGCATTTAAAAAAAAAAAAAAAAAAAAAGTGACAACTCGGCGGCGTTATGGTGCCGACCATTGTAATCGCGGATGACGTGTCAGACAACGCCATAGGACAACATCATAGGGCTATAATACCACCTATAACACCAGAAAACGGGTGCTTTAAAGGTTTGATCAAGTTATTTATGTCTTACATAAATATAAGACTAGTCATTATGGGATGCCGTGGCCTACCACCACCACCACTTTCACTCACTACGCGCCATCTCCACCGAAGCTATCCCCAACCGTGCGCAAAAGTGGTATGCTTTTGGCCGTTGTGGTCTCTGGCCACCAAGCTAATTCCTTTTTCTTTTTCTTTTGAGCTATATTGTGAAGTATGTTTGTATAAAGTAAATTTTTTTATATTTCTAGTGTGGTGGTGATTAAAACACCTGTTTGATGTGAATTTGATAATGTGACACTTATATGAAAAGGATACTATTCTCACTCTCCCTACTAGAGAGAGTTTGTATTTTATTCCTTTTTTCCTCCATTTGTTTCAGTACAACACAGTTTTTTGTCAGTTTCTGTTCCGTATTTCTGACAGTTTTAAGCGTTTGACTTATTAAACTTTATATTTTTGTTCCACATTTTCGTGTTTATAGTTTTTGATATAAACAAAATTATAAAAAGTAAAGAGGGTGGGAATATAAAAACTAGAGAGGGTGGGAATATCTTGTCCCATATGAAAATACTGAATTTAATGATCCTAAGGGAGGTGGCAACGCTTATCGGCATGCATTAGGCATGATCCATACCGATCGGCGTGAGCATCGCCACTTAATCGGCATGGATCGGCATCGTGGCCATGTGTGGTAAATCGGTATACTTTACCGATTAGGCATGAGAAAATGTATCCGTTGCACTTTAAAAATATAGACGTTGTGCATTAAATTTTTGTAGTCGTTGCATGCTTAAAAAAAAAAAAAAATCTACTCTATAAATAAAGAAATCCAATTCTATTTTTTTATCACAAATTCAATCACAACTCTTTACACTTTTAAAAAACATTCTCATGGATCCAAGAAAATCAAAAGGTGGTCCGTCGTCATCCAAAGGCCGTGGGAGGTCTCTTTCCATTCCTCCACAAATTCAATCACAACCCGCTCCTTACTTTCCTCAAATGAGTCCTCCTCAATATTATTCAAATGACTTCTCCACGCTTTTCAACCCCAATATTTTCACCAACCACCACCAATGACTCCAAATGAATACACGATGTCCTCTACAAGTGACTTTGACCCATTCGTAGACTACCGTGACGTTCCTTCGCGGCGTGAACCAAGTGTTGAACAAGAGCTACCGCTATATGACTTAGATGATGATGAAGATGAAGTGGTTCCCGAAACGCAACCACCAACTTCGATGGGTATAATTTTATTTGTTACACTTTTATTTGTTTTAATTTTTTTTGTTACACTTTTATTTGGTACATTTTTATTTGTTAAAATTTTATTTGTTACAATTTTTATTTGTTAAAATTTTATTTTTTAGAATTTTTATTTGTTAAAATTTTGTTTGTTAGAAAATGATGAAGAAACTCAAGAAGTCTAAGAAGTGCAAAAAAGAAGACAACCGAATAAAGCGGAAAAAAAATCTTTGATGCCGGTCGAGGAGGCGGCTTTGGCAAAAGCTTAGGTTCATATCTCGACATGTAGAGTCGTCGGGAATGAACAAAGTAGAGATAATTTTTGGAAAAGAATTCTTGAGCATTTCAAGCAAAACGTGAAAGACACAACTCGAACTTTTCATGCCTTGAACACAAAATAGAAAACTATGCACGGCGAAATGGGTGTCTTTAATGGGCTATACATCCAACAAGTAATTTTTAAACTTTTTACTTTTATAATTGTATACTTTTATTAATTTATACTTTTTTCTTTTATAATTGTATACTTTTATTAATTTATACTTTTTACTTTTATAATTGTAGAAACGTCTTCGTGAGAGTGGGTGTAGCTATGTTAACGTGATGAAAAATGCCTTGGCCGATTACAAGAACAAAACTGGCAAGTCGTTTACTCATATTGATGCTTGGGACATTGTTAAGCAAGAAGACAAATGGTTGGAACAACCAAATGTAGCGCAAGGATCTATTTCTCATTCCGACAAACGAAGAAAGTCGTCGGAATCCGCCCACTACGAGTCCGGAAGCAATGACAACAACACTGTGCCCGGATCGAATGTCGACAACACTCCTATGCGCGAAAAGAAAAGGCAAAAGGCCAGCGAGTTGTCGACAATGCATAGTGTAGCTGTGAGCTTCAACACATACACATCAAATAAAACACAACTATTGCAGATGGCGGTGGCGAAAAAAGCTGCAAAGGATGAAATGGCCGAAAAGTTCTTGGCGACAAAAATCCGTATAATTGAAGAAAAACATATGTTTAGGGCGATGAAATTCTATAAGGAACCGCAAGATAACATAACCGACCCAAATATACTAAAGTTCACTCTTGACAAAAAATGTGATCGCCGGGAAATATGGATGGACTTGCGATTTTTAGATACGTGGTTTTAGTTCGTTTTTTTATTAATGCGATTTAGTTGATGTAATTTCTTTTAACTATTAATAAAAAAATTATGTTTTATTAAATTGTTAAAAAAAAAAAAAAAGTATGGATTAGACATGGTTGTCACTAAAACTCTTTTGTTAAGTATGAGATGAGATGAAAAGATATTATTGGTGGGTGATTAGGTATGAAAATTATAGATTGACATGGTTGCCGCTCCCCTAACACCCAGTCTAAGGATATCATTAAAATATTGAAGAACTTGATAGGTTTGCCATGCCATGCCATACCCTACTTTGCACATAACTCCATCCGTGACTTCGTGCTAGTAAATAATTCATCAATCATCCAACTTTTTTTAACTAGAACAACCACTATGTGGACAATGATTTAATTTATTATAGTTGCATGATATCAATTATTAAAGGGTTGAGATCTTCTTACGTCTAGTTTGAGAACATGAAAAGTCATTTTGAGTACTTTGTGATTAAAACTTATAATGAGTAATTTATTATGAGACTATTATTTTATTAAAAACTAAATTTAATTTCACGATAAAATCAACATAACTTTTCATGTTCAATTTACATTTAAATATAAGGTCGTGTAAATCCATTACAAAATATATTACACTTTCCGTCTTAAAATAATAATTCACATTTTTATTTTGGGATGTTTTAAAATAATTGTTTATTTTTCTTTTTAAATAAAAACTAAAGAATTTGATGAAGGAATATTTTATTTGAGTGGTTGAAAATTAAAATAATCTCACTTTTATTAAACTATGTAATTTTTGTCTTCTCATAATAATTTTGAAACGAAAGAAGTACGAACGGCTATTACATTTAACTGTTTCTTTCCACAATGTAACCACGTGTCTTATAAACAATTTGACCAAATGGCTTTCTAGAACTTATTCCAAAGGGAATGGGTTGCAAGGTATATGATTGGATTAAGGGTATTAGAGCAAGAGGTGTCATGACCTCCTCACTTTTTTTCACTTAGGCCTCATGTGTATCACATCACTTCCACATCACTCCAATACATTAACAAAAAAATACTCTCCAATCACAACATACTCACTTCTCTTCACTTGGGGCCCACTTATTATCATTTTATTTATTTTCCATATTTTCCAAACACAACTAAATTCATTTCATTAATTTAAAATAAAAATACCCTCCAATCACAACATACTCACTTCTCTTCACTTGGGGCCCACCCACTATCATTTTATTTATTTTCCATATTTTCCAAACACAACTAAATTCATTTCATTAATTTAAAATAAAAATACAACTACAATACGCAAAATTAAAAAAAAAACATACGAAAAAAAAAAAAAAAAAAAAAAAAAAAACTTACGGTACGAAAATAAACCATACGAAAAATACATAAATTTTAAATCCTAATCTGAAAAGTCCTCCGTAGGATCAAACGCGGAGGATATATAATCCTCGAGGCGAGACAAAGCTTCCTCGTTCACGAAGATCCCTCACAGGAGACTCCTGGATCATCATCTTTGTTCACCCGATAGCTCCAATTGACTTTGGTGGTGATGTTGTTCGTTATCCGTTGAACACACTTCCACAGCTTGTCAATAAGTTCGTCATCTCTGCGGGCTTCCTCCTTCAGAAATTTCTCGATAACACCTTTCGTTCGCTGATGATGTCGTTGCAAGTCTTGTAGCTGTCTCTCATCCGCAGCTTCTCATTCATTTTGTCCTCAAAGAATTAGATGACGCGTATAACAGCCTCTTTTCTAGCCTCATCATCGCTTCGCATTGATTTTGAACGTACGTCGCATATCAAGAATGAGAATGAGGGAGACGACAAGCCATTTGTTGCATAAAGAGAATGTGAATTTTGAAATTAAATTGTGTGTGTGAAATGTGATTTTTTTTTTTGTAGATTATGGTTTATATTTATAGAGTTGTTTAAGTATTATGTGTGTGAAATGGTTTTGAATTTGAAAAGTAAATAATTTAGAAATGTAACTGTTGTAAAATGAAACGGTTTAGTATTTTCCATTTGTCGTTTACTTCGTCGTTTGAATGGCGAAATCCATTGTAGCGAGCCACGATGGTATCATGGCGAGAAACGAAAACAAGTGGCGAGATTCCACGTTTGATTCGGCGAGAAACGAATTTGTCCATACCCCTTGCTCTTATGCATGCATGGTTGTTACTATCTCGAGTAAAGATCTTATAATTTTACGATATTACAAACCAAAAATAATTTTGAGATCTTTACGATATAGGATATTAATAGGATTCCGATCTTCATTATAGGATCTTAAGATTTCGATCGATCGATCTAACTTTTCGAACCACAAACTAAAAAACTACAAATTTATATATTAAGTTTTGTAGAATATGAAAAAAAGACGAATTGTATTACCCACTTCAATCACAATTTTGACATACATTTTCATGATGCATGATATATAATAATATGCAGATTTGCATTATTTTTCAACACCAATTAAAAAAATAACATTATAGTAGGATCTTAAAATCCTGATCCGATCTTACGATCATGATCATACAAAGATGAAAACGATCATAGGTAGGATCCTGATCTTAAAACCCTTGCTATTATGAGTATCCCTTCTGGCTCACTATTTACAACCTTTACTCTCTTTTTTTATCCTATTATTCATAGTATAACATAGTTTTTTTTTATCAGTTTTTGTTTTGTATTTTTGGTCAATTTGCCAGTTTTTACTTGTTAAACTCTATATTTTTTGTTCCGTACTTTTCGTTTCGTAGTTTTATAATAAAAGTATTATTAAAAAAAATGAAAAAATAAAAAAGAATTAAAAAAATTTGAGGAAAGGTATCACTTGTATTTTTGGGGTCTAAATAACCTATCCCTTGGATGAATCCAAACGATACTTTTGAAGGATTATTAATACAAACATCGGTTGTGTGAAAGTAATGCATACAGTGTTATCGACTAGTTATACACCCGCGCGCACACGAAGTTGTGACATAAATCTTATGTGTTTTAATATAATTACGTGTGCTTACAAATTGTATATTATGTGATTTTAATGATATACTGTAATTGTTAAGAATGTGAATCTATATTACAAAATTTTCTTTTGGCATAATAAAGTATGTTCGGGTGCATATATGAGTTGTTAAATAAAATTTTTCTATAACATTATGTAAAGTCTTTATACTTGTATAATACTCGTGCACGTGTGAGTTTTTATGTAAAATTTTCCTTATACATTAATATTGATTAATATTTTGTATAGATTTTTGTTAGACGAAGAATTTGAATTTGTTTAACTAACATGGTGTTTAGGTTGATATTGTTTAAGTTTAGCTATTCATATCATCTTTTAGACATTATGCATGTTAAACAAAGTCAAATCCTTCGTACAACAAAAAACTATGCAAAATATTAATCAATATTAATACAAATGAAAAATTTATATAAAAACTTGCGTGTACATGGGTATTATAAATATAAGTATAAAAGATTTGACATAATGTTATAGAACAATCTTATTTAACAACTCTGTATACGCACCCGTATGGAAAGTTGCAAGACAAAAATTTATATTCTTAACTAATTGTACTATTAAAATAAGATAATATACATTGTCTATGCATAAATAATTAAAACTTAAATGTATTTATGACATATATCAAAACACATTAAGTAACATTTTTGCCAATGCCTTATGCGTGCACAGAGGTATATTACTATTTTATATAAATAAAATATACAATTTGTTGTGGATGATTCAGCTGATTAACTTTTCAGATCCAAGCTCAATCTTTAAAGTGGTGGGTGTTGTGTTATAGCTCATGCGTCGTGGGTGTTTTGGTGCTATGGTGCCACTATAGGCATACCGCCTCTCCACCTTATAGAACCAACTTCAAAGCCATAATATGGTGTTATGGATTTCCCCCCCTTTTTAGTGCAAAATAAATAGAAAATGCGAGTCTTGGACATCAATAACTTGTACGTATGATACGAGGGGGAACAATGATTTTTGGTGGTATATTGAAATAATGTTACAAAGGAAAAGATAACGTGACATGTGTTATTATAACACACCCATAACACAAACAACCACCTAGTTCTTTTTTATGTTACTTTGAATATTTACCCGATAAATCCTTTACAGTTAAAAAAAAAAGAAAAAAAGAAAAAAAAAACTAATGGTTGTCACATAAATTTAAAATGGATTGATTGGTGTTTGTGTCCAGTTCGGTGTTACATATAAATGGAACGTTGCTAGTTTGATTTGTGGCTCACGTTAAGCTTCTGTGGGATTGTTCGTGCCAAGTTCTTCTAGTGTGCAGGTTGATTCAAATGGTTTTATCTATTCCATGCTACAAGTTTCTAGTTAGCAAGCTGGTTGCGTTTGCTTTTATTTGAAGTGTGTTTGTTGGCCTTTAAGTTGTTCTTTGATTATTAAATTTCTGCTTAAAAAAAAGACTTCTGTTTATTTGAAATAATACAAAATAAAAAATAAAAAATCAAACATTATATTTGTTTAGATGTCAATAATATGGAGATCAAGAAAACATTGGATGCCGTTAAATTGTTGACGATACTATTGAATACCGACACACACAGTTATTAATGGAGAAGGATTCTCTCAAGTTGTTTTTACAATTTGAGTGAAGTTGGATGTGTTTGAGCCGTTGAATTTGATCCAATGACTTAAATCAAAAGAAATTCTTTTGATTTTAGTCAATGGATCAAATCCAATGACTCACGTCCTTTTAACTTGACTCAAGTTATAACAATAACTTGAGAGAATCATTCTCCGTTATTATTAGTACCACATAGTACATAAAATGAGCGTTTAGACCTTATATTACACTAGAAGGGTACCTGCGCAATGCGGCGGCGGGTACCCGATGACTATTTTGTAGCGAATAAATGTTTTGAGGTGGTGATTTGATGAGATGATGGTGACAGCGGCGGCGATAAGTATAGTTATATGTGTTTGCTTACCCGTTTAGTAAATTCGTTTCACAACACTTGCGAATGTATATGTGTTAGTTGTAAGTGTTTGTTTGGGTTACCCCGTAACTTTCACGCGAAATCATTATTCCCGCATATAAAAATACCTTCGCAATCTCTTACGCGTCAAACACTCCCCAAAAATATATGATTTTGACGAATCAAGATTATATTGATTGGAATAAATGAAATAAAGGTTAAAGTTGTAAAAATTTGAATTAAAATAAAGTAAACCCACTAAAAATATAAAAACTAAAAACTCATAAAAATATATTAAAATGGATGTTGAATTAAAGAGCATAAAATTTTAGAAAATATGGTGAAATTAGATTATAATATAAATAAGTAGATAAAAAGATATTTTAATTTGAAAATAAAGATAATTTTTAATTGAGAAGTGACACATGTCATTTTATAATTGGAGCTCCTTATCTTAATTTTTGGTGGTTAGGAGTTAGGCTTGGAGTTTGTTAGAAGTTAGGCTTGGAGTTTGTTAAGAAGTGACACATGTCATCTCATGATTGAAGCTCCTTATCTTAATTTTACATCCATTATAATATATCTTTCCATAATAAGCAAGTAAAAAAGTCTGAATTTTTAAGCCTTCTAATTTTAGAAGGCCTAAATGCATTATAAAGTAGTATAGACTAGACGAGTACCCGCGCCTAGCGGCAGCGGTGTCTAGTTTCGACAAAATTTTCGCGGCGATTAAGTTTGTTTCATGAATCAGTATCTTAAGCATTAAGGAATCCATTTATGTGTGTGTTTTTAATGTGAGATGAAATGGTGTGTGTGTGTGTGAGAGATAAGTTTTCCAAAATTACTAAAAAGAATTAGTTATTGACTTTCAACATTCAAGTTTCAACATTTCATTTTCACATTTGACAATTTTTTTATTTTATATAGTTAAGATTAAGATTAAGATTAAGATATTAGTAGCTACTTTTAGAAAATAGAAATGGAAACTTATAGCTAGCCAGTATATAATTTGGCAATTATTTAACGAAATATTTTTCAAATCTAATGTAATTCTTAATTTCTTGGTTAACTCTCCAAGTACCAAATATTACATTCATAATGTTGGTGTAAAATACACATGTTTATAAGAGCATCAGGTGTCGTGACAAGGGTAAACTTCGTCGTCGTGCCACATCAGCGCCACATCAGCATCTCATTTTTCTACAACTAACCACAACAAACCCCCTCCTCACTCATAACAAACCTCAACCTCTTCATTTGGGACCCACCGCTACCACTAAAGTTTACGTTAAAACTAAAGTTTACGTTATAACGTAAACTTTGCTGCTTTTGGGTCAGAAGTTTAGCTCGTCGTCCCCACGATTTTCACTTCCACGGCGAGCCACAACGAGGGACCCCGGTGTGGCGGCGAGCGACGGCAGACCTCCACGTCACCCACGGCGAGCCACAACCAAGTCCACACCGGATGCTCTAAGTGGCAAATAAGAGAGTTGACAAGATGAGTGACAAATTAACTTTCTCGAACATCTTTTTAATGACAAAAGTTTGCTCTTTTAGCATTATGCTTGGATAATGTAAAAATCACCTTATAATTTAGTTTCTAACGACGTAGCAGTCACTTAATTATGATGCTTTTGAGAAGATAATATTTTAAGGAAATGACGCTTTATACGGGAAAATATTGTACAAAAGGAGACTAATAATCTGAACATATAAATTTATGCTTCGAGAAATTTAGATGGAGTTGAAACTTGCAGGAACGCGTTAATCTTTTGAGATGTTCCAGTTTGACCCATATTGAAAAACTTGATGAATACAATCTCGTAGCTCATGTAGTCATGTTAATAATGAAAAAAAAGTTTATGGGACAAGCTCAGGTAGATATCCAAACATGAGAATAGGAATAATCTTTTATTTACTCATCATCAACATATCATCTAAAAATGTTGATCGACATTGAATACTATTGCTAATCTAATCCCACAAGTTCTCATGTCAAAAAACGCAAGAACTGTTGTAAACGTCACTATCTGATAGACAGATTAAGACTTGAAATACCTTTCCAAATCGTCCATTAATTCATCTTGATGACAATAATAAGTATTTTTTGGAATGTGGCTAGGAGCTTATTTTAGGATTCCTTTTCACCTATAATTATGTTCCTCAACCACGAAAAAGAAAACATTGAATATTCTGTTTTGTAATCTAGCTATTGATTCTTCTCAACCTTTTGACAGAATATACCGGTCGATGATGGAGAATTAGGATATATGTAGGGTAATTTCCTTTTGTACCGTTAGTGAATTACAATCAAGTATGACAATCAAGAATCAAGAATCAAGAAATAGATCGTCGAATCATGATTTGTATTATCAATGACAGTTTGTTACAATGAATTGGAATGAGAGATTACAAGAGAAAAGTGATTACAAAGCTAACTGAAAATGAAAGAAACAACTAGTATTTAAACTAACTTCTAGGCCGAGAAAAATAGTTGGCAAGTTGTAGTGGAGAGATACATGTGCAACTCACATGTCTAGTGAAAACTAGACATGCGCACCTCACGTGCCATCCTGCATAACCAAACAGTCTATAACCAAACAGTCTATATCAATCAACCCCTCTCAGAATGATCTTGTCCTCAAGATCAACAGTCAAATGTAGGAAACCTTTTCTGAATAGCTTCAGTAACCTCCCAAGTAGCATATGTTGGTTTTATGGATATAAATTAGTAGTCGTGAGTTAGGATCGAACTCGAGACCACGGGATTGCACGCTTTACGTATGAGAATTAAAGTTAATAATTAAATGTAAATGTTATATTTATTTATTAATTACACGAAATAATGTAACGGACGTTAAGTTAATTATGTGTAATGGACTAACGATCGTTAAATGTTAATTGGAATGACTAGATTGCAAAATAGAGATTGGGAAGATTCCGGAATCCGTTGGGATCACATAACCGATCGGCAAGGGGGTTTCCCAACCCAACCCAAACTCAACTTGTTCACCAAGTTATGTTGAGTACATATACAAGGCTTAGGGTCTTGGTTTTGCATCTCTTGTACTCATAAGCTAAAACCTAAAAAGTGTTTGTGTGTGTTTTTGCTATAACCGATCGAAAAACACCTCAAGGGTGTCGATCCACTTGTTTTCCAAAACAAAATTGTTTCGTGTGATTAAAACTAACATTACTTTAATTTGATTTAGTACGTGTGTACAAGAAAGTGGTACTAACATACTTTTGTTAGTTTCTTGGATTGAATTACAAAATCGTTAAGGGATAATTCTTATAATCCTATAAACCCTAATTAGGGTTCATCACTTGCTAGTTTTGTGAATTTGATTCTTGTTCGGCTAGAATAAAAAAGGTACACATAATTTATGTTTACGTTAATTAATTATTCATTAATCGTTCATTTACGCTTCCGCATGTTTTCTTTGATGTATATGTGTTTTATATTTGATTGTCATGTTATATAATTCTAACAGTGGCATCACGAGTCATTGGTTTAATGAGTAATTAATTACTAAACACGTAAAAAACGAATATTGTATGTTGTTTGATATGATTGTTCTATGGTTTTGGTTATGATTAAGTAAACCCTTGTTTTAGGGTTAGGGCTTTTGCCCTAATTTGCTTTAAAAAAAATTTATGGATCGATTTTTTTTAATGGGTCGAAACCTTTAAAATTTTGTTTAGTCGATTTAAATTTTAATTTGTTATAGGGTTTATATTAATTGTGTTGTTAACCATATCGAAACCTAGAATTAATATATTTGTTACGTGATATATTCATGAATAATATGTTATGTGACATGGAATTGTATGCGATCTTGTGACTTAATTGAATAATTGTTATGTTATATCCATGATGATACATGCATGTTCGTCATGGATGGTTGCTTGAATTTTTTAATTGTTAAGATATTTTATCACATGTTTGTTTTGATAAATCTTGAATTGGGGAAGACTCCAATAATATATTAATGAATCAATTATGTGCAATTTGGTATATTTTAATTATGGCTTACGCAATCGATTCGTCGATGTATGTGGCTCACTTTCAATTGTGCGAGTGAAAGCCCTAGTTAATATATACGTTAATTAACCTAGACATTGATTATTAATAGGTTTTATCAAATAAGTTGCATGTGGCTACTTGTTTACACGTATTAATTGTTAGTTATGTGCGTATTGTTTTAGTTATTTATTTTTTATTGTTTACTTGTTTGTTTATTATGTGTGACAAGTTTAAGAAAAGGGTAATTTTGAATAGAAAAATAAATCGGACTAAACAATGGTGAAATTTGATTTGTTTTTTAAGAGTTAAAATTTCAATAAGTTTAATTGACTGATGATTTTGGAACAAATAGTGAGGACGACTCACCCAATTTTGACGGACTAAAAGACGGGTACAAGGAGGGGAGCGCATTAAATTGTGACCCGAAAGAAGGAGGTCATAGCTTCAGCGCTGACCAAATTCTCCGCTTCTTTGAGAGTCAAATTGGAGTTACCAAGCAGGCTATAAGTACAAAATCTTCTTAAGGGCGAATTAGCTTTAATTCCATGCGCCACTTTTGTGGTAATTATCCGAAACACTAAGTCTTTAGACTTATGCAAAAGTACGATATAATGGACGATAATTAAAGGTAAATTCCTTGATTGGTGAAACCAATACCTCAATCAAAACTTTGATAATTTGATATTTATGAATTGGTTAATAAAAAGTTTTTTTTATTAAAATTTATGCTACAAGATGAATGCATGACATCTTTGTACATATTTAATTTGACACCATAAATCAAAACTAGTACCCTTTATAAAATTAAGTTAGTGCCATCTAGTTAAAGGAACACTTGAAGTTGCAATTTACGTCATGTGGGAACTTGGCGAGATTGTGATCGAAAGGTAAATTTTTATGTAAAGTCAGACCTTACATGAACATATTTGCAGTTCTTTAAGTTAGACGACTTAAATTGAGTAGTAAGTGAGACATGGACTCAAGGCACAAGATGGGGATACAACATGTTTATATTTGCAATAGCGTTGGAAAATATAAATCCCATAATGATCTAGGAATTGGAAAATGTTTGCCAATTATTGTTCGACAGATTACCCTATTATATGCTTTCGTTACTAGCAAATCAACTGATGTAATGAATCTATGATAATTTGGATCCTAGTTTTCGAGAAAATTATATGGTTATATGTTTATATTACCTTGGGTATATTTTATTTTCTTGAAGAATTGTATTATCGAAAATACTAATACTTGAACTTTTTCTGTAGAAATGGCTCAAAACAACGATAACACTAACACTGCACTAAGTTCTGCGTTCTAAAACTTCTTTGATCGAGAAAAGTTGACTGGCTCTAAGAATTTCAATGATTGGCACCGCTCTTTGAGAATTGTCTGTAGAGTTGCTGATCGTTTGGATTATCTGTACACGCCTTGCCCTGATGAACCACTAGCTAACGCCTCTAACGAGGTGAAAGCTGTGTGGAAGATTGAGTATAAGCGTCATAATGATGTGGCTTGCCTGATGTTGGGAACGATGGAATCTGCTCTCCAAAAGCAGTTTGAAAATAACTTCCCATACAACATGCTTAATGAACTCAGAACCATGTTTGAGAAACCTGCGGCTGTAGAAATTTATGATTTGATCGATGCACTTCACAGCTACAAGCAGGGAGAGGGTAAACCCGTAAGTGCTCATGTATTGGAGATGAAAGGATACATGTATTGGCAAAGTTTATGAAAATGACATTGCTGTGAACTTGATCAACAGATCCATTAACAAGAATTTCAATGGTTTTGTTCGGAACTTCAATATGCACTGCGTGGGGAAGACAGTTACTGACCTACACGCATTGCTAATTGATTATGAAAAAGGGTTACCTCAAAAGGCTCCTACTCCCTAGATACTTGCTATTCAGGGTGGAATGATTAATAAGCCAAAACCGCAGCGTGCAAATAACAAGAAGGGAAAGGGCAAAGGGAAGGTTGACAAGGGTAAACAAGTTATGGCCTATCAACCAGAACCCAAGAAGAACCCTACTCCTAGGAAGGAAAATCCTAAAAAGGATCAATCATGCCACCACTGCAAGGTCGTTGGGCATTGGAAGAGAAAATGTGCTCTCTATCTTGATGAATTGCAGAAAAATAAGATGAAGTATGCTGGGTCCTTGGGCGCCGGTCCTTCAGGTAACTTATTTGTAATTGAATTATTTACTCTAAATCATAAAAATTCCTGGGTATATGATACTGGATGTGGTATTCACATTTTTAATACACTGCGGAGGTTTAGAGTGGAGAGGAAGCTGGCGTATGGGGAGCAATATCTGCATGTGGGCAATGGGGCACCTGCAGCTGTTGAAGCCATATAGTACTGTTATTAAACAATTGTTATTATGCACCTTCTATAATTAGAGGTGTTGTTTCCTTTTCAGTATTGTTGGATGATGGTTTTAATCATACTATTTCACGTAATGGAATTTCTGTTTCTTTAAATGGTGTATTTTATTTTAATGCGATTACTGTGAATGGTGTGTTTGAAATTGATGTGATTGTAAATAAATCTAACAACTATAATAATTCGATGTTTAGCATCAATAAGAAAATGAAGCTGGACTTGAATTCTTCTTATCTTTGGCATTGTAGACTTGCTCATATAGGCAAGACTCGCATGCAAAAGCTACAACACTAAGGGCTTTTGCAAAATATCAATGATGAATCATTTGATAAATGTGAGTCATGCATACCTGGGAAGATGACGAAGAAACCTTTTCATAGTAATATGGAGAGGGCATCTGATCTACTTGGTCTTATTCATACTGATGTGTGTGGACCACTTAGACATGTGTCAAAGAGAGGTGTTAGCTACTTCTTAACCTTTACTGATGATTTCAGCCGTTATGGTTATGTTTATTTACTTAAGCATAAACATGAGGTGTTTGAAACAATTAAGGTTTTCAAAGCATAAGTAGAGCTGCAATTGGGAAAGAAGATTAAAGCTCTTCGATCCGATAGAGGAGGCGAGTATCTAAGCCAAGAGTTTAAAGATTACTTAGCTGCGAATGGAATTGTTCAGAATCTCACATCTCCATATACTCCACAACAAAATGGTGTATCTGAGAGAAGAAATAGTACATTGTTGGACATGGTACGATCAATGTTTAATCTTAGTACTCTACCTTTATCCTTTTGGGATTATTCTTTAGAATCAGCTATTCGCATTCTGAATATGGTTCCCACAAAGAAGGTTGATAAGACACCATATGAAATATGGCATGGTAAAGCTCCTAACTTGTCTTATATAAAGGTCTGGGGTTGCGAGGCGTATGTTAGACGTGACTCAGCAGATAAACTCCAACAAAGATCTATAAAGTGTATCTTTGTAGGATACCCTACGGAAACTATGGGTTACTACTTTTACTATCCCATTGAAAATAAAGTAATTGTTGCTAGGTATGGAGATTTTCTTGAAAAGGATCTCGTATCTCAAGAATTCAGTGGGAGAGTTTATGATCTGGAAGATGATCAAGAAGATACATTACCTTTCGAAAACACTGATGTACTTCCGGTAGAACCTGATAGTCTGGGTCCTCCACCAGAAGTTGAAGTGATTCCCGTTCGTAGATCTGTAAGGACTACGCGTGCACCTGAACGTCTATGTCTTAACATAGAGGTTGAGGAAACTATATTAGGAGATCTTGGAGAGCCTGCTAGTTATAGAGCTGCCATGGCAAGTCCTTAAAAGGACAAATGGCAAGCTGGAATGAATGGGGAAATGTAATCCATGAAAGATAATGAAGTCTGGGAAGAGGTTGACTTACCTCCAAATGCTACGGTGGTTGGAAGTAAGTGGCTCTATAAAATAAAGACTGACATGGATGGCAATGTACACATCTATAAAGCTCGTCTAGTTTTGCAAGGTTTTACTCAAACTTTTGGCATAGATTACGAGGAGACCTTTTCTCCTGTAGCAGACATTAGAGCTATTAGAATTTTCATAGCTATAGCAGCATACTATGACTATGAGATATGGAAGATGGATGTCAAAACCGCCTTCTTGAATGGCCGCTTAGATGAAGACATCTATATGAAGCAACCTGAGGGGTTCGTGAATCCACAAATTTCAAACTGTGTATACAAACTTCAAAGGTCCATTTATGGATTGAAGCAAGCATCTAGGCAATGGAATAAGAGATTTGATGAAGAAATCAAAAGGTATGGATTTATTCAAAATCTTGATGAGCCATGTGTATATCACTTAGTGGGAGTGATGTAATTTTCATTATCCTTTATGTCGATGACATATTAATTATGGGAAAAGACATTCCAAGTTTGCAAAATGTTAAGGCATATCTTGGACAATGTTTTTCCATGAAGGATTTAGGGGAAGCTGCATACATTCTGGGAATCATGATCTACCGAGATAGGTCAAAGCAGTTAATTGGTTTAAGTCAAAGCGCTTACATTGATAAAATATTGAAGAGATTCAATATGCAAAATTCCAAGAAAGGATATTTGCCGATGGAAGTAAAGCTTGGCTTATGTAGCAATATGTGTGCTTCAACACCTGCTGATGTGGCACGCATGCAGAAAGTTCCTTATGCTTCGGCAGTAGGATCTATTATGTATGCTGTGCGATGCACAAGGCCAGATGTGGCGTTCGCTCAAAACATGACCAGTCGATATCAACAGAATCCGGGTGAACTTCACTGGACTGCTGTTAAACATAATCTAAAGTATCTTAGAAATACGAAAGATATGTTTTTAGTGTATGGTGGAAATCCAGACACAGCGCTTGATGTTACAGGTTACTGTGATGCGTCCTGGCAGTGTGATAAAGATGATACGAAGTCTCAGACCGGTTATGTCTTTGTCATCAATGGAGGAGCAGTTGACTGGAAGAGCAAGAAGCAGAGTACGATTGCGATGTCTGCGACAGAGGCCGAATACATAGCTGCTTCAGAAGCTGCATTGGAGGCTGTTTGGATTAGGAAATTCATTTCAGGGCTTGGTGTTATGCCTTCAATTGAATCGCCTATTGATATGTATTGTGACAATTCTGCTGCAATCATATTTGCCAATGAACCTGGAGTCATGAAGGGCACCAAACATTTTCTACGGAAGTATCACTATGTTCGGGAACAAGTCCGCGAAGGTGAAATTAATCTATTGAAAGTTCACACAGATGACAACTTAGCTGATCTTTTCACTAAGGCTTTACCTAGAGAAAAGCTTATTGGACTTGCCAATGGCATTGGACTTCGTTCAGCTAATAGTTTCATGCAAAACTGTGATTAGTATTTGGATAAAGGATATTGTAAACATTTATTATTTTGATGAAATAAAAGTTTGATTATGTTTATTTTCATTTATAATATTGTTATCCTATATTTGCATGTTTAATCCATGAGTAATTAAGTTATTATAAATTTTCCGTTGTCGATTAATGATATGGGAGTATAATTAAACTAAGACAAATATGAGAGATGTGGTAGAATATACTTAAAAGTATATTGATGAGAATGCATAACAATTTCAGATAATATTCAATGAATTGAATATAGGACTTATCCCAACTACATAATTTACTTTGTAGATATTGTTATAAGTAAATTGTGAATAGTTATCCTCAGACTTGAGATACCAGATAAGTGTCATAAATGCATTTCTGTGGGGCAACTTAACGCTATACGTAACTGGTATTCATAAGGGTTGTTTCCAGAAGTGTTTCAAAGTTTGTGGGTTAGTCTCGTAGTCAAGATAAAATTTGTTCCTTCAAATTTATTTGGAGTTTAATACTGTTGGGCCCCTCGTAGGGTTGACAAGATGTTTGTGCGGCCGCACCCAAAATCTCCCCTGGATATGTTCAGAAGATTCGGTAATCTTGGTAAGTTACTTAACACGAGAAACAGAATAGTTGAATAAAGAATGACTTAATTCCATATCTTTATTTAACATGGTATTAGAAACAAAAAGATAATAATAATGAGAAATCATTAAAAGGTTTTCCAGGTGTCTTGCTCGAGTTGTACTAGAGGCATCGAAGTGTTGCTAGACGCTACCCGATGTGATCACTCTATTAAGATATATCCACGTGGGAGCTGTTGGTTTTATGGATATAAATTAGTAGTCGTGAGTTAGGATCTAACTCGAGACCACGGGATTACACGCTTTACGTATGAGAACTAAAGTTAATAATTAAATGTAAATTTTATATTTATTTATTAATTGCACGAAATAATGTAACGGACGTTAAGTTAATTAAGTGTAATGGACTAACAATCGTTAAATGTTAATTGGAAGGACTAGATTGCAAAATAGAGATTGGGAAGGTTCCAGAATCCCTTGGGGATCACATAACCGATCGGCAAGGGGGTTTCCCAACCCAACCCAAACTCAACTTGTTCACCAAGTTATGTTGAGTATATATACAAGGCTTAGGGTCTTAGTTTTGCATCTCTTGTACTCATAAGCTAAAACCTAAAAAGTGTTTGTGTGTGTTTTTGCTATAACCGATCGACCACCACCTCAAGGGTGTCGATCCACTTGTTTTCCAAAACAAAATTGTTTCGTGCGATTAAAACTAGCATTACTTTAATTTGATTTAGTACGTGTGTACAAGAAAGTGGTACTAACATAATTTTGTTAGTTTCTTGGATTGAATTACAAAATCGGTAAGGGGTAATTCTTATAATCCTATAAGCCCTAATTAGGGTTCATCACTTGCTAGTTTTGTGGATTTGATTCTTGTTCGGCTAGAATCAAAAAGGTACGCATACTTTATGTTTACGTTAATTAATTATTCATTAATCGTTCCTTTACGCTTCCGCATGTTTTTTTTTATGTATATGTGTTTTATATTTGATTGTCATGTTATATAATTCCAACAACATCTTCTTTAGACCCACTAGCCCATTGTACCTATTCAAAATACAGTGGCAACATTTCCTTTCTTTGCCAATCTTCTATCAAGTATAGCCACTAGTTCCACCAAAATTACTCCATCCACATTGCGGGCTGGCAAGCTACCACTTTGACTAACTGGACTTCTACATTTCTTTAGCTAGGAGACATAAGTTACATCATGGATTTGGGCTAAATTTGGCAGCTTAAGTCTATAAACCACTTGTCCCACCCTGCCTTGCACTTGAAATGGACCATAGTACTTTGGAGATAGCTTATGTTGTTTCCATTTTCTTATTGTGACTTGTCTGTGTGGCTGTAGATTCAAATAAACCCAATCACCTACCACATACTCCCTATATGTCATGCTTCTGTTAGCTTGAAACTTCATCCTATCTTGGGCTCTTGTAAGATGGAATTTCAAAATCTCAATAGCTTCTTCCCTAGCAATTAAAGTCATATCCATTGCTTCAACCTTACTTTCTCCCCCCGCATAAGGAACATGAACATGTAGAGCTTAACCATAAACCACTGCAAAGGGGAGTGTGTTAATGGCAGAGTGATGATTAGTATTATACCACCAATCAGCTAATGACAACAACTTCATACACTATTTGGGATGCTCACCAGATATATATACCTTAAGTAACATTCTAAACATCTATTCACAACCTCAGTTTGACCATCAGTTTGTAGATGATAAGATGTGGACATATGCAGTTTGACTTGTAACAATTTAAAAACCTCTTTTCAAATAAATACCCAAGAACACTTTGTCCCTATCTAAAACAATGGTTTTTGGTAATCCATGTAACTTGTAAATGTTGTCCAAGAATAATTGTACCACATTTGTAGGTCAACCGGTGTACTCCCTATGCAGGTGACACCCTACTCGTATTACCATGGTCTTCCGAGTAGGAAGTGAATAGATGATAAAGTTGTATGAAATGGTCATACTTACTCAACCTATCCACTACCACCAAAATACATTCTTACCTTGGGACTTAGCCAAACCTTCCACAATATCATGGATATGCTAGACCAAATTGTTGCAGGCATGCGCAGAGGCTGTAATAGTCCTGGATAAGCTGTCAAGTATGATTTATACCTCTGAAAACAATCACATTCCCTAAAAATTTGTATAACATGCTTCCTCAACTTTTTCCAATAGAAAACACTACAAATTTTGCTTGTTGTGGTTTTGTTACATGAATGGCCACCAATTGTTCCACCATGAAACTGTTTTAGTAATTATGTTCTAATTGCTTGATCATTTCCCTCAAATAATTTCCATTTCCTTCTTAACTCTTGATTGGACCATGTGTAAGATCCTTTAACTGTTTAGCCGTTTTGAAATTGTTAAATGACCTGTTTTAGTTTTGAATTTGTCTCCTAACTAGCCACAATTCTTTGGTACACATCAGTGTTAATGAAGAAGAAACCATACTGAATAGCTCACTAGAATATTGTATTCTAGACAAGGCATCAACTGTCACATTTTCAACTCCTTTTTTATGCATAATCTCATAAAAAATCCTTTCAACTTTTGGAGCCATTTCAACTGAGTAGGAGTGGACATTCTTTGATCCAACAAATAAATAAGACTAAAATGATTAGTTTTAGTCTTAAAATTCCTATGCAATAAGTACCCCTTCAATTTCTCTAATGCATAAACAATAGCCAAAAACTCCTTCACATAGGTAGACATATGCTAGAATATGGCATATAGAGTTTTGTTGATAAAAACTATTAGGTGACCCTCCTGAAGCAACACTATACCTAATCCAATCCTTGAAGCATCGGTTTCTAAAGTGAACTCCTTAGAAGAATCTAGCAATTTCAAAACTGGTGAAGTAACCATGGATTGTTTGAGTTGTTCAAATGTTGTATGAGATTCATCTATCCACACAAACCATTTTTCTTCAACAACTGAGTTAAAGGCCTACTAATACTGCCATATCCTTGTATAAATCTCATGTTAAACCTAAGAAACACCTTAATTATTTCACATTAGTGAGCATAAGCCAATTAATCATAGCTTAGACCTCTTCTAGATCAGTTGCTACTCCCATAGCAGAAATAATAAGACCCAAGTACTCCACCTTATCAGTTCCAATCACACATTTACTTCTCTTAGTATAGAGTTTGTGCTTCCTCACTGTCTCCAAAATAGTTCTCAAATGCACCACATGATCCTCCACAATTTGAATATAGATGAGGATATCATCAAAGAAAACTAGAACAAGCTTCCCCAAATAATGGCCCTCATGAGTTCTAAATACTATTTTGGCTATGTCTTCTTCACACATTCTTATCTGGTTATAACCAGAACTCAAATCAAGTTTAGTAAAAAACTTTGCTCCATTCAATTCATCAATTAAGTTTTCTATTATGGGTATAGGGAGCTTATCTTTAATAGTTTGCTTGTTCAATTGTCTGTAGTCTACACACATCCTCCATGAGTTATCATTTTTCTTGACCATAACAATATGAGAAGAGAAGGGATTGTTACTCTTCTTAATGACCTCTGCTTCTATTAATTCTACCACCATTCCCTCTATCACATCTTTCTGAGTTGGTGGATTCCTGTAGGGTCTTACGTTCACTGGTTGAGTTTCTTAAATTAATGGAATTCTATGATTATGGTCCCTCTTAGGTGGTAAATCAGTGGGGATGACAAAAACATATGTATAATCTTTCACAACTTGATGTAGGATAGGACTCATTAAAACTATGGTATCCTCTATTTGCATACATGTTGCTGCAGAGTTAGGAAAGACACACAATGCCATAGAATGAAGTTCAACTTGTTTAATAGTCTTGTCAGACTTTTTACTTACAAAGTAGTCCAAAGTGGGTTTATGAGTTCCTCTCAATGAAACTCTTTTGCCATTATATTTGAAATCCATCTTCAACTTCTTAAAGTTACACCTTATATCCCCTAATGTGGCTAGCCATTGTGTTCCCAAAACAATTTCACAACCACCCAATGGAAGAAACATAACACCAGTGGTGAAACGAGTATTGCCAAAATGCCACTTAAATTGCTTACACTCAGAACCACTTGCCAAATTGTTCGCATCAGCTATTGTGACTACTAATGGACATGTAGATCTTATTTGAAACCCTAATTTCTTAGCCATACTATTGTCCAAAAAAGTATGTGTAGATCCATAGTCAATCGATATGTGCACTATATGTTTGCCCTTAGTTCCAAGGACTCTCATTGTTTGGAAGTTATTAGTACCAGTTAGTGCATTCAAAGAGATTTGTGGTGCCTGCAATTATACTAAACCAGTGTCCACCAAACTTTCATCATCTTTCAAAAATTCACTATCATCACTTTCTAATTCAGGAAAAACTACTAATGAATACAATTGTCCACTACACTTATGGCTTGGAACATATTTTTTATCACAATAAAAACATAGGTTTTGAGCCCTGTTTTCTACATACTCTTTTTGAGTCAATCTCCTATTTTGACCTCCAACAATGGTGCTTGGCTTTTGGTTTAGTGCTCTACTAGTAGTGTTTGGTAATGCTAACAAGGGCTATTGAAAATTGTTACTGGTTGTAGCATTACTGAATCTTGAATTACTACTGCTAATTACACTTTTATTTTTCTTTATCACAACATTTAAAGTAGCTTATGTTAATTTTTTTAGATAATAAGCATCTGCTAATGTCTTGGGTCTAAACATTCTAACCCCCATTTCAATTTCAGTTGGTAGCCTACCCAAGAAAAAATTCACAACATGTTCTTCATTTATATCTACCCTGCTTAACAAATTATCGAATGTATCTTCATATTCCCTAGTACTAGTCTCCAAGTTTTTAAGCTTAGACATAGGGTCATCATATACTTTACCAAATCTAGTCAATATAGCATGTTTATTCACCTCCCAACTAACATGAACTCCATGAGTCTTAATGAATTGAGAATTCCATAACAATGCTTTGTAATATAAATGAATTGAGATGAGGTTTACCTTATCTACTTCTGGAACTTGATCAATCAAAAAGAAGTGCTCACATCTAAACAACCTCTTATTCACATCTTCACCAGATAACTTAGGAAATTCAATCTTAGCCATTCTAGAATGTTTCATTGTCCTCCCCTGTTGCCCACTTGTTGATGTAGCTGATGGAAAACGTAGATCAAATTTTAAAAACTTCATAACAAGTATCAGAACATGCAGCGGAAGATATAAAAATCTTACCAAGATTTTCAACGAGCCAATGATCCAAAGATAGTTTATAACTAATCAAACTAAGCACAAAAACATCGCGTATTTTTTTTCTTGGAGTGAGAGATCAACACGGACTAAGAAATCTAAGAGCAAGACTTCTTACGGTTATGCACACTGATCTGTGCTGAACTGTCAAGTCTAATCACACAAGCCGGCCACTTGTGAATGGCCGACCGTAACAAACTTAAAACAGTTCAAGCACAAACTCAATGAAGATCAGAGAATACAATGAATTCCCGGGTCGTTAAGTCCCACGGAGACTCAATGGTGTGCAAACACTTGAACAGACGATAGAATGATCACTAAGGATAGTGATCGGAAAGGATTTGGATGGATAACTACACTACTGAAAAAGTTAATAAACGGCTTAAATGCAAATTAAAGGAAATTAAAAAGATAAAAACTATTAAATAAACGCTATCACTATATTTAAAATTGATGAACGTTTAAAACTTAAAACTTACGTTTAAATAAAATTACGTAAACGTACAAAATAAAAAGCGATATCTAAGAAATAAAAGTCCTAAAAATATGAAAATGACATTTTTACAAACCTAATGATAAAAGAAAATTTATAGAAAAAGAAAATTATTTTTATAACTAATTATCTAATTATTATTAATTAAAAACTAATTTTAACTATTTAATAATAGCCTAAAATACAAGAAATTAGGAAATAAAGCTAGAAAAATAAAATTTTGACTTAGAAAATTCTAAAATATCAAAATAGAATTTTCAAAACTATTTTTATATTTTTCTGACTATTTTTCTATTTTTTATGAATTTTAAACTATTTAAAACTAATTAAAATGCTAAAAATTACAAAATAAACTATGAAAAATCTGGAAAATTACTTTTTTTACTTTTTATATTTATCTTAACCTAAGAAAATTGAAAAATTATTTTTTTGAACTTTTTCTGATTTAATTGTATTAAAAGCTATTTAAAATTACCTAAAAACTGTTTTTAATTAAGAAAAATAGCAAACTGTGTTGGAAAATTATGAAAATTTCAGGAAAAGTCTAATTTAATATGTAGAATCTAGGAAAAATAGAAAAACAGGAGGTTATGTGGGGAATTATGAAACTGATGAGCAAAGTGCTTATGAAATAAGCACTTGGATAAGCTAAAGGGACAAAACAAGCACCAAACTGATACACAAGCTAAAATAAGCTAAAAGTGACCAAATGCAACTAGAATCAACAAGCTATAACCTCTGGATTGCTGAATACCAAGATTTGATGAAATTGAGTTTTGTGCTAAAATCAGATTTTGAGGCCAACTTGCAAATGAATAATAAGCACTTGAATAAGCTGGAAACTAAATACTAAAAGCTGGATCCTAAAGAAGACCTGGGTGGGTATCTATAAGCTAAAGATCAGATGCTCACAAGCTCTTATGAGCTTGTGAGGAACTCTGCAAGCTACTGTCAAAAGATGGATACCAGTGCACAGGGCACTATTCAGAAAGGGGTAGCCAAAATAAGCTAACAAATAAGCACTTTACAAGCTAATTGAAACTGAACCAGTATTTTTCTAATTTTGTTGAGCAGCTAAATTTTAATTTCCCAAAAGCACAAATCCTAGTTCCTAACAGTAAGATCACAATGAAATTCTAAGTTTTATTCAAAAACTGGTACTTAGAAATTTTGACTTTTAAATTTATACTACAAGTTTGACTAATATGAACTTAGGTTTGATCTTAAGGACTGAATGTGATGTAATAAGCTACTATAAGACTTACTTAAGCTATATAAACAACTTTTACACTAATATACATGATTATGCATTCTAAATGTCTAATAGATAACAAATAGAGCAAGATTAAATATGATTTTGACTTTGAAAGTCCTAGAGTGCAAAGTGAGTATAGAGACTGACTTAATGATGCAAGTATGGACTAAAGCAGCCTAACTTATCCTAAGCTTTAAGCTAAATCTCAGATTAGGTAGCAGACCCAAACACTACTTAATGAAACTAATAAGCAATTTCAACTACCTAATCTTACTTCTGCTAGTGCAATATTGAAAAAGGAGATCTAACAATAATCCTAGAGCTAGATTAAAACAAATTCAAACACTATCATGATCAAATATGGACTGAACTGAGAATGAGTACTTGGCAGTTTTATAGAAAGGGAAACCAAACTTACATGAGGTCCAACTGTAGATAAGCTTAAACAGAACCAATAACTACACTATTCTAATCTAAATATACCCAATTCCAGCTCTTCATCACCAAATATCATGACCAAATCCAACTAATGCTTATCAGTTGACTTTTGTTGACTGAGTGCCAAATTGAGTGAATCTGTATCTAAAGCTCACTGAAAGCTATCAACAGCTTCAGTGAGCTTATTTGGAGTTAGAAATAAACTCTTTGGAGCTTGGATTTAAGAAAATATAAACTGAATTTATAACAAGAAACATAAAAACATGAACTTAGATAAAACCTTGAAATTGATGCTTGAAATGAGTTACAAAAGACTAAGTGGCTTAGGTTCAATACAAGAAAGCTTAAAATTACAATTTAGAAAACTAATTAAGACAGTAAAATGAAAAACGACATACAAGTAAACTAAAACTAAAAAACTACTCTGAACTATGTCTTTCTTCCTTCTATTTATTCCCAAAAAGCTTCCCACGTGTCTTCAGATCAAATCCCACTTTTCTTTTAAGCCATTGGATCATTAGAGCCATTTTTAGCCATTGATGGTATTTTTGGCGGGAAAGTATTTTTAACAGCTGGTGGGTGTTGAGTGTTAGGGGGAGGGATCATTTAATGATTCTTGTTTTGTGTTGAGGTGGAGGGGACAAGGGAAAGGTGAAGGTGAGCTGGGGGAATGGGAGGATGGTGTGTTGCAGGTGAGGTTAGGAGGAAGGAGACGGATTTGGCGGGTTTGTGTTTGTTTGACCAGATATTGACCGGGGTATTATATTAAGGTAGGGGGTCAAGGTCCAAGGGGGTCACAAGAGGAATGGCAGGGGTTCAATGGTTATGACAAGGGTCCAATGGGTGTAAAAGGTTTAATAACATAGGGACCTTTGTTGTAAATTCTGAAATTCAAGGGACCATTGCTGCCATTTATGCAAAGTTCCCCAAGGGACTAAAAGTGACAAGCTCCAATAGTATAAGGACCAAACTTGACATTTTCAAATTTCCAAGGACCATTTTTGCCACTTTTTTAAACTTGAGGGACCAAAGTTGTAATTTTGCAAATTTTAAACTTTGAAGGGTTTGTTTTAACAACTTTTGAATCCCATGGACCTTAAATGACATTTTTCTTTATTTTGATATACCAGGGACTGTTTTTGACAATTTGTGAAACTTGGGGGACTAAAACTGCCAATTTTGCAAACTTGATACGTTTTTCATCTGATTTTGATCTTTTTGCATTTAAAACACATAAAACACGGATTTGTGATATTTTTATCATTTTGATGCATTTTTGAGTGTTTTCAGATGTTTTTGCAGTTTAGATTGTACAAAAATGATGAGTATTTAGACACTCATCAATCCCCACACTAAGATATTGCTAGTCCCTAGCAATGTTTTAGAACTTTAATGGATTTTAAAAAACTCTTTACCAAAAGCCATCACTTCTGGAGTAGCCAAATGTTTCAGTACAAGTAAGAACTATGGTACACTGATAACCATGTGATTTTGAGCAAACCACCAGCTTCCAACGGATTTGATTTGTCTTTACCAGAAGCCGTTTGCTCTGGACTAGCCAACTCTTAGATAAATTATCAATATTATCTTTGGTGAGCTGATTACCAATTATGGTTTTTCCACTGCCTTTACCACAAGCCATAATCTTGCGGGCTAGCCAACTCTTCACTAATTAAAGATATGGTGAGTTGAATACCATACAATTTTGGGCAAATTGCAAGCCATAAACGGATTTGATATATCTTTACCAAGAGCCGTTTGCTCCTGGATTAGCCAATCCTTTTGTTTTTTAGACATGGCGGACTGTTAACCAAATGAGTAAGTGCAGAACTCTTACTCCAAAAAAAAAAAAAAAAAAAAAAAATTTGCCAAAAAATGGGGGAATTAGGCGGATAATATATGATAAAATTCGTGAGAATTCCCCCCCACACTTAGAAATGAATATTGCCCTCAATATTCAAAGTACCGGCGGTTATGCCGAAACAAAGAACGTAAAAGGGAAATACTACGGCCATTATTTGAAAGAGATTTTTTTTTTTTTTTTTTTTGAAAACATGTGGGGCAACCCCCCCACACTAGGGTGGTAGAAAATAGAAAGAAGTCAGAAATATGGGTGAAAACCCATATTGTGTGCTATTGTTTTTGATTCCCGAGTCGCTAGCTTGACTCGATCCCCGCATTCATTGGTTCATGGGGAAGCAAAGTGGAAGAAACAATCTCCATCGGACTTTCATTAAAGATGTTTGGATAAACATTTGAAGCACGTGAAAGTTCCACACCGATGAGATATACAGAGAAAGACCCGGCTCACAAATGATAAATGAAAATGCCGGGGTCAAAAATAGTGTCTTCATTCCCGAAAGAGTGAAGAAGAGAGGAAGTCACCGAGTAGGTGAAGAAAAGAAGGAAAATCATGATAACAATCATGACTAACTCCTCATTATCAGAAGGGGAATTCATGATTTTTGGATCATGAATCTCATCAGTGAGGATAGAATCGTCATCACATGATGGAAGAGATAAGTTAGAATACAGAGGTGGGACAAGTGGTGTGCTCTGAGAGCTAGCAATTTCCACCACTTCCGTTATGGTCTCTGTATCGGCCTCAGACATTTCATCGAAAAGAGGATTTACTTTCCCAAAAGTGTAGTCATTATTAAATTCAAAAAGAGGATTTGAGAAAATCCCGGAAGTAACCTCAGAAATGTCAAGAGAATCACAAAAAGGCAAATCACAATCACTATCGGATATATCCTCAGACTCACTTGGGATTGGGATAAGATCCTCAACACTTGATGATTCCGTTTCCGAAATAGTGCTGAGATGATCATCCTCCATTATGAGAGAGTCTTTGGAAGCAATAATAGATAAGATAGGTGTGATAGCAATAGACTGAGGGAGTTGAGAAATAAGATCGTTCAATTGAATAACACTCTCCTCGTCGTCCTCATAATATTCCCTCATTTGAATAGTATCCTCATCATCATCGTCATCATATCGGATTCTTATATTCATCTGCTGAAGCTTACACACCATTCTTTTCATTTGTAGTTTCTTTCGAATGCGTATTTCTTCAGAACTTTGTGGAAGATTACACTCCTCGTAATCATTGATATGCTGTGAAGGCTCGGAAGTCTGAGTACTAGGATTAGCCGTTCGTTCCTCAGCTAGTAACTCTCCAATAGTTTTATCATGAGGATATTGATGAATGAAGGAATACTGTGGGGGTTTGTCAAAACCGGGAGAATTGGAATTGTGAAAATTTTGATTCATCGGTTGACATTCAAAAGTCGCATGAGGACCCCCGCAATTCTCACAACAGAGATAATTGGGAAAATAACTTTCACCAAAGTTCTGATTGTAACATGGTTCTGGCTCATAGACAAGCGAGACCCGTGGTGGACAATCAAAACCGTAATGAGAATCATTCCCACAAAACTCGCATGAGTAGGATTCGTATTGGGGCTGTGGAGGTAGGTAGGAAAAATCGGGTGTTTCATTATTTGAAATGGGATCGGGATTACCGACAAACTTGTCTCCGAAACTCACATTGGTACATCGCCGACAATTTTCACCGTTAAATGGACCTCCACACCAGGAACATGTTGAAAACCATGACATAAAGAATTAAACGGATAAGAGGGATAAGAGATGAAGAATTAAACGGTTATAGAGGATAAGGAATGGAGAATTAAACAGATTAGAGGGTAAGGGAAATGTAGAATCAAAAGATGCGAGAGGGTAAAGATGGATATCTTTGGATTTTTTTTTTGAAAAACAGGCTATAAAAACAAAGAATGAAAATATTTTTGGTGTTGTTAACACTTTAGGAAAAGTGTTAATGAACTTTTTGGATTTTTGATAACTTTACAAAAAACTTTTTACAAAAGATGGAATATGTGCAAGAATGGGTCTGAAAAAGGCTTAACACACGCTAAAGCCTCCCCGGCAGCGGCGCCAAAATTTGATCTGTGCTGAACTGTCAAGTCTAATCACACAAGCCGGCCACTTGTGAATGGCCGACCGTAACAAACTTAAAACAGTTCAAGCACAAACTCAATGAAGATCAGAGAATACAATGAATTCCTGGGTCGTTAAGTCCCACGGAGACTCAATGGTGTGCAAACACTTGATCAGACGATAGAATGATCACTAAGGATAGTGATCGGAAAGGATTTGGATGGATAACTACACTACTGAAAAAGTTAATAAACGGCTTAAATGCAAATTAAAGGAAATTAAAAAGATAAAAACTATTAAATAAACGCTATCACTATATTTAAAATTGATGAACGTTTAAAACTTAAAACTTAAAACTTACGTTTAAATAAAATTACGTAAACGTACAAAATAAAAAGCGATATCTAAGAAATAAAAGTCCTAAAAATATGAAAATGACATTTTTACAAACCTAATGATAAAAGAAAATTTATAGAAAAAGAAAATTATTTTTATAACTAATTATCTAATTATTATTAATTAAAAACTAATTTTAACTATTTAATAATAGCCTAAAATACAAGAAATTAGGAAATAAAGCTAGAAAAATAAAATTTTGACTTAGAAAATTCTAAAATATCAAAATAGAATTTTCAAAACTATTTTTATATTTTTCTGACTATTTTTCTATTTTTTATGAATTTTAAACTATTTAAAACTAATTAAAATGCTAAAAATTACAAAATAAACTATGAAAAATCTGGAAAATTACTTTTTTTTACTTTTTATATTTATCTTAACCTAAGAAAATTGAAAAATTATTTTTTTGAACTTTTTCTGATTTAATTGTATTAAAAGCTATTTAAAATTACCTAAAAACTGTTTTTAATTAAGAAAAATAGCAAACTGTGTTGGAAAATTATGAAAATTTCAGTAAAAGTCTAATTTAATATGTAGAATCTAGGAAAAATAGAAAAATAGGAGGTTATGTGGGGAATTATGAAACTGATGAGCAAAGTGCTTATGAAATAAGCACTTGGATAAGCTAAAGGGACAAAACAAGCACCAAACTGATACACAAGCTAAAATAAGCTAAAAGTGACCAAATGCAACTAGAATCAACAAGCTATAACCTCTGTATTGCTGAATACCAAGATTTGATGAAATTGAGTTTTGTGCTAAAATCAGATTTTGAGGCCAACTTGCAGCTGAATAATAAGCACTTGAATAAGCTGGAAACTAAATACTAAAAGCTGGATCCTAAAGAAGACCTGGGTGGGTATCTATAAGCTAAAGATCAGATGCTCACAAGCTCTTATGAGCTTGTGAGGAACTCTGCAAGCTACTGTCAAAAGATGGATACCAGTGCACAGGGCACTATTCAGAAAGGGGTAGCCAAAATAAGCTAACAAATAAGCACTTTACAAGCTAATTGAAACTGAACCAGTATTTTTCTAATTTTGTTGAGCAGCTAAATTTTAATTTCCCAAAAGCACAAATCCTAGTTCCTAACAGTAAGATCACAATGAAATTCTAAGTTTTATTCAAAAACTGGTACTTAGAAATTTTGACTTTTAAATTTATACTACAAGTTTGACTAATATGAACTTAGGTTTGATCTTAAGGACTGAATGTGATGTAATAAGCTACTATAAGACTTACTTAAGCTATATAAACAACTTTTACACTAATATACATGATTATGCATTCTAAATGTCTAATAGATAACAAATAGAGCAAGATTAAATATGATTTTGACTTTGAAAGTCCTAGAGTGCAAAGTGAGTACAGAGACTGACTTAATGATGCAAGTATGGACTAAAGCAGCCTAACTTATCCTAAGCTTTAAGCTAAATCTCAGATTAGGTAGCAGACCCAAACACTACTTAATGAAACTAATAAGCAATTTCAACTACCTAATCTTACTTCTGCTAGTGCAATATTGAAAAAGGAGATCTAACAATAATCCTAGAGCTAGATTAAAACAAATTCAAACACTATCATGATCAAATATGGACTGAACTGAGAATGAGTACTTGGCAGTTTTATAGAAAGGGAAACCAAACTTACATGAGGTCCAACTGTAGATAAGCTTAAACAGAACCAATAACTACACTATTCTAATCTAAATATACCCAATTCCAGCTCTTCATCACCAAATATCATGACCAAATCCAACTAATGCTTATCAGTTGACTTTTGTTGACTGAGTGCCAAATTGAGTGAATCTGTATCTAAAGCTCACTGAAAGCTATCAACAGCTTCAGTGAGCTTATTTGGAGTTAGAAATAAACTCTTTGGAGCTTGGATTTAAGAAAATATAAACTGAATTTATAACAAGAAACATAAAAACATGAACTTAGATAAAACCTTGAAATTGATGCCTGAAATGAGTTACAAAAGACTAAGTGGCTTAGGTTCAATACAAGAAAGCTTAAAATTACAATTTAGAAAACTAATTAAGACAGTAAAATGAAAAACGACATACAAGTAAACTAAAACTAAAAAACTACTCTGAACTATGTCTTTCTTCCTTCTATTTATTCCCAAAAAGCTTCCCACGTGTCTTCAGATCAAATCCCACTTTTCTTTTAAGCCATTGGATCATTAGAGCCATTTTTAGCCATTGATGGTATTTTTGGCGGGAAAGTATTTTTAACAGCTGGTGGGTGTTGAGTGTTAGGGGGAGGGATCATTTAATGATTCTTGTTTTGTGTTGAGGTGGAGGGGACAAGGGAAAGGTGAAGGTGAGCTGGGGGAATGGGAGGATGGTGTGTTGCAGGTGAGGTTAGGAGGAAGGAGACGGATTTGGCGGGTTTGTGTTTGTTTGACCAGATATTGACCGGGGTATTATATTAAGGTAGGGGGTCAAGGTCCAAGGGGGTCACAAGAGGAATGGCAGGGGTTCAATGGTTATGACAAGGGTCCAATGGGTGTAAAAGGTTTAATAACATAGGGACCTTTGTTGTAAATTCTGAAATTCAAGGGACCATTGCTGCCATTTATGCAAAGTTCCCCAAGGGACTAAAAGTGACAAGCTCCAATAGTATAAGGACCAAACTTGACATTTTCAAATTTCCAAGAACCATTTTTGCCACTTTTTAAAACTTGAGGGACCAAAGTTGTAATTTTGCAAATTTTAAACTTTGAAGGGTTTGTTTTAACAACTTTTGAATCCCATGGACCTTAAATGACATTTTTCTTTATTTTGATATACCAGGGACTGTTTTTGACAATTTGTGAAACTTGGGGGACTAAAACTGCCAATTTTGCAAACTTGATACGTTTTTCATCTGATTTTGATCTTTTTGCATTTAAAACACATAAAACACTGATTTGTGATATTTTTATCATTTTGATGCATTTTTGAGTGTTTTCAGATGTTTTTGCAGTTTAGATTGTACAAAAATGATGAGTATTTAGACACTCATCAATCCCCCACACTAAGATATTGCTAGTCCCTAGCAATGTTTTAGAACTTTAATGGATTTTAAAACTCTTTACCAAAAGCCATCACTTCTGGAGTAGCCAAATGTTTCAGTTCAAGTAAGAACTATGGTACACTGATAACCATGTGATTTTGAGCAAACCACCAGCTTCCAACGGATTTGATTTGTCTTTACCAGAAGCCGTTTGCTCTGGACTAGCCAACTCTTAGATAAATTATCAATATTATCTTTGGTGAGCTGATTACCAATTATGGTTTTTCCACTGCCTTTACCACAAGCCATAATCTTGCGGGCTAGCCAACTCTTCACTAATTAAAGATATGGTGAGTTGAATACCATACAATTTTGGGCAAATTGCAAGCCGTAAACGGATTTGATATATCTTTACCAAGAGCCGTTTGCTCCTGGATTAGCCAATCCTTTTGTTTTTTAGACATGGCGGACTGATAACCAAATGAGTAAGTGCAGAACTCTTACTCCAAAAAAAAAAAAAAATTTTGGCCAAAAATGGGGGAATTAGGCGGATAATATATGATAAAATTCGTGAGAATTCCCCCCCACACTTAGAAATGAATATTGCCCTCAATATTCAAAGTACCGGCGGTTATGCCGAAACAAAGAACGTAAAAGGGAAATACTACGGCCATTATTTGAAAGAGATTTTTTTTTTTTTTTTTTTTTTTTGAAAACATGTGGGGCAACCCCCCACACTAGGGTGGTAGAAAATAGAAAGAAGTCAGAAATATGGGTGAAAACCCATATTGTGTGCTATTGTTTTTGATTCCCGAGTCGCTAGCTTGACTCGATCCCCGCATTCATTGGTTCATGGGGAAGCAAAGTGGAAGAAACAATCTCCATCGGACTTTCATTAAAGATGTTTGGATAAACATTTGAAGCACGTGAAAGTTCCACACCGATGAGATATACAGAGAAAGACCCGGCTCACAAATGATAAATGAAAATGCCGGGGTCAAAAATAGTGTCTTCATTCCCGAAGGAGTGAAGAACAGGAGAAGTAACCGAGTAGGTGAAGAAAAGAAGGAAAATCATGATAACAATCATGACTAACTCCTCATTATCAGAAGGGGAATTCATGATTTTTGGATCATGAATCTCATCAGTGAGGATAGAATCGTCATCACATGATGGAAGAGATAAGTTAGAATACAGAGGTGGGACAAGTGGTGTGCTCTGAGAGCTAGCAATTTCCACCACTTCCGTGATGGTCTCTGTATCGGCCTCGGACATTTCATCGAAAAGAGGATTTACTTTCCCAAAAGTGTAGTCATTATTAAATTCAAAAAGAGGATTTGAGAAAATCCCGGAAGTAACCTCAGAAATGTCAAGAGAATCACAAAAAGGCAAATCACAATCACTATCGGATATATCCTCAGACTCACTTGGGATTGGGATAAGATCCTCAACACTTGATGATTCCGTTTCCGAAATAGTGCTGAGATGATCATCCTCCATTATGAGAGAGTCTTTGGAAGCAATAATAGATAAGATAGGTGTGATAGCAATAGACTGAGGGAGTTGAGAAATAAGATCGTTCAATTGAATAACACTCTCCTCGTCGTCCTCATAATATTCCCTCATTTGAATAGTATCCTCATCATCATCGTCATCATATCGGATTCTTATATTCATCTGCTGAAGCTTACACACCATTCTTTTCATTTGTAGTTTCTTTCGAATGCGTATTTCTTCAGAACTTTGTGGAAGATTACACTCCTCGTAATCATTGATATGACTGTGAAGGCTCGGAGTCTGAGTACTAGGATTAGCCGTCGTTCCTCGCTCAGTAACTCTCCAATAGTTTTATCATGAGGATATTGATGAATGAAGGAATCTGTGGGGTTTGTCAAAACCGGGAGAATTGGAATTGTGAAATTTTGATTCATCGGTTGACATTCAAAAGTCGCATGAGGACCCCCGCAATTCTCATAACAGAGATAATTGGGAAAATAACTTTCACCAAAGTTCTGATTGTAACATGGTTCTGGCTCATAGACAAGCGAGACCCGTGGTGGACAATCAAAACCGTAATGAGAATCATTCCCACAAAACTCGCATGAGTAGGATTCGTATTGGGGCTGTGGAGGTAGGTAGGAAAAATCGGGTGTTTCATTATTTGAAATGGGATCGGGATTACCGACAAACTTGTCTCCGAAACTCACATTGGTACATCGCCGACAATTTTCACCGTTAAATGGACCTCCACACCAGGAACATGTTGAAAACCATGACATAAAGAATTAAACGGATAAGAGGGATAAGAGATGAAGAATTAAACGGTTATAGAGGATAAGGAATGGAGAATTAAACAGATTAGAGGGTAAGGGAAATGTAGAATCAAAAGATGCGAGAGGGTAAAGATGGATATCTTTGGATTTTTTTTTTGAAAAACAGGCTATAAAAACAAAGAATGAAAATATTTTTGGTGTTGTTAACACTTTAGGAAAAGTGTTAATGAACTTTTTGGATTTTTGATAACTTTACAAAAAACTTTTTACAAAAGATGGAATATGTGCAAGAATGGGTCTGAAAAAGGCTTAACACACGCTAAAGCCTCCCCGGCAGCGGCGCCAAAATTTAATTTGTGCTGAACTGTCAAGTCTAATCACACAAGCCGGCCACTTGTGAATGGCCGACCGTAACAAACTTAAAACAGTTCAAGCACAAACTCAATGAAGATCAGAGAATACAATGAATTCCCGGGTCGTTAAGTCCCACGGAGACTCAATGGTGTGCAAACACTTGATCAGACGATAGAATGATCACTAAGGATAGTGATCGGAAAGGATTTGGATGGATAACTACACTACTGAAAAAGTTAATAAACGGCTTAAATGCAAATTAAAGGAAATTAAAAAGATAAAAACTATTAAATAAACGCTATCACTATATTTAAAATTGATGAACGTTTAAAACTTAAAACTTAAAACTTACGTTTAAATAAAATTACGTAAACGTACAAAATAAAAAGCGATATCTAAGAAATAAAAGTCCTAAAAATATGAAAATGACATTTTTACAAACCTAATGATAAAAGAAAATTTATAGAAAAAGAAAATTATTTTTATAACTAATTATCTAATTATTATTAATTAAAAACTAATTTTAACTATTTAATAATAGCCTAAAATACAAGAAAATAGGAAATAAAGCTAGAAAAATAAAATTTTGACTTGGAAAAATCTAAAATATCAAAATAGAATTTTCAAAACTATTTTAATTTTTTCGACTATTTTTCTATTTTTTTTTTAATTTTAAACTATTTAAAACTAATTAAAATGCTAAAAATTACAAAATAAACTATGAAAAATCTGGAAAATTACTTTTTTTTTTACTTTTTATATTTATCTTAACCTAAGAAAATTGAAAAATTATTTTTTGAACTTTTTCTGATTTAATTGTATTAAAAGCTATTTAAAATTACCTAAAACTGTTTTTAATTAAGAAAAATAGCAAACTGTGTTGGAAAATTATGAAAATTTCAGGAAAAGTCTAATTTAATATGTAGAATCTAGGAAAAATAGAAAAAACAGGAGGTTATGTGGGGAATTATGAAACTGATGAGCAAAGTGCTTATGAAATAAGCACTTGGATAAGCTAAAGGGACAAAACAAGCACCAAACTGATACACAAGCTAAAATAAGCTAAAAGTGACCAAATGCAACTAGAATCAACAAGCTATAACCTTTGTATTGCTGAATACCAAGATTTGATGAAATTGAGTTTTGTGCTAAAATCAGATTTTGAGGCCAACTTGCAGCTGAATAATAAGCACTTGAATAAGCTGGAAACTAAATACTAAAAGCTGGATCCTAAAGAAGACCTGGGTGGGTATCTATAAGCTAAAGATCAGATGCTCACAAGCTCTTATGAGCTTGTGAGGAACTCTGCAAGCTACTGTCAAAAGATGGATACCAGTGCACAGGGCACTATTCAGAAAAGGGTAGCCAAAATAAGCTAACAAATAAGCACTTTACAAGCTAATTGAAACTGAACCAGTATTTTTCTAATTTTGTTGAGCAGCTAAATTTTAATTTCCCAAAAGCACAAATCCTAGTTCCTAACAGTAAGATCACAATGAAATTCTAAGTTTTATTCAAAAACTGGTACTTAGAAATTTTGACTTTTAAATTTATACTACAAGTTTGACTAATATGAACTTAGGTTTGATCTTAAGGACTGAATGTGATGTAATAAGCTACTATAAGACTTACTTAAGCTATATAAACAACTTTTACACTAATATACATGATTATGCATTCTAAATGTCTAATAGATAACAAATAGAGCAAGATTAAATATGATTTTGACTTTGAAAGTCCTAGAGTGCAAAGTGAGTATAGAGACTGACTTAATGATGCAAGTATGGACTAAAGCAGCCTAACTTATCCTAAGCTTTAAGCTAAATCTCAGATTAGGTAGCAGACCCAAACACTACTTAATGAAACTAATAAGCAATTTCAACTACCTAATCTTACTTCTGCTAGTGCAATATTGAAAAAGGAGATCTAACAATAATCCTAGAGCTAGATTAAAACAAATTCAAACACTATCATGATCAAATATGGACTGAACTGAGAATGAGTACTTGGGAGTTTTATAGAAAGGGAAACCAAACTTACATGAGGTCCAACTGTAGATAAGCTTAAACAGAACCAATAACTACACTATTCTAATCTAAATATACCCAATTCCAGCTCTTCATCACCAAATATCATGACCAAATCCAACTAATGCTTATCAGTTGACTTTTGTTGGTGAGTGCCAAATTGAGTGAATCTGTATCCAAAGCTCACTGAAAGCTATCAACAGCTTCAGTGAGCTTATTTGGAGTTAGAAATAAACTCTTTGGAGCTTGGATTTAAGAAAATATAAACTGAATTTATAACAAGAAACATAAAAACATGAACTTAGATAAAACCTTGAAATTGATGCCTGAAATGAGTTACAAAAGACTAAGTGGCTTAGGTTCAATACAAGAAAGCTTAAAATTACAATTTAGAAAACTAATTAAGACAGTAAAATGAAAAACGACATACAAGTAAACTAAAACTAAAAAACTACTCTGAACTATGTCTTTCTTCCTTCTATTTATTCCCAAAAAGCTTCCCACGTGTCTTCAGATCAAATCCCACTTTTCTTTTAAGCCATTGGATCATTAGAGCCATTTTAAGCCATTGATGGTATTTTTGGCGGGAAAGTATTTTTAACAGCTGGTGGGTGTTGAGTGTTAGGGGGAGGGATCATTTAATGATTCTTGTTTTGTGTTGAGGTGGAGGGGACAAGGGAAAGGTGAAGGTGAGCTGGGGGAATGGGAGGATGGTGTGTGCAGGGTGAGGTTAGGAGGAAGGAGACGGATTTGGCGGGTTTGTGTTTGTTTGACCAGATATTAACCGGGGTATTATATTAAGGTAGGGGGTCAAGGTCCAAGGGGGTCACAAGAGGAATGGCAGGGGTTCAATGGTTATGACAAGGGTCCAATGGGTGTAAAAGGTTATTAAATAGGGACCTTTGTTGTAAATTCTGAAATTCAAGGGACCAAAACTGCCATTTCTGCAAAGTTGCTCCAAGGGACTAAAAGTGACAAGCTCCAATAGTATAAGGACCAAACTTGACATTTTCAAATTTCCAAGAACCATTTTGCCACTTTTAAAACTTGAGGGACCAAAGTTGTAATTTTGCAAATTTTAAACTTTGAAGGGTTTGTTTTAACAACTTTTGAATCCCATGGACCTTAAATGACATTTTTCTTTTTTTTTGATATACCAGGGACTGTTTTTGACAATTTGTGAAACTTGGGGGACTAAAACTGCCAATTTTGCAAACTTGATACGTTTTTCATCTGATTTTGATCTTTTTGCATTTAAAACACATAAAACACTGATTTGTGATATTTTTATCATTTTGATGCATTTTTGAGTGTTTTCAGATGTTTTTGCAGTTTAGATTGTACAAAAATGATGAGTATTTAGACACTCATCAATCCCCCACACTAAGATATTGCTAGTCCCTAGCAATGTTTTAGAACTTTAATGGATTTTAAAAACTCTTTACCAAAAGCCATCACTTCTGGAGTAGCCAAATGTTTCAGTTCAAGTAAGAACTATGGTACACTGATAACCATGTGATTTTGAGCAAACCACCAGCTTCCAACGGATTTGATTTGTCTTTACCAGAAGCCGTTTGCTCTGGACTAGCCAACTCTTAGATAAATTATCAATATTATCTTTGGTGAGCTGATTACCAATTATGGTTTTTCCACTGCCTTTACCACAAGCCATAATCTTGCGGGCTAGCCAACTCTTCACTAATTAAAGATATGGTGAGTTGAATACCATACAATTTTGGGCAAATTGCAAGCCGTAAACGGATTTGATATATCTTTACCAAGAGCCGTTTGCTCCTGGATTAGCCAATCCTTTTGTTTTTTAGACATGGCGGACTGATAACCAAATGAGTAAGTGCAGAACACTTACTCCAAAAAAAAAAAAAAATTTTGGCCAAAAATGGGGGAATTAGGCGGATAATATATGATAAAATTCGTGAGAATTCCCCCCCACACTTAGAAATGAATATTGCCCTCAATATTCAAAGTACCGGCGGTTATGCCGAAACAATTAAGAGTCGGTCACGTAAAATCGGGAAATATTTTAAGTTAAGTATATTTAGTTAAGTAACTACGGCCATTATTTGATGTGTGGCGTTTTAAGACTATAAATACTCTCTACCTCCAAGTTTTTTTTTTTTTTTTTTTTTTTAAGAAAACTTTCTCTCTCTATTCCATCTATATGTGGGTTATGATGTGTATGTGAAAAGTTATATCAACCCCCCACACTAGGGTGGTAGAAAATAGAAAGAAGTCAGAAATATGGGTGAAAGTAGCGACTTGGTCTGTAGCGAGTTGGTGGTAGCGACTTGGTGGTAGCGACTTGGTCTGTAGCGAGTTGCTCTTTAGCGACTTGTATTCCTAGCGACTTGAGTAGCGAATTGCTGCCAAAATTTCGCTAGCGACTTGAGGTTAGCGAGTTACTACTTAGCGACTTGCATTTGTCTAGCGACTTGGGACTCTAGCGACTTAGTGGTGTAGCGAATTAAGTGTTAGCGACTTGGACCTTAGCGAGTTGCTCTTTAGCGACTTGACTGTGTAGCGACTTGGTGCTTTAGCGACTTGTGTCCAGCGACTTGGGTCCTAGCGACTTGGTCTTAGCGACTTGGTTCAAGAATTCTTAGCGACTTGTTGACTTTTCCCGACAAAACTTCAAACGGCTATAACTTTTGATCCGTAACTCCGTTTTCAGCGTTCTACCCATCAAAACGACCGTGAGAACGAGGAGAATGTCACGCCGAATAAACTAAAGTTTATTCGGGTCAACCTTCGAGGGCTAAATCCGCTCTGAACAGAAGTTATTGAGGTTTTTATGTTTTTAGACCTAAAATTTCGGAAAAAATCGTGCAACAACCCACCCAAATCACAACCAAACAACATCTCTGCTTATCCCACAAACAATCATAAGTCCTAACACACAATTGTCTATCATTGTGTCGATCCATCAGTCATCTTAACACATTCCATTGGTCATTGCTTAACGGTTTGGTCTTGATTTTAGTAAAATCCCGCGAAAGATTCTATTTCTCGGTTTAAATCATAGACTTGTAAAATCCCGTGCATTCCACCACATCATGTCTTACTCTACTTACTCTACTGACCCAGTGATTTCAGAAGTGCTTAAATTGTATGATACTGTGGACAATAATGTTAATGATTGCTACACTGAACGATTAAAGATGTTTGAATTAAACAATGAGGATGTGAAATCTTCATGTTCTGAGTACAATGAGAATGAATTGCACCTGCTACAGAATGCCATGCAAATGGAATGCAGCATTGAGCCCTATCAGCTACTTCATCTGCACCTCATACAGCTGTTATCCATAGCTGGGGATCGAACATGTAGTGCTCTTTTCCGCCAGGACTTACCTACATTGACAAGAAGCTTGCTGTTGAACTTAGAACACTTAAAGCTGCAACTTACCAATAAAGAGGTTCAAAAGGATGGTTCCAGTGCAGCTCTTCAAGTAATCTACAAACAATTTCAGCCATTCATCAGTGGGGAATATTCAGCAGATTACGATCAACACTTGACTGGAATTTCCTTCAAAAACATACTGGAATGGAAATTCAGGAATTCATTGAGACATTTATCCAACTCATGGATAATGTGAAAAGTACATTGAAGAATCTGCTCAAAAGAATGAAGACGTGAATGAGTGTCAGGTGCAGTTGAAAGATTGTTGTGATAAGTTGGGTAATGTATATGTTGAAGAATCGGGTGTTGTGAATGCAGAATTTCAGTGACAACAAAAAATGATGAGTCGGATAATGGAAAAATGGAATCTTCGTGCTCAAATTCACAAGAGAGAGGTGCACCAGACACAACCTGTGCAAGTTAATGCAAAGGAACGCTCCATGGAAGCTTCGGATGCACCCAAGATAGAGATGCACCGTCACAGCCTTGCATGTCAATGCTCAGGCAAGTTGCATGGATGTTTCTGCTGTACCTAGTTGTGCATCTTCTACTCAAAATGATGATTATGAACTGCATGAGTACGCTGCATTTGTGCCGGATGATTCCCTTACCACTGAGCTTAACATATATAAGGATCAGGTTGCTATTTATGAACAGCGTGCTAAGTTTGAGTTGACCACCCGTGAGCAGGAAATGGATGTCCAAATACGTACAACTATTAGAAAAAGTAGGTTTAGAGAAGAAGTATTAAAACAAGAGTTAAACTCCTTACAAGAAAAGCTTTCTAAAACTGCTAAGCAAAAACACGAACTTCAAGAAAATGTTAAAATGCTTAAGCAAGAATTCAAGGCTAAGGAATCAAAACTTTTGAATGATTTTTCCAATCTAAAAACTTTGAAAAACAAGCTTGAAAATAAGTTGTACGTACAAGGGAATACCATTCAGACTGCTCACATGATCACTAAGCATAGAGTCTTAAGCGATAAGCATAGCATTCCCCTTGTTGAGGAACCTAATCCAGAGGTAATTAAAAAGGCTAGAAATGCTCATAAGGTACTGTATGATGGTAATGAGATCCTTAAGCCTAGACAGAAACCTAGTTGCGCTGAGGAAGATAAGAAATCAGATGAAGTCACTAGGGAGAAAATGAATAAGAAGCTAGAAGATCCTGAGTGTAAAAAGAACAAGATAACGATAAAACCCCATGATTACACTAAGGAAAATTGGATATCCTTAAACATGTTTAAGCCTCAGACTCTATTGACCCCTGAACAAGTGTTCTGGAAAAAGGATATGGACTTGCAAAAAGCTGAAAATCTTGTTGAAAAGAATCCCCTTGTAGGAAATTCCCTAAAGCGACTGTGTATCCTCCAAATACACCAATGCATTTAGTTCCTAGAACTATTGCCACTAAGAGCAAGACCTTAATCAGTCAATATGTTATTCTTCAACTATTTACCGATTTTGAGAAAACTTGTAAGAAAAGGATCACACCCACTGGGATAACTGAAGGGGAAAGGGGTTTTGAGCAAATGAAAGAATGTTATTTAACTGAGGTCATGCCTTTCTTTAAACAACTAAAAGATCATTTTGAGAGTCTTAAAAAGGGGATAAAATCAGATATTAAAGAAATGGAAAAGGAATTTGATGCAATGGTAGTTGAAGTTAGTGATTATGAGCGTGCACTAAAATATAATGAGATTGAGAGGAAGAACTTGCATACCTTAAATGAGACTCTTATTACTGAATGTGTTGCTCAAGATATCTTTTTCACTGCTTCAAATTGCTCTATTAATGCTTCCAAATTTCATGAACTATCTGTGGCCCTGAAAGTCTCCCATGATCGTGTCATTGAGCTTGAAAAAACTAATTCTAAACTAAACGAGAAAATTGAACTGGATGATCACGACAATTTGGTTAAACATTTTTCTAAACTAGAAGTTGAGCATTTTAATTTACAACTCAAATATCAACATCTCAAAGAAAATGTCAAAACTTCAAATATCAAGACATCTTCAGATGCTCCAGAGTTTGATGCATTTTTTCAAATTAACAAACGTGATGAACAGATTCAAGCTCAGTGCAACACGATCAGAAAGTTGAAAGCCCAAATCTCTCAATTAAAGGGTCAAACGAACAATATGACAGGCTCCCAAATGCCTCCTCCTTTAGATTCTCAGAATTCTCAAACGTTTCATCTTCAAAACCTAGTAAATGCTTTACAAAAGGAAAACAAAAGTTTTCTAGAAGAAAATGAAAAGGTTAAACGACATTTTAAAGAGTTATATGATTCAATAAACGTCACCCGTGACCAAAACAACGAAAAAATAACGTCTTTACAAAAGGAAATTGAGAATCTGAGAAGTCAGGGAAATGGGAAACTGCCACTTGTTTTCAATAAGAATGTTGTCTCAAAATCACCCTTAGATTGCAAATACACTGTGACAGTTAAATATATTCCTCCTCATCTTAGGAATAATGAACATGCTTTTCATGACTACTGTGCTCACCTTAAGGATAGTCTAGAATGTCTCCGTGAGATTGTCGAAGAGGATGTCATTAACAAACCTCTTGATAGTGAAATTAGGTTTGCTTGCCTCCAGGCCAAACGATCTCAAGAGCTGCTTGAATGTGTAATTGCAACATGTCCAAAACCCTTAGGTGAAAAAGGCAAAGCTGTGAAGCCTTGTTCTATGCCTAGTACCAAACAGGAAATCCGTTCTATGCCTAAAGCCAAGCATGTGACCCTTGATATGCCTTGTTCCATATCTAAATTCAAGCAAGCAACCTGTGATGTGCCTCCTAGAATTTCAGATCCCAGCACTTCTAGACCAGGAATGCAGAAAGTAGTAAAGCCATGTAATGTTCCCATCGTTACTTCTACAGATGTTAAGATTGACACTAAAGTTAGCGGGTCAAAACCTAGAAGCTATGCAAAGAAGGATAGGATTACGCAAACTAAAAGTGTTCATGATAAGGAAGTGAAAGAACACCATAGGGACAAGAAGTTTGATTTGAACAAAAAGAATCGTGTTAGTTCTAGTATTAGCTCTAAGCTTACTAAAATTAATTCGAGGCCTTATGCTGTCTGCAAAACATGCAAAAAATGTTTAATTTCTGGTAATCATGATAAATGTGATGTGTTATTTCTGAGGTCTAAGATTCATAACCCAGTTAAGAAAGTTTGGAGAGCGAAAAAGATTAAGCAATCCTGGAAACCTACAGGGAAGGTTTTTACCAATGTAGGATTTCAGTGGAAGCCAACAGGTCGAATATTCACGAATGGCAAACCTTGCCCCTTAACTAGATCCGCTATGCCTAGAGTAGTGCCTGTTAAGGTTTGGAAGCCAACTGGTAGAACAATCCCATTAAGCACAAAATGTCCCTCGACTAAGTCTGATGCTTCTACTAGTTTAGCTCCTAGTGACAATGACATTGCACCTAGGGTTTCTGCTGATTCAAAGATTGTTTGTGCTAACCAAAAGGACCCCATGAGCACGTAGGGATCCAATGTTTCCAATTCTATGTCTTCGTCTGTTATCCAAAGCAGGTCGTACAAGTCGTCCCTTGGTATTTGGATTCGGGCGGCTCTAAACATATGACTGGGCTCTAAATTATGACGCTGTTCAATCATTTCAGGCCTCGTTCTTCACATTATGACGTCTGTATTCGGCCTCGTTCTTCACATATGACGTCTGTTCAAATCAGTTCAGGCCTCGTACTTCATCATTATGGTGTCTGCAGATAACACTTCAGGCCCCGTTCTTCAAAGAAAAGAAAAGTGTAAGCTCTTCTGTGCGCTTTATCTTCAGCTAAAGAGAAATTCTCTCATGAATGGCCATACTCATCTACATTCTTCATCAACAAGCTTCATGTTTTCCCACGCTCATTCAGTCATCAAGTGGATCTGCGTTCATTGGTGTATACTCTTATTCTCTTGTTAAATCAAAAATGGCAACTTCGGATGCAATTTTTGAGGGGAGAAGAGTGAATATACTACATGATGATGGATGTTTGAATAATGGTTATACGACTTAATTTTTGATGATAAGAGTGTATATTCTTTTTAATGAAGAGTGAATATACTAAGGATAACTGGGATTCATTGTTTTGATTTTTGATGACTCTCCTCCAACGCCTATTGCTTCACTTACTATGGATAATTGGGAATCAATATTTGGGATTCATTGTCTTTCAAAGATATGTTCGATGAGCACCTTCAACCTTCGACGAATGTTGATCATCCAGCTTCTGAAGCTCATGCTCCGGTTTCTATTGACTCAACTGGTTCATCATCAAAGAAGTACAACTCAGACTACTCAAAAAGCCCTATCTCCAGTTATTCCTCAAGGCGTTGATAATGATTATCATAATATTGCAATTGCACTCATGAATAATGATCCGCTCTTTGGTATTCCTTTGCCAAATCTTCACGGATTGTTGTTCATGGATAATTATCCGCTCTTTGGTATTCCTTGCCAAATCTTTACGGATTATTGTTCCTCTCATTGTGCACGCTATAAATCAACCACATGAACATTAAGGAAAATGACTACTTCATTCGCTCGAAGACATTTGTGGTGAATCTTCCAGATCAGTCTCTACATGTATACCTTTAGGAAGAATGCATTAATGTCGAAATCATTTGTTCCGGTTCATCATGGATGACGTACATCCGGTTGTACTACTATGTGGTTGATTTGACACAGCTGATTACTTCAGAGTTAATCAATTATCACTTATTTGAGATTGAAGTTAAATTCACAAAGGCGAGCTTAAGATGCAAATGCATGGAATTCTTCTTCAGGTTCAAGTTTGGTATATCAGGTTTTCTTTATCAGTGGTCACTTCAAATTGTCTACATATGGGTTGATAAAGATAGTCAGAGAGAGTTTCTATCGCAGTGGTCCTATGGCTCCTGGACAATCCAGTTCTGGACCCGCACTTCAAAACAGTCCCATTGGTTCATCTCTTGTACCAAACTCATCTCCAGCAACTCCATATGTACCTCCATCAGAAGATGATTTAAGGAAATTGTTTGATCCAATGTTTGATGAACACTATGAACCAAATGCTGATGAAATGTCAAACTCCATCAACAAGGCTGCTCCCTATCCCTGTGAATGAAGTGAAACCCTTCATCTCAATATCATTAAATGAAGAAGCGCCTGCTGCTGATCACTCTGTCTCATCAACAAATCATCAATCATCGAATGTACATCATGGAATTGTTTCTAGCATCAATGATGAAGTTAATCCCTTTGCTACTCCCGAAGATACTCCATTTGAAAATATATTTGCTCTTGAATCTTCATCAAACCATCTTCATTCAGAGATATCGACTCTGCTATTTCAGTTCCACAACACAACCACATGAACACCTCATAAAATGGACTTACGATCATCCATTAGACAACATCATTGGAAATCCCTCTCGTCCTGTATCCACACGGAAACAACTTGCAACCGATGCCTTATGGTGCTTCTTCAACTCGTACTTCTAAGATCGAACCTACAGATGTTAAAACCGCCATGAATGAAGACAGCTGGTTCAATGCCATGCAAGATGAAATTCATGAGTTTGATCGACTTGATGTATGGGAGTTAGTACCTGCTCCAGACTGTGCTATGATTATAGCCCTTAAATGGATCTTCAAAGTGAAACTTGATGAGCATGGTGACGTGTTGAAGAACAAGGCTCGATTAGTTGCTAAAGGATACCGTCAAGAGGAGGGTATAGACTTTGAAGAATCATTTGCTCCAGTTGCTCGAATCGAGGCAATCAGAATCTTTCTGGCTAATGCTGCTAGTAAGAACATGGTAGTATATCAGATGGATGTGAAGACGGCATTTCTGAACGGAGATCTTAAAGAAGTCGTCTACGTCAGCCAACTGAAGGATTTGTGAATCAAGAGCATCCTACTCACGTTTATCGTCTGAAGAAGGCTCTTTAAGGTTTAAAGCAAGCTCCAAGGGCATGGTATGATACACTGTCAAAGTTTCTTCTATCAACCGGATTCAGCAAAGGAGTAGTTGATCCTACATTGTTCACCAGAAAGTCAGGCAAACATTTAACTCATGTTCAAATTTATGTTGATGATATTATTTTTGCCTCGCTGACCCAATGGAATGTGATCGTTTTTCTAATGAAATGAGTTCAAAGTTTCAAATGTCAATGATGGGACAAATGTCATTTTTCTTGGGATTACAAATTTCACAAAGTCCGGAGGCATTTTCATTAATCAATCTAAATATGCAACAGAGATTTTAAAGAAACTTGGATTTGATTCAAGTGACCCTGTTGACACCCCCATGATTGATCGAACCAACTTGATGAGGACCACTCAGGGATCATGATTGACCAAACGAAATATCGTAGTATGATTGGATCCCTGATGTACCTCACAGCTAGTAGACCAGACATCTTGTTCGCTGTTTGCATGTGTGCTAGATACCAGGCTAAGCCTACTAAAAGCACCTTGAAGCAGTTAAACGGGTCTTTCGGTATCTCCAAGGAACCATCAATATGGGACTATGGTACCCGAAGGACACCGTTATGTCACTACGGCCTATCAGATGCGATCATGCAGGTTGTTAAGATACACGTCGAAGTACATCTGGAGGTGCTCAGTTTTTGGGTGATAAGCTTGTGAGCTGGTCTTCAAAGAAGCAAATGAGTACTTCTATTTCCTCTACAGAGGCTGAATACATAGCCATGTCATCTTGTTGTGCTCAAATCTTATGGATGAGATCTCAATTATCTGACTATGGCTTGAATTCAACAAAATCCCTCTGTACTGTGATAATAAAAGTGCTATTGCTCTCTCATGCAACAACGTTCAACACTCAAGAGCAAAGCATATCGACATTCGACATCATTTCATCAGGGAACAAGTGGAAAAAGGTGTGGTGGAACTATATTTTTGAGGTCTGAATATCAGTTAGCAGACATCTTCACCAAAGCTCTTCCAAGAAAACGTTTTGAGTTTATTCTTCCACGTCTTGGCTTGAAAAGCCTTCAACCAGATACTCTCAAACGTCTTCAGGAGGAAGACGAGGAGTAAAGGTCTATCTTCATCTATCTCTTGTAATATTTATTGAAAAAACAAAATACAAAATTAAAATCCTCAAAAATCAAATGAAAATTATAAAACCTTCAAAATCCATAAAATCTCGAAAAAAAAATTCTCTCAAAACAAAAAATAATATAATATAATTTGTCATTTTGTCATGTTTTTTTTATTCGATAATATCTACGGTCTTTGTGCTGTCATTCAAAGAATGACACGGGACTTTAGATGTTGTTCGAATTTTAAAAATAAAATAAAAATAAAAATAAAAATAAAATAAAAAAAATCAAAAAATCAAAAAATCAAAAATTATTTTTGGGAGAAAGAGAAACTATGGTTTATTGTCATTTCAGGCAATAACCCGGTTTTAAAAAAAAGAACAGAGCCATGTTTTACCATGTTTTCAAATTCCATGCTCTGATTCTATAACATTTATCTGCTGAAAACTAAATGCTTTGAAAAATAACTCGGTCTCTATTTTTGATAATCATCAGGACTTATTTGTCAAAATCTCTATCTCTCAATCAACAACCTATGTCATTGATTGAGGGGAGAATGATTTCAATTAAATTAAAAAGTTATTTGGCATTAAATTGTTTTCAAAAGATATACATGCATGTTTATCAATGGAGTTTAAAGTCTTAAAATCAGATCCTTATCAGTTAAAACGTTTTCATAATCAAGTCACAATTCTCCTTAAAAGCTTTCAAAATCAATTTAAATCAATAAGAGATCACAAATCTCAAATGATTTGATAATTGTGATCGGGGGAGAATGTTGTGATTTAAATAGGATTTAATTTACTGATAATTAGGTAAATGGTTTTATAAGTGATGTACATGCTATTGCTCACCCGTATGTGACAAACGATTTCAAATTTTCCATGCACATGTTGAGGGGGAGCATCTATCTTAAACCTATGATTTGAAAAGGGGGAGCATCTATCTTAAACCTATGATTTGAAAAGTGATCATTTATCTCAATGTGCTGGTTCCCTCTAGTATGTGTAAAACTCTTTTCAAACCTCGAGGCACATATTGAGGGGGAGCAAAATCATGAAAACCTCATCCTTCCCGAAAATGCTTTATCTACTTGATTTGATCAAGGAAGTGATGGTGATATTTTTTAGAAAATGGTAAACAAAGAAGTTAATTTCTTCCTCTTGCCTCCGTGTGCAAAACAATTTCAAACATTTGATGCACATGTTGAGGGGAGCACTTATTCTAAAAATATCAAAAACAATTCAGGTACAAAATGTTTGATAATATATCACAAGTATCTGGATTGATTTTCAAATGGTTTTCAATTGGTTCCAATGGCAGATGAACAATACCAAATAGACCGACAACTTTACATTATGTACGGTGATATAAGGATGTAAGATTAGGTATGGTTCCCATGATCCGCGAGAACCGGAGGGATCTACCCAGGGACAATCCACTAGTTAGTGTAGAAGTCCTAGGTATGATGATAAAAGGAGAAAAATGAGATATGGGAAGAGTGCGGACTAGACTGAGCTAGTACTGGTATAAACCCAACAAGGTTCTAGCTATGAAGTCTCGGTAAGCACTGAAGGGGTTGAAGAATTAAAAAGAATTGAATGAGAAAAGGGTGAAAACAAATAGCCCTCCATCTATTCAACCTTAGGGCAGAAGCCGGGTTCAATTCATATGCTACTGATGGTAACATCGGTATTGAAGACAAGACGTCATGGACCCAGTGACGCACTGCACTTCAACTTTCCAAACCACTCAAGTTCCTCTTAAAAGGACTTGTTTCATTCTCACGGGGAACCGACATTATCTATCGACTTTCTCTTAGAGATTGTTGATATTGAAGAAGGAGACCCTCTCCCTAGTCTCCGGCACAGGATCCAAATATGCACAAATTGAGTCTAGAGCCACGAGATCATCAATAAATCTCATTAGGACACTTTCAATGAAGACTCTCTATTTCACACAATGTGGAAAGAGAGATTATATCTTGAGTCCTACGCATTATCCTTGTGGTATTGCCAGAACATCTGAGTGATGTGTTTACACATTCACAATGAAGATGGAAAGCCTTCTGGAGCCAACATCAAACAAGCTCCTGGTAGGTGGCATGTGAGATCTATTATATGGATCAACCATGTGACAACTGAACAGAAACAATGGGGCGATTCAATCTCTTGAATCAATCCTGGTTCAGGTTAGGGATTGACGGATACCTTTGAAAAACCAGTCTTTGTGCTTTAAAACTCTTTTCATTAGCATGTCGACTGTGTACTAATTTTTCAAATCAAAAGGTGTTTTGTGATTGATAATTGATTTTCATTAAAACCTTCGTTGTATTGCAAAAACAATTTCTATTGAGCAATACACGATTGTTTTCAAATCTCTTTTCATCAATCAGTGGACGAAAATTCGCTGGTTCACTCACTCCGTGTTGTCTTCTTTGAGACGTTCCGGTTTGAGAACAGCTAGAGCAGCTGCGAAACCCTGTCAAGGAAATTCTTCGGAATTTTACCTGATCACAGGCAGTACTTGTACTGATCAACGGGGAACCGTGGGCCGTGTACCTCAATTCAACGAAAGTGATCAAAGACACTTTCGTGCGATTTATTGCTAACTGTTGTATGCAGGTACGCCCGACGTTTGCAGCTGTTCAGAATGAAGCGGTCAATCCATAGCCGCATGCTCACTTAACACATTCATCTCAAAAGAAATCATGATTAGTGCATCAATGACTCTGATATTTTCACTCCATGCTTCTGCTACGCTGCTGCCAATATCATGATTCAACAAATGCTTCCGCTACTCTGATGAGAAGATATCATGATCCAGAATGTGAGCATGTCGGTCCTAAAGTCACAACATCACATAATACCAACACCACAACAGGATGTCACAGTAGATTTGTTTGATGGCTGATAATCTCAAATGATGGCTCAAAATTATTATCACGTGGATCAGTAAAGGACCTCCACTTGAAGTAACCAAACATGCAATGTGAAGAATCAATGACTACGAGCTTAGAACAAAGACTACATCAAGAATGCAAGAACAATTGTTAATGTCATATCTGTTTGTATTCAATGTAATTTTAGTGCATGATTGAGGTGACCTCCCTTAGAGGGAGATTGTTAGGAATTAGAAATTCCAGGTATTAAAGAGTCGGTCACCTCAAGTATATGTAATCGTTAGAAAGCTCGTAGTCGTAGTTATTTTAAGTTAAGTAATATTTAGTTAAGTAACACCGTGGAGGACGGACGGGTCTTTACCCACTGTATGCCTGATCCACAGCCCGATGTGTGGCGTTTTATGTAAGACTATAAATACTCTCTACCTCCCAAGGTAGAGAGTTGGAGCTCATAATAATATCTTTCACTTTCTCTCACTAAGTTCCCTAAACCTCTAACTTTCTCTCTCTAGAATTCCATCTATATGATACCTTGTGTTAATGTTATGATGTGTATGTGAAAAGTTATATCTTACAGAAACAAAGAACGTAAAAGGGAAATACTACGGCCATTATTTAGAAAGAAGATTTTTTTTTTTTTTTTTTTTTTTTTTTTTTTTTTAAACATGTGGGCAACCCCCCCACACTAGGGTGGTAGAAAGAGGTAAGAAGACAGAAATATGGGTGAGAACCCATATGGCATGCTACTGTTTTTGATTACCGAGTCGCTAGCTTGACTCGACCCCGAATTAATTGGTTCATGGGGAAGCAAAGTGGAAGAAACAATCTCCATCGGACTTTCATTCAAGATGTTTGGATAAACATTGAAGCACGCGAAAGTTCCACACCGCGAGATATACAGAGAAGACCCTGCTCACAAATGATAACGGAAATGCCGGGTCAAAGATAGTGTCCTCACCTCACTCCCGAACGAAGAGAGAAGGAATCACCAGGTAGGTGAAGAAAAGAAGGAAAATCATGATGACCATCATGATAAGATCTTCTTCCTCAGGATCAAGTGCAGTAGCACTCGTTTGGATTTTATCGGTTGAGCTCTTAGGCTTGGAAAGCATCTCGGGAGGGAGGGTTGGAAAATTTGTCATAGAAATACAAACTCTCATGATTGAGAACTTTTCCCCCGATCATGATTTTTGCCATCCAAGCAATCATACTCCGGCGGAGTCATGATATGAGTGAGTTCACCGGGCTCCTCTCATGAAGAGAATCATTCACATGATGTGAAATAGTGAACTCTTGTTCCATTGTGGGCTCATCACTATCCTCAATCTGAGTATCAAAAGTGGATTCTCAGAATTGAAGTGAATTCCGAGTCGAATTCAAATAGAGGATTGGTGAAAGTAGCTTTGAATGTTTCGGGAACAAAGTGATCAACATTCTCGATTGGATTGTTGGGATAAGAAGTGAGTGAACGATCATTATAAAGGAGACTTTCAATCTCTCCTAGATCGGCTTCGAAATCAAAGAGATCATCGTCACTTTCTGATGAAAGTGGACTGATGTGAGTGAGTTCATCGGTGAACTCCTCAAGAAGAGGATCAGACTGTGGGAGTGATGCCTCGACATACTCAATGTCTCCATGGGAAGCACAATCTTCGCTAAGATCAGAGAAAGTTTCAAAATGATCTTGAGAACACTCAAGAGGGGAAGAAGAATCACACATATGATCAGAAGTTCCATGTGACTCTCTCGGGATTGGGACAAGGTTCTCAACACTAGACTTTATGAAGTCGTCCGATTCCTTTTCAGGAACAGTGTCAAGATGCTCGTCCCCCATGTTCAGAGAGTGAGTGGGAATATCGGGTGTGATAGCAGTTGTTTGAGATGGAATCTCAACTGCTGGGATATCAACTGACTGAGGAGGTTGAGAAATATTATTTCTAAAAGGATAAAAACCCTCCTCGTCATCATCATATAGAGCTGCCTTAAGAAATTGGGAACGCCTTAGAGCTGCATGCTCTAAGGCTAATAATTCTTCCCTAGATTTGTGGGCCTCTCGCTCTTCGGCTAGCAATTCTCCAATGGTTTTCTCACCACTCACTTGATTCTTAAAGTTACTCATCATATCCTCAAGTGTTTTCATTGCGGTTTCAAAATCTTGGGAGGTTTCTTTAGGCAACGGCTCAGGTGGAGTTTGAACCGTATGGTGCTGTGGAGGTTGGAAATTGTCAAAACCGGAAGTATAGTAATTTTGATTCCACGGTTGACATTGAAGAGGACCTCCACAATCTGTGTAAGAAAAATTCGGTACATTCTGAAACGATGTGTCATTAAAATTTTGATAGCACGGTTCTTGCTCAAATGAATACTGAGGAGGGTGGCTAAAATCGTTTTGAGGATAATTGGAAAAGTTCGGATAAGTGCATGAGTTTTCAGCTTCCGAAGCACAAAACGAACAAAATCCATCCGTAAGATCATTTCCACACCTCTCGCAAGAACATCGTTGACATCGAAAATCAACTAACGGATCCCCACAACCATAGCAATACTGCTGATTGAACAAAAAATTTTGGGGTTGGGGTGGGTAGTCGGAGAAATTTTTCGGCTCATTGAAAAATTTTTGATCATAAGAACATGAATTCCTCGAACCGCAAAACAAACAACTTCCGTTATGAATGTCATTACCGCATCGTTCGCACGTACACCAACGACACGGTAAACCGAAAAGCGGTTCTCCACAACCGACACAAGGAATCGATGATTCCATCAGAATAGAAGAAGTTAGAATCAAATGGATAGAGGGTAAAGGGATAAAGAATCAAAAAGGGTAAGAGGGTAAAGAGGAATATTTTGGTATTTTTGAAAACATGATGTAAAAATAAAGAATGAAAATCTTTTTGGATTTTTGATTTTTAAAAGAAAATATAAACATACAGATGGTATAAACAAAGAGTGAATATCCAAATCACTAATCTGCTAGACGTAAGATAATCAGCACAGCTCCCCGGCAGCGGCGCCAAAAATTTGATGCGTTCCAGAACAGTCAAGCTAAATCACACAAGCCTGCCACTTGTGAATGGCAGACCGTAACAAGCTTAAAACGGCTCAGGAACGAACTCAATGAAGATCTGAGGAGTACAGGGTCTCCCCGGGTCGTTATGTCCCAGCGAGCTATGCAATGGATTATCAAACGTATAGTGATCGAGAGATTTGAACGGGAAAAGAGGGATTTGATAGATTAAGATTATAACTACGGAAAAAGCCAACAAATTACAGGGGCTTAAATACAAATTAAAGGAAATTAAAAAGATAAAATCTATTAAATAAACGCTATCACTATTTTTAAAATGATGAACGTTTAAAACTTAAAACTTACGTTTAAATAAAAATAAAAATTACGCGAACGTACAAAATAAAAAGTGAAATCTAAGAAATAAAAGTCCTAAAAATATGAAAAATACATTTTTACAATCCTAATGATAAAAGAAATTTATAGAAAAAGAAAATTATTTTTATGACTATTTAATTAATTATTATTAATTAAAAACTATTTTTAACTATTTAAAAATAACCTAAAATGCAAGATATTAGGAAATAAGGCTAGAAAAATAAATTTATGAATTGGAAAAGTCTAAAATATCAAAATAGAATTTTCAAAACTGTTTTTGTATTTTTCTGATTATTTTTCTATTTTTTATGAATTTTAAACTATTAAAACTAATTAAATTACTAAAAATTACAAAATAAACTATGAAAAATATGGAAAATTACTTTTTTTTACTTTTTATATTTATCTAAACTTAATAAAAATGAAAAATTATTTTTTTGAAGCTTTTCTTAATTTTTTTGCAATTAAAGCTAATTAAAAATGATTAAAAAACTGTTTTAAATAAGAAAAATAGTGAACAGTGTCTAAAATTTATGAAAACTTCAGGGAAATTCTAAAATATTATTCTAAAGCTGAGAAAAATGAGAAAACAAGGGCTTATGTGGGAGAATCTGAAGCTGTAGTGTAACTTGAGCTAAAATAAGCACTTAAGATTAAGCAAATAAGCTCTACAGTGAACCAAACTGTTACAGAAGCTATGCTATACTATAACTACTCTAAGGCCACCAATTGAAGCTACTCCTAACTGCTAAACAGCATTCTAATTATGATTAAGCTTAACTGATTATCTAACAAAACATGAAACTGACCCTACTGTTTAAGCCCTTCTAACTGCTTATCCAATAAACTATCATGAATACCAAAAGCATGGATCTCAAGAATACCAACTAGAGAACATGTGTACCAAACTACAGCTACTGAGGACAAGTATTAAAGAAGTTAGAGAGCAAAAATAAAGTGGCAAAAGACTGATAAGCGATTGCAGCAGAAAGGTAACATGGAAAGCTAGTTTGAGCTTATTTATAAGCTAATTCACTGAGCTAAAAGGTAAAACAGAATTGGGGTCTTGAATACCACCTGACAAACTGCAATATGACCAAATTTGAGACCATGAAAAACAGATTTGAACAGTGTGCATCATCTGCAAGGTCTGCACAAAATGAGCTCAGACCTGGTGTTGACTTTTTAAAAACAGAAGTGAGGTTTGACTTTTATGAAATTCAAAAGCAATTGTGTGAATGAAATGGATGAAACATGATGTAATGAAACTTAAACAAGCTAACTTATCCACTTTTAAACCTATCAGACAGATTTCAGAAACTGTTTTCCACAGAAAATGCATACAAGACAGTTGAGATGAAAATTTGACTTAACTTGGACATAGATGCAAAACTAGGACAGTTATGCATGTAATAGACTATAGTATGCCTAAAGCAACTGATCTAACACAATATTCTACCCTTGAGCACAGTTGAAAGCTCTAGTCCAAACACCCCTTTTGCTAACTGTTAAGCAACTAAAATGATAGAAACACTACACTAGCTTGTACCAATGATCACACTGAGCTTAATCATGTCTAATACAACTAAATAAACATATTAAAAGCAATAGTGACCACAGATACAGGTGCAAGCTAAAACTACAAATAGACTTGAAAATTTGAAAACTTGGAAACTTACTCACATGAGCCAGCTGGTTGCAGGCCAACACCAAACACACAACCACTATATCCTACTCTATTTAAACCAATATCAACATCTGCATTGCCCAAATTTCAAATCCAAGTTCCATTGAGTCTCAGGTTGACTTTTGTTGACCAAGCATCCAAGATGTTTGAAACTTAATCATAGGCTTATCAAAAGCATTCAGCAGCTTAGACAAGCTTATTTGCACTTAAATAGAAGCTTTTAAAAGCTTGATTGAAAGAGTTTGAAAATGGATTTCTCAACAGTTAACAACAAAACATAAAACCAAACCAAATCTGTGAATTGAAACTTAAAACTACCTTACAATGATTATCCAACCAAAGTTAATACATGGAAACTGAAATCACAAGATTTTGACTAAACTACAACTTTTACTTAGAAAAACGACATTAAAGAAAGATTTTAAAAACTAGCTACTACTCTAGACTGCTTCTTTCTCCTTTCTTTTATACCCATCTTCCTTTCTCTCTCTTTCTGAACAGTTCCCACCTTCATTTGAGGCCCTAGGATGACTTTGAGTGAATCTTGGCCATTTAGCATTTTTGACGGGAAAGAGGTGTTTTAACAGTGAGGTTGAGTGTGATGAGGGTGAAGGTAATAAATGTTATTTGGAGTGAGGTGTTGGTGGGGGGACAAAGGAGGGATAAGGTGATGGAGGGGGTTGAGTGTAGCAGGAGATTGCAGAGATCAAGTGGGGGAGAAAGGGTTGGCGCCAAAGGGGTGTTGGTTTGACTAGTGGCTTTGACCGGCTAATTATACAAAGGGGGGTTCAAAAAGGATAAATGACAGGGGGTCAATTGGGTGGCAGGTCCAAAAGGGTGAAAGGCTTTATAATAACAAGGACTTGTTATGCCATTTTCTGAAAATCAAGGACTAATCCTGCCAATTCAACAAAGTTACTTCAAGGGACCATTAATGACAAGTTTCAAAAGTACAGGGACCAAATCTGTCATTTTCCAATTTTCCATGGGCCATTTCTGCCAAATTTCAAAGTTGAAGGACTAAACTTGTAATTTTCTCAAACTTTTCATATTTTTCACCAAAGGACTAAATTTGACAACTTTTGATTTTAAAAGGACCTTTGGTGACTTTACTTTTGAAATTATGTGCTCAGGGACTGTTTTTGACAACTTTTGAAACTTGGGGGACTGAAACTGCAATTTTTGCAAATTTGATATGTTTTTCATCTGATTTTGATATTTTTGCTTTTAAAACACATAAAACACTGATTTGTGATATTTTCATCATTTTGATGTGTTTATGAGTGTTTTCAGATGATTTTGCAGTTTATTTTTGTACAAAATGATGAGTATTTAGACACTCATCAAGTCTCTAGGATTTATAAACTTTAACTCTAAGGTACTCTTCGGATGGTTTAGCCTACAACAACTCTAGGTGCTATAAACTAAGGTTCACAAAGATTAATCTAGCATTAACTACACAACGGATGACATATCGCATTACTAGATCATTAATAGTTAAGATAAGAGACAACCAAACAATATTCAATAATTAGGTTTCATATTCCCTAAGCAAACACACAAGTAAATTAGCCGGACATGGAGAACATGCAAGCATACACACAAGTAATTGAAGACATAATTAAATTAATGAAGTAAAACACTTATCTTGATGTAAGATAGGTTTGGAACCCTAAAATACTGTACAAGACAGCCTTGGTTCGGTTTAGGTTTTTTACTCCAAAAGACTACTCTCGTAAAACTAAAAAATTCGGATTCTATATATAAGATTACATTCGCGACGGCGTCACCCTTTAATTTGTGACGCCGTCGGGTCGCCGTCATTAGGGTTTTGTCTTGGCCACGTTAGTCTTACGACGACGTCACCTTATGCTTGTGACGCCGTCCCCTTCAGTCTCTGACGCCGTATGGATCAAATCTAGGCCGTCTGAATTGCGACGACCTACTCTTTTAAAGCCTGACACCGTCACTTGTAAATAAGCAATTTGGCTACTGAGCCGTCACAAAAGTGATGCGACGGAGTCGCAGATAACACCTGACGCCGTCCCCTTCAGTTCCAGCAGTCTGAGTGGGTCGATTCTTGACTTTGGCCATTTTCTTCGTATATTCATGCCTTTTCGTCCGAATAACTGTCATTCCAGCATTTTGCCTTCAAGATACCTAAAAAGTGAAAAGGAACGATATTAAGTAATAACGGATACAAAAGTGATCAAATAAGGGTTTAAACGACCCCTCAAAAAGTTACATTTTAAAACCTTATCAAATATCCCTACACTTGATATTTGCTTGTCCTCAAGCAAAAATGCTTTTAGCTAATTAATTTATAAGTTAGGGGTCATGAAGCATTGGTTTAAAACAATCCATAACACATATAAGCCCCGCAAAAGTTATAACAAGCACGGAAATTACATACTAGCACCTCACATGGGGTGTTTGGATACTCACATCTCTCGGTGTATATGAAATATATCAAAGTGGAAATGGAAGATAAACACTCATTAACCGGTCCTAGTACATAGATTACCATAGGCTTGAGATTAGATCAAACCTCTATCGCTTTGGCGTAAGCACCTAGGAAAGACTATCAAAGAGGTCTTTTAAAGGGTTGTAATGTTAGGCTTACGGTAGGGAAACAAAGGGTTTGGTGGGATAGGCTATTTAGTGGTGGCAAGTCAAAAATCTTTTTGTTACAAGCATGCGAAGAATGGCGTTGCTAAGCCAAGACTCGACACTCTAGACTCTAGATAACTGAAACAAACAAACATAAATTAAAGATAGATGCAGAATGGTAGCCCGTAAGTTTTTTTTTTTTTTTTTTTTTTTTTTTTTTACACTTTTACTCTACCATCCTTTACGGTAACATCAAAATGATAGGGATTTATAGGCACATCCCTACACTTGAGTTTTTATTACTCTAACACTAATTTGACCCGAATTGAAAAGATCAAAACACATGGAGTACATTATTAGGCAAATAAAGGGAATTTGAATTTAACGTTCCCTTCCCGTCATTTTATAAAATTTAACTTTTCCCATGAGTCCCAAAACTGTGTACAAAGGATATGACTCGACTTAGCAACTTATGCAAGCAACTAGATAATTGAACTAAGGGTTTTTTGGGTGATAACAATAATGCACTAAAAGTGAGTGCATACAAGGTAGGCTAAGGCGATTTGGGTGTACATTTGGGGGTGGATTGTAAACAATGCTCTTCATTGATATTCCGGAAAACCGAAACATCACGAGAATAGGGGTATCGTGTATAAAAGATGAGTACAACGCAAGGGTGTGGGGGAATTACTCAACCGATGTGGAAGAAGTAATTATATTACGGGTATCAAACAAGGGTTATCCTAATGCCTCTTATCATTTAGTTATTCATAACTACACAAGTGTAATCTTACTAGCGATCTCGGGATGCATCACAAAACAAGTTCTAGAATCTATTATACTACCGGTTCACACACTAAGAATTAAAGATTAATGCTTTAATTCCTACTAATCTAAGGGCGATCCTCACATTTTGGGTGGAATTTAAGTGGTAAAAGGTTTTTGTGCTAGTCATATAACTTCCTATCCATGAGACGCTTTTGTTAAGACTAATGGCCCACTCCTATATGTCATGAAAAATTTTTAATTTGGTGCCAAAATTACCCTAACCGACATTTTCTCATGGTTTATTACACAAATGCAATTGGACAAAGCAAATAATCAAGGATAAGCATAGTTTCAAAGTTCCCGGTTTATTTTCCCTCCCTACACTTAAACTGAACATTGTCCCCAATGTTCCCCGAAAGTATCAAAGTTATGATAATGGAAGGTAATAAAAGATGAAAGAAACTAGTACTCCCCTGATTAGCTCGGTAGGATCCATGTAAAGTGGTGGTTATATTTTTCTTCAAGAAGAACGTTTGCGTGAAAAGCTCCTTCTCATATTATGTATCTCCTTCTTGGTAAATTAAACCTGCACACTTGAAGAAAACAAACGAAACCTTCGCGTAAAATCGGTGGTAATAATATATATAGGACTCTACTAATACTAGGATATAATGCTTGTGGAATGGATGTTTACAGAATTTTTTTGGAAAATTAAGACCTGGAAAATTCCAAAATTTTTTAAGCAGCTCAGAAAACGAGAAAAAGTAATCAGTTGTTTTTGCTCCTTCCTGACGCCGTCAGGTTGCGATCCTGACGCCGTCAGGTTATCCTGACAAAAACAGGTCTGCGATTTTCTGGAAAAAATTCTGTAAAATTTAAATCTTTAGAATCTGGAAAAATTTTCTGCAAAACATCCATTATGACTCGATACAAGCATTTGACTCGAACAAACACACATATATATCTTTTAAATAATTGAAATTCTCATGTTTACGTTTCTTTTGAAAACGTGTGTAATCCTCCCTACACTTATCCTTTATGTAAAATACCTTTATATGTAATTAAGACGAAGTTAAAAACAAAATAAAGCATTTTTACAAATTTAAACATGAGAATAAGCAATCAATAAGAGATATATGACACAAACAAGCAAACAATTAAGCATGGGTTGCCTCCCACGAAGCGCTTTTCTTTATTTATGAGTCTTGTAGCTAGACTCGTAGTCGTGCCCTTACGTTGTCCTAATCTTAGAGGCCCATTCGATCTCCTTAACCCTTCTCTCATCACGAATGTATTCAGGGCCTAACTCAAGACAAGCAGTGTAGTAAACCTTGTTCTTCCAGTCTACTTCAAATGCCGAATGTTTCCACATCTAAATCATCAATACCCTCAAATTTCTTATTTTTGTGAGGCATTATATATTTAACACTCTCGGCTTCATTTGAGAACTCGATTATTCCTTTCTCTCAATCATAAACCATCTTAGACTCCTCTATAAATGGTCTCCCAAGTATCACGTCCCCTAAAAATCCATCAATGATGCCCTTAACATTTTCCAAGACCATGAAATCACACCTATATGTGAAGTTACCTACGAAGACATGTAATCCTTTAACCCTCCCAACATAGTTACTTGCTTTCCTAGGGCGAAAGGGGTCCCTCATAGGTTCTAGCTTTTTGCTCATGATCCAATTGTAATAGAGCCTAGACATTATATTCATGGGAGCCTTATAATCAATGTAGGTGTGATCCCTATATAAGTATCCAATCATACACGGTATCTTGATGTTTTTAGGGTTACCCCTTCTTATGCGAGGCGCGAAGGGTGGTCTCGGGAAGTTAACTACGTTATAGTGATAGGCGGTTTCCTTCCCCTTAGGGTATGAGTCGAAATACTCCCTAAGTGCTTCCTCCTCCTTACAATCCTCCATAATTTCTAACACCCTATAATCTTCATCTTCTAAGTCATCATCCGAATCACTTGAGGTTGAATCACTATCTACAGGGTTAGTAGATTCCTTTAGGGCTTCCTCAAGCGTATTTTCAATTATCTTATTTAGCTTCCTAAGCTCTCCAATTTCACTAACAATACGAGCTCGAAGTTGGTTGGCAAAGGTTGGATCAAGCGGTAGGTATTTCTTTGGTGGTTTATCACCTTCCATGATGAAAAGTGATGGGGTTACGAACAAAGGTCACGAAGAAGGGGGATAGACTACGAGGAAGCTAAAAAAATGAGAAAAAATTTACTTGATAGGAATCAAGCAAAGAAACCTAAACGAGGTGGGCTCCTAACTAGCTATTCTATTCCCCGGCAGCGGCGCCAAAAACTTGATACGCTTACGCAGCGTGTTCGGGGTCAAAGGAACTTCCTTTTCGTCGAGCAAGTTTTTCAACACCCTAGGCAGTGAACCTAATCGTTGTAGTGTAGTATTAGGGTAAGCCACGGGAATTGATATCGTTCTCTAGGGGAATAGGAATGCTAGTGAGAGGTTACTACGCTAAGGTTGGGGTTGAGGAAGATTATTTTTTATCTTTTTATGTTTTTTAGGAAATGGAAAGGTACGAATCTCGGGGTTTGGATTTGGGGGGTTGGTATTTCTACCGGTTACTTCTACTATCTAATTATCTAATTAACTAAGGTGAGGGTAGTCTATGTCTAATTATTGTGTGCTCGTATGATGGTTTAAAGATGTGTTTACTTAGGTTTTATTACTCCTTAATTATCTCCTATTGATGGTTGAATTGTCACGTCCTTATTCTTAATTGCGTTGTGTGTCTAAGGTTGTAGGGTATGCGTTGGTCCCTAACTCTTTGAAACTACCAAAGGTTATCGCCTACAAAGTCTCTAGGATTTATAAACTTGAACTCTAAGGTACTCTTCGGATGGTTTAGCCTACAACAACTCTAGGTGCTATAAACTAAGGTTCACAAAGATTAATCAAGCATTAACTACACAACGGATGACCTATCGCATTACTAGATCATTAACAATTAAGATAAGAGACAACCAACAATATTCAATAATTAAGTTTCATATTCCCTAAGCAAACACACGTGTAAATTAGCCGGACATGGAGAACATGCAAGCATACACACAAGTAATTGAAGACATAATTAAATTAATGAATTAAAACACTTATCTTGATGTATGATAGGGTATGGAACCCTAAAATACTGTACAAGACAGCCTTGGTTCGGTTTAGGTTTTTTACTCCAAAAGACTACTCTCTAAAACTAAAAAATTCGGATTCTATATATAAGATTACATTCGCGACGGCGTCACCCTTTAATTTGTAACGCCGTCGGGTCGCCGTCATCAGGGTTTCGTCTTGGCCACGTTAGTCTTACGACGGCGTCACCTTATGCTTGTGACGCCGTCCCCTTCAGTCTCTGACGCCGTCTGGATCAAATCTAGGCCGTCTGAGTTGCGACGACCTACTCTTTTAAAGCCTGACACCGTCACTTGTAAATAAGCAATTTGGCTACTGAGCCGTCACAAAAGTGATGCGACGGCGTCGCAGATAACACCTGACGCCGTCCCCTTCAGTTCCAGCAGTCTGAGTGGCTCGATTATTGACTTTGGCCATTTTCTTCGTATATACGCGCCTTTTCGTCCGAATAAGTGTCATTCCAGCATTTTGCCTTTAAGATACCTAAAAAGTGAAAAGGAACGATATTAAGTAATAACGGATACAAAAGTGATCAAATAAGGGCTTAAACGACCCCTCAAAAAGGTACATTTTAAAACCTTATCAAGTATGTTTGGATTGTAGGAGTTTAAGGGAGATTAATCTTGTAAAATAAGGTAACTTATAAAATAAGTTTTGTTAGTTAAAAAAGATTATGAAAGGCTTCATGAGTATAAGCTTTTATAAGTTGATGCTAATGGAAATGAGCTTTTATAAATGACATAATTAGTCAAATTACTTAAATACCTTTATGAATATATATATATTGATCGACCTTTATGAATATATTGGATAACTACACAAAACTTGAAATATATGTAAGAATTTAATTTGATATATTCTAATCTCATGTTATTTTACTATAATGAGCTTTAGCTCAAACTAATTTACCAAACACCTTTATAACTTTAGCTTTTAGCTTATTATATAAGCATCAACTCCAATTAATTTTTCCGAAGACACTCTCAAACACATGTTTAAGGCATTGTTATCATTTTTATTTCTGAATATCGTTAAGAATTGACCCTATAGATAAAAAAAGTGAAGTTATATATGTAATGCCATAAAAAATATGAAGGGTAAATTGCATCGTTATACAACAAAGTTAAGCGAATTACAAATATAGTCATTTTTTTCAATTAGATTTCCAATTAATCTCCAATCTGGCATTTTCACTTCCCTGAGTGTCCAAAACCCTAATGCTCACTAATAATCTCATGAAGTGTAAGGGCATTTTGGTCTTTCAGGAGTTCTTATCTATACACCCTGTTTTCTCATCTTTTTTCTCTCGCCACCAACCAAGCACCACTCTTCTTCAACGTCTCAACTACCACAACTGTCACCCCCAACCTACACCACCATCATTATCACTACCATCATTGCATCTGATCCTCCTATTGTTAATTGTTCTTAATTTCTTCACCACCACCACCACCACCACCACCAATTATAGCGAATGGGATAAAAATCAGAAGTTAAAATACATCTCAGTTCATATTATCAAGTTTTATGATCTTATATTTTGGTAAAGTACATTTTAATTCAACATAAAATCAATTCATTTGACATGTCATAAAAACACACATATACTTGAAGATTTATTGATTGATTTTATATCCAAAGATTAATTGGTTGAATTTTTATTTGAAGATTTTATCGGTTGAATTTTGTTTGAAAATCTATCGGATAAGCAAGAATTTAAAAGCTATTTTGATCTCAATGTTCAAGCATAACGCCGAATAGTTAATCACGTGGAAAGGAAATTGGCACGCGTGTGTCATGTGGTGGCGGTGGTGGTCATGGAGGTCGAAGATGAGTATGTTTGGATTAAAGTGAATAACATATTTATTTAGTTATAATACAAAAAAATGATAGTGAACAAATAAAAAACACTTTGTGAATTAACTTTACATTATACAAAAAAATTGCATGATAAAACACACATTACATTGATATAATTAACCGGATGACATTAAAAACACAAAATAAAATACATTATCATATTTTATGCATTTACCTAATTTTAACACTCATTTAATCATCTATTTTAGACACCAAAGCAAACGAATCCGAAAACAATTTCGTAATCTTTCTTAGATTTTTCTTTAACACAAATCTCAAGAAAAGCATGTTTAGCATTCGTAATGTCTTTACATTTCATATATGTTTCAATCATATTAGTTTTAGCTTTGCTTGAATTCAAAGATCAAATTTCAATAATTGCTTGCTGATGGCACCTATCCTAGCTCATCAACTTCGGCTTTAATTTCATCGATGCTATATAGAAGAGAAAAATTCGTAGAATTGTGTGATTAATTTGAGAATGAGGATTGTGTGCGGTGATGGATTGAAATTGTGTGAATAAAAGTGCGGACACCAAAAGGATACCAAAAGGAGGGACATGATGAAGTCCTTTTTAAACTTGTAAAGCAGCAGCTTTTTGTTTGTACATTTTTAAACGTGTTTGTAAGCAAGCTACGGCATTTTTTTGATGGCCAAGGACTCTTGCAATTGTTAAAGGGTGTTCATATCCCCCTTTTTCTTGGCTTTGTACAAGTCTTTCTTCAAGTCTTTGTATATAACTTTTCATATTATTAATCCCTTTATAGGTTTCAACAATTTCTTGTTGTAAATCTTTAAAAAGATTTTTCATATAATCAGGATTTGTCATAAAAAATTTTTTGTAAAAGATTGATTTTATAATTTGTTTTAAAAGAAAAGAATATTATGAAAATATTTAAGGTTTTTTAACTCATACATGAACATAATCATTTTAATACCTCACGGTGGTTTGGATGATTGGTGGTTGATGGATCAAAAGCCAGCCTGTCCATAAGATGCTTTTTGTGTCTTTTCCCTACGGCCACATGCCTAATTGGTACTTGTTGACTATCCTGCATCAGACTCTGTCACGATTGATTTATAGATACCACCATTTATTACCCAGAATAAAGAGGAAAGTTGATTTTTTTTATAATAGAGTTCCTCAAGAGAGGAACCTCTTAATATTTTACATAATACCCTTTTCAGGGTTACTACTCACTTAACATAATTGAAGACAAAATTTACAATGATAGTTGTAGGTTTTTTAGGCCTGTGTTTTTGTGATGCCTCTAACTCAAAGAGGAGGTCTTCCTTTATAATCACCAAAAGGTGATAACTTAACCAAGGTTATTCCTCTTTCATGGTTAAGTTGTCCGTCTTTATTAAAGATCGAATATCTTTAATAAAGTAAAGTAGTATTATTGAACTACTTTGGCATGTTTTTCTTTGTCTGTGGCCCATTAGGTAACATGCACCTAGTTTGTTGAAGATTCTTCTTCGGTGGAGGGGTCACTTTCTGTTGTATTATTGTCAATACAGTATTGGCAATAATGGTCTTCAAACAGCTGCTTCAAGTGTCGGCAAAAGCTTTGTCGAGTTGTACTTCCTGCTTGAATATTGTTTTTCATGAATTTCTCACCAAATTGTGAAATTCTTTGGATATCTTCTTCATTGGTATTTGAAAAGCTCCAACTAGTTATTATGCAGTTGTTACTAACATAATTAACCTTCTTCTTCGTTCCTGAAAGGACTTCAAGGACTTTTTCAGAGATTCTTCTTAGCGAATTAACTCTTATTTTTACAAGATTATCTGGGAAGGACTGTTGTTCTTCTATTGGTTGAGACTGAGAAATCTCCTTTTTGGACTTTGCTAGGCCAATTTCTAGAAAATGATAGGAGTTGAACTCATCTTCTTTGTGTTGCATCTGGAATTGAACTGATGACCTTAATGTAAATTGGATCATCTTTTGCTTTAAGAACCTTTTTTCTAAAGTTCTTAATAGAATCCACCATTGGTTGTGGAAAATGCCTTAGCTCTTGGAGGTTGTGGCTGGGATAAATGTTGTTTATTAATCCGGCTTCAAAAGCTTGTTGGACTAATTTTGGATCTGCTCCTTCAACAAAGTTGTAAAGGCTTTTAGTGACTTTGTCAGTTGTGAAGAATTTCTCATGTATGAGATCTTCTGGACAAGCTGCTCTTGCTTTGTTCCAAATTATTCTGAAATCTTCAAACTTCATTGGAGGTTTGAAAATGACTTGTTCTTTATCTTCAGGGATCTTGAATCTTTGATCTCTGTGTTCTTCTTTAATTCTTTGAATTTTTGGTCGTAGAAGAACTGGTTTATCGTCTAACCTTCTTGGAGTAGGTTGCTAGACTTATTCTTGCACTTTCTTCAGATCTGAATTTCTTGCAAGTGACTTTGTCGGCATCAATGAATGTCTTGGTGATTCCCCATTCAGTATGAATACCAGCATGTGGTCCTTTGTATATTACATAGTAACTTTTAGGCTTTTGTTTGACTGCCTTGAGATAGTCTGGAGTGAATTCCTGCACAAGATTGTTAGGTGACAAAATTGTCATTTTACTACTACCTGTAGTATGAGGACTAGAGTTAACTAGCTTACTGGTTTTACTCAGAGAGTTAGGATCAGTATTATCCTTTGTTAGGTTTTTTAGCAAAACCTCAGCTTTCAACGGATTTGTTGTTTCTTTACCTAAAGCCGTTTGCTTAGGAATAGCCTTTGTTTTTAAGCTTTCGCTTTCCGGTACATCGGTAACCGTTGTTGTAGCCTCAAGAAGGGCTATTTTTTGCTCAATCATGTTTATTTCGAGCATAAGCATTTGCTTTTTTATCCTCAATTGATCGAGGTTTTCCATTTGTAAAGGGTTTAAGGGTTTCTTTTGTTTCTCTTCCCCTTTCTTTTTGTTGGTGGATTTATTTTGTGAGAAAACGTTGGCTGCAACGTTCTTTTTATAGGGCTCGTGAGGAGCTTTTGATGTCATGGATGATGTCAATTTTTGAAATCACGTGTAAGGCAATCTGCCAGCACATTTTTGTTTCCTGGAAGATGTTCAGAATTAAAGGAATAATGACTGAACCAGGCTTGCCATCGAACAAGGCGTCCTTGTTTACTATCACCTGCAATGTTAGTTCTAAGGAAATAAGTAAAATTTTTGTTATCTGTCCTCACCAGAAAAGTTACTGGGGTAAGATAAGCACTGAATTTTGAAATGACCCTTTTAATTGCCAATAATTCTTTTTCATTGCTGTGGTAATTTATTTCTGCTGCTTTAAAGCTTCCAGAGGTGTACCTGCAAATTTTTTCATCGTTGTTGGGGGTTTTTGCTTTTAAAACTCCTCCCCAGATATCATCAGAAGCATCAGTTTCAATGATAAGAGAATCTTCGTTTGCAGGAAGATAAAGTTTAGGAAAAACTATTAGATTTTTCTTAATCTTTTTAATGTAATCAGTATCGGACTGAGTCCAATTCCAAACAACATCTTTTTTGAGTTTTCCTTGTAAAGGTTTTCTCATTTTTGCAAGTTTTTCTATATAAGTTTCAGCATATGTTAAAACTCCTAAAAATCTTTGCAATTGTTTTTTATCTTCAAGAGCATCTGGAAATTTGTGTAGATGTTCTAAAATGTGTTTTTGAGGGCTATGCGTTCCTTGATCTATTTCAAGTCCTAAGAAGTTAATCTTGGTTTTAAAAAGATTTGCTTTCTTTTTTGAAAGAATTATACCATGTTTTAAAACAGTTTTTAAGACTTCTAAAACGTGGATATAATGTTTTTCTTCGCTTTCACTAAAAACAATTATGTCATCGACATAAACTGTACAAAAGTTTTCTAAACCGCGAAGTGCGTTTTGCATATGTCTTTGAAAAATACTAGGGGCTTGTTTAAGGCCAAAAGGAACTACTTTCCATTGAAAATGTCCATTAGGACAAGTAAAAGCATAAAGTAACTGCGATTGTTCGTCCAGAAGGACTTGCCAGAATCCAGATTTGCAATCAAAGCTGGAGAAAATGCTTTTTCCTCTTAGTAAAGTCAAGAGTTCTTGCATGTTAGGGAGATTATGAGAATCTCCAATGGTGGCTTCGTTAATTTTCTTATAATTAACAACCATTCTTTTCTTTCCTCGTCTTTTTTCAGCTTCGTTTTCAACAAGAAAGGCTGGAGACATATGAGGAGATTTGGATTGTATAATGAGCTTCATTTCGAGAAGTTCATTAATCTGCTTTGTGAATTCAATCCTGTCTTGAGGAGAATAGCACATAGGTTTGACTCTAACAACTGTGTTGGGGTCAATTAACTTAATTGACGCTTTCATCCAACCTTTAGTTTTTTGAGGATCAATAGGATTTTCTGAGCATACTTTATCAAGAATTTCTTCAATGATTTTGTATTTGTTTATTTGTAAAAAGATGTTACATCCTTTTATATTCTCTTGAGAAATGTTTGTTCCAGGAATTTGTTTGGTTTTTGAATCCTTCTTCATAGATTCAATAAATTTTGGCTGACCTTGACTGAAAGCCTTGGTAACCTTTTTAATGATAATCAACTCTTCATTGAGATGAAAAGCAATTCTATCAATCCATTGAATGAAGGGTCCATAAAGTTGACAGAAGTTATTTCCTAAAATTAGGTCGATCCCAGAATTTTGTTGATAGATTGTTGGGATTTTGAATTCATATCCAGAAAGTTTTAGCAAAACGTTTCTGCAAACTTGATTGATTTTTATGGTATCTCCATTTGCAATGGTAGCAGTTATTTCTCTTGGAGAATTTTCCCATAAATTATGTGGAAAAACATATTTGCTAGCTAAGCAAAGGGATGCTCCAGTATCAATATAACAATGTAATTTATATTCTTTGAAGCCTTTAAATTTAAGATTTCCTTGAATGTAAATTGAGTTTGGGTTTGTTATATTTCTAACCGAATCTTCATGTCTTTGGAGATTATAGGCAAAATGCTTATTGTTCTCCCCCTCCCAGAAATGGGATAAGTCGTTTTTATTCTGATGATTCATCAGAATTTTCTTCGTCGGAAGATGAAGAGTCTTTGATGATTTCTTTGTTTTTTGGATAAAAAACATTTTGTTTATCATCGTAAATGTCCTCTATGGGTTCATATCCTTGTAAAAATGCAATTCTACACAATTTTACTTTATCTGGATATTGATTTTTCTTAGGACATTCATTAGAGTAATGTCCTTCTTCATTGCAAGTCCAACACCTGCATTTCTTCTTCTCTTTTCCTTTTGGACAATATTTTTCCGGTGGATTTTTAGAAGATTTTTTAAAGTATTTTCCAGGGGAAAATCTCTTTCTTTTTTGTTTCCAAGAGGTTTTATACTTCTTTTTAAATTTCTTTTTGTAGAAATTATTTTTGCCGATGTCGAGGTTTTCCATATCGACAATGTTTTCACAACAGCTTTTGCTAAGTGACCTAAGCTTTTTCTGTTTATATCTAGCGTCACATATCTTTGTGATCTCTTCTTTTGCTATTCTAGTAGCAAAGGCTAGGTTGTTTTTGGAAATGGTATTTCCTTCATCTTTCCATCTCTGAATGGTTTGTTCACTTATGATGGGAATTTTCATGAGATAAGCTTCAATCCATTGAGGGTGTTCTCCTAAAGGGATTTTGTAAAGATTTTTCTCATAGAGACATGTGTATTCATCGAGACTACATATGTTTATGAGTTGAACTCTAGTTAGGCTTCTTCTAGCTTGATCTTGTTCTTTTAAGATTTCGCTATCTTTGTTGCCATAGTAGTCGATTCCTACAAACATAGTGTAAAAGATATCGATAACAGAGTCGAAGAAATCGCTTCCATGAAGCTCTTCGTTCCATTGAGCTTGTTTGACAAGGTTTTGGATGTTCCCTTCAGTTTTATGCTCTACTAAAGTTAGAACGGATTTAGCGGTTAGAAAGTCTTCTTGATTGGTTTGTAAGATAAGAGATATCTCGGTAGACCATTTTTCAAGAATTCTTTTTCTTTCATTAAGGTCAGAAATACAATCAAGATTGAGTATATTTATGGCTCCGGAAGAAGAACTGTTTTTGTTAGGGATTCCTTTATGCAAAGGCATTCTAAACTCATAGCTTCTGGAATTTCTTCTAGAAGTTTCAGCTTTATCACTTCTTTCAGGTTTTACCCTATTAATTTTTTCAGTGATGATGGGTTCGTCAGAGTCGGATTCTGATTCTGTAACAGGTTCTTCCATGTGATTGGTTAAGGTATTGAAAAAATGCCTTGGAAGATACTTTTCGAACTCTTGTGGGTTTTGTTCGAATTTTTGTTTACATTCATCTTCTTCATAAGATAAAAGTTTTATAAGATGTTGATCACAATCATCAATGTTGTTGAAGAAGAAATCTTCAAGTTGAGAGGAAATGCTCATTCTTTTCCTTTAAAGTTAAAAGATAAGTCTTGTTTTTCATTAGATTTTAAAGGATATATTAAAACTTGTTTTATCCTTTAATTTTTTTTTCCATTTTTGGTTCTGGAGATCACTACTTAGGTGGTGAAAACCTAGTTAAACCTTTATAGTTTACTGATTTTCGTGTTTTTCAATGATATCTTTATAAGATCAGGATCTTTGTGTTACAAGTCTTATTTTGAATTGCTTAGGTAATTATCCTACTACTGATATCTTAGCATAAGCTTTTTCATAACATCAAGTCC